>UYYG01001210.1:1891-196198 GCA_900625125.1 Dracunculus medinensis
ACATGGATTGGATGGTTCGTAGAATTAACAAGATTTAATTTACACATATAAGATTCTGTATGGTTATGTTAAACTAGATTGCTCGAAATGTTATAACTTTAGACTAAATTTGAATCCAACAAGAACTAATGGCTTAAAAAATTACTAAATTACTAAAACCTATATGCAAAACTAAACTAAGGACTCATGACTTCTTTATTCGTACTATTAACTACTGGAACAAATTACCGAACGATGTAGCTTGTGCATCCTCATCCTTAGCTGTCTTTAAAAAAAGACTAGATAATATCATTTACTATATTATTTAAAAACAAAAAAAGAGGAGTTTACACCAGGCAAGAACTGCAGGAAGTGAGAAATCTCGATTTTATCTTCAGGTTATATATTTCGAATTGTACTATATTATATTGATTTGTAATTTCCTCTTTAAATTGTTAATTTTTGTCATATTGTTTTATAATTAATTTTGTTTATGTTATTGTTTATGTTTTTTTTTGTGTTTTCTTTTTCTGTTATCTTAATTGTTATTATTAATACAAACACAGAGCGTTGTCGCCCTGCTTGGCTGGTTATCAATAAATAAATAAATTTAAATATTTAATATTTTAAATATTTATTATAATATTAATTGTATAAAATATTGTTTTAAATAAATATAAGTAGCCTGCATATTAGTACTTTTTTCTTTGCTCTTTATTATGATGTCGTTATAGAATATTATATAAAGCACGCAACTTAGTTTTGCATAACGAAATGCAGCTTTGGTTGCATATATTATAGCTGGGATTTCATTTACAGCCTGGCCATTAGGTATGGAAGTGGATTCGAGATATTTAAAATTCCACGTTTCTTCGATCACTGTTGAATTTATTTGATTTTATTAAAGTATATTACATATAAAATTTGGATTTGAGACGTAATTTTTGCTGCCTTCGATGACTCGTCTAGCGTCCTTGCAGTTCTTTCATAAGCTGCCGATTTACACTGTGTTCAATGCCATAAAATTCGGTAAAAGAAGCATGAAATTTTTCTCCAGCGTTCTTAGGAAAAAACAAAACTTCAAAAATATTTTTTTGCAAATTTCAAAACGTCACTGGTGTGATTCTACTCTATTAAGGGCTCTTATGCTTTCCATTATTTTCCTTTTGTTAGTTCATTAATTTGTTTCTTAGTGATTGTACATAATATGATTGCAATGATTGTATGTTATTAACGTGATAATTAATAAAAACGCAAATAAATTTTCGAGATTATATAAATTTTTAGCTTTTCTTAATTCTTAATCTCGAATGCGAGTTGTTAAATTCGGGCTTTTCGACCAGAGAACTAACTAATTACTTCCACGCAGAAGTGCTTTATGTCTGCGGTAAATCATCATATATATGTCATAAGTAAAATATAATTTGAAGCTCCGATACTTTTTTCTCGCAGTTTTATCTTGTTGCCAATGCTTTTATGAATTTTGCCTTCTTCTCTGTTTTTTCATAATTGCTTCTAATTTGAGTAAGCATTTGAGTTAGGCTTACCACATTATTCTGCTTCATTAATGCATAATTTCTTTTATCTTTTCTTTGATAACATAAATTCCAGGCTTACAGTGGATTCAATTTTTGCAAAATGAAAATAGATATGATCCAGCTGATATCGCAGAATAATAAAAAGTGATTGTTTAATGTAGAGCTTCAGTGGCAAGGTGTTTTCATCGAAAATGACTCGAGTTAGGGTCCGGCACAACGCTTAGCCAACTATGCTGTCAGCCGACGAAAAAGAGGTAGAATGGCTTAGTGATGATGTTCTCGTTTCGGATAGCCGAGAATGAAATTCTGCTTGTGAGAGGAATAAAAAATCCTTAAAAAACCAGATAATGTTGACAACTCGCCTCGATTGCATTCTGGCACCTTTACAAAATTACAGTTCGACAATTCAGTAGAATGAGCAGAATCAGCTGAGGCGCTCTCAGAAAAAGCTGTTTAACGTATTTACCTCATTTATCGCAAAATATTTGAAAGATAAGAATTTTCGACAAAAAAGCGTGTTTTTTTCGACGTGAAAACATAAAGTACAGAAGCGAGAAAATAATATAATCATTCATAAAATCATAAACAAAATCATTTATTTGCATGATTCTGCTAAGTAACCACTCTCAACAACTTTTTTTCGAACTAATTCCATTAATATCGAAGGTTAATTCTTTGCAAAGGAGCCAATTTGAGCTGCGCTTTGCATGCGCATCGTAGCAGTGCTGATTTCGACAAACTCCTTCCATTCCCCATACGTTGAGAATATTTATAGCTTTTTTCCATGCATTAAAAATTTATAAATATAAAAATTTAATAAATAAAGTTGCAATGAATTAATCAGATTAAAAAGAAAAATTAAGAATATTTTTTTGAAAAAATTTAATTTTCTTTTTTTAAAATTTTATTTTATAAAATTGTTTCGAGAAATTAAAAACAAATAATTTTTTCACTCGTGCAAATAAATGATTTTGCGAAAATTAGATAATTATTAATAGAAGCAAAAATTTTCCACAAAATGAACTAATTTTTTTCAAATTTAGCGATACCGTAGATTTTTTTGACCGTTGGGGACATTACTGTGGTACAGGGTGCGTTATTGCAAAATGAAGCCATCTGTGGACAAATGCTTCGTTCATCTGAGCGTGCAGAAACTAAACATATAAAAATTTGTGACAAATCTAAGTTTTTTATAGTTTAGAACTTGCTAAGATAGTTGTCAGCCGGCGAAAAAGGGTTCTGATAATATGCTGTACTGATAATATATCGTTTTTGAATAAAAAAAATTAAATAGTAAATATCAATAAAATGAATAAATGAATTTTTTTTGCTACCATACTTTACGATACATGAAACAAAGTGAAAAGATGAGCTAAACTTAAAACTAAGCCAATTAATTATAAGCTAAGCTTTATACCCATTAAAAAACAAAATTATTATATACGGTATTTATGAATTATAAATTTCATAATAAATTAGATCATTCATAAAATCATAAACAAAATCATTCATTTGCATAATTCTGCTATGTAACCAAGGCATATATGTTAATCTTAATTTAAAAACTTGTGATTTTGTTTTTGTTCGTTATTACTGAATTCATCGTTTACCTTTGTATGAAAAGTAAGCTAATGATTAATTTCTGTTCAAAGATTAACAATATTGTAAGCTGATAAATGGAAAAAAATTAAGATAATCATGCCAGTTGTGGCTATGCATGTAGTTATTCTGCATGTTGCCATGCAATTCTGTATCATATATCGATTCCTTCATGGTAATAACAGCATTAACTGCAAACAATTGGGCATTAGCAACATCTGGACAACGACCATTAGCATCAGGTTTATTACATAAACTGCAGGTTGCTGGACATCCTAATAATGAACCGCTGCAACTGTAAGTGGATTTATGCACAAATCTGGTGCCATTGCGAATGCAATTAGGATTAGCTGAAATATAAATTTTTAACCAAAAGATTTCTCATCCATTATCAGTTAGAAATTTCACAATAGAAACGTACATTAGTTTGCACATTTAAATGCATTTTTTAAGTAGAAAACAGATGATGGGCATAACGCTTCAGCGTTTGCCATGACAGTCGCATTTTGGCAATTCGGATTTATTTAAGTATGGATTTGTCCTATAACAATCAAATTATTTACATGAAAATATAATAAAAGAAGGAAAAAAGAATGTCAAAAAATGCCAATGTAGCGATTTATGGCTTTCATATAAAAAGCGTCAATACTGGGGTTATATGAAAGAAATTCACTTTATGAAAGAGTAAATCTTTTTTTTCAAAAATATTAATTAATATTAATTGAGCAATATTAATTATAACAAGTGGTGGCACTCCCCTGAGTTTCTGTCCTTCATGTGATTCATTCTATGGCTTGGCAAATTTCGAGCCTCACCATTTTCCAAAGCTAAAATTAATAGAAAAAATTAATAAAAATTAATAAAGTAGTTGCATGCTAAATAACCAGCACGAATGAAAGACAACGTACTCCCACTTGTTTTTTTTTCTTCATTTCCTTTTATTTTCAAATTGAAAATGGGTATTTTCCACAAATTGCACAACGAATTGGCAAGGAAGAGGATAAAGAGAGGAAGAAGAAATAGCTTTTAGCTTAAACTAACCTTTATTTCAAAAGCAATAATACATTTTCCGATAATGGATAATAATGTAAGAGCAATGTGTTGCCCAGTCGGCCAAATGAGCCTCTAATGATTTCTTCGCAATACTTATCAGCTTATCGGCAATATCATAATTCCATCTAACTTCTGCCTCTTCTCCCACTCTTTCCCACGAAATAATATAACAAGAAATGCTAATATGACAATTTTTCACTTTTTGCCAAAAACTAAACACGGAAAAAGATGGATACCTTATAGCAGCGCTTATTATCTGAGAAACATTTAGTCAAATTTAAGCAATGAACTCAAAGTGACTAATTACTTTTAAAAATCTATCATTGTACCGAATGCGACCGAAATGTAGGATAAGCAGCACCATCGGCTTTTCAGCTTTAAGGATTATTTTATTCTCATTACGAGACTGCAATCGAATTTATTTTTAACAGACAGTTCAGTGATAACAGAACTCTTCATAAAATATAAAATTCAGATACAGTATATTTAAATATAATAAATTATATTAGCAATTATATAATAAAACTTTATAGTTCAATTTTAAATAAAAAAGGTTGCAAAAAAGAAAACCATTGCTTATATTGCAGTAAAAAATGTTGACTTACATCCAGAAACATATAAAACGGGAGAAATTCGTATGAACTTGTGCAGTGTGCTCATTAATTTACTTATCGATTAAGAAACAAATCGCATCAGAAATTATATTCTTGTAAGGACATGGGACAACAATTCTATAAACAATTTTGCATCCATTTTATTCCTTTTGTCATCACCTAATCAACCATTTCTGGTTTCGCTGTTCCCGATTTGGCTATTAAAATGAGACTTCTTAGCCACAGAGTCAGGAATAGAAATACAGGTCAGAAATACAGGTCCGCAGGTCCATTCGGAATTTAATGACAGGATTACTCTCGTGAAGTGGTAATGAATCGAACCTATGTTAGTTGAGCTCAGTAGAAGCAATTTACCAACTGACCATCTGATCTTAAAGAAGTTCATGCACAGCTTAAATTATAGAGAAATAAAGATTTTTCAATTCTGCAATTTTATATTTATTCAGCAAAAATTACATTTTTCTCGACAAAAGCTGAAAAATAAATTGAAAAGAAAAATTTATTCAGTTGAATACATAAAATTGAAGATTAAAGGTCTGAACTTTGAAATAAAAATAAATAACTTAAATATCTTAGTTTAATAATTATGCAAATTAGAAATATTAATTTTATTTTAACAAAGTATAAAAATTCAAATTAATGAAGAGAAAATTGAAAAATTTGTTAAAAAAATTTGTTAAAAAATTGTAAATTTAACGGAATGAAATTTCCTTGAAACAGAAAATTTATTTTTGACAAAAGAACAACTTAAAGACAAGTAGAACAGTTCACCGGTTCACCGGGTTGTTACTTTCATTTTGAAGCGCTGATACTGCAGTTCTACTCCTGGCAGAAATAAACTTATCTATCGAAATGTCCGAGCAGTGAGTATGCTAGTGATTCACTTATATTTCTGTGTTCTGATAAAATTTGCTTTGCCCAAAGAATCCAAGAGGCCCGAGGAACCCTATAGGAAAGAGGGAACAAAGAAAAAAATTAATCAATGATGGGTTTTAGGCAAATTAACATTAACATATTGCCATACATATTCTCGTCTATCATGGCGTCATTGCCAGGAACTGATCTTCTGGATAAATTATTCGAATTGCGAAATTGACATGATAAGGCCACAAATTATAGGAAATGACGATTTTATAATTTTTCAATTAATTTTGAAATATTTTGAAGTATTTATAAGTATATAAATACTTAAGCACAGGAATAGCATAGTAATTAAGGCGATATGGAATGTAACAGCAACAACGATTCGAATCGCAGCCAATCCTCATCGGATCCTTTCCCGCTGAAGGTTCCTAGGTGAGATTCAGAAAGTTTGTCTGCCTAATCTCCTAATCCTCATGTAGAGAATCCGAGATTGAGGGTGACCCAGACCGCCCACTGGGAATCAAAGGAAGATTTGCATATATATATATATATAAAGTAAATTGAGAATGTCCTATATATTTCTCTATAAACAATTGAATCAGTGGTGAAAAGACCTAATAATTAGTGGAATCAACCAAATCGGAATATTAAAAGGTGGAGCGAAGCTAAATTGTATGAAAAAATCACGAAGAAAAGATCACGGGAAATGCCGGAGCGTCATGACTTTATTATCCAGTTTCTCATCATATCCATGGAACATTAGTGACCATGTCACCAGCATGTTTATACAGAATATAAGAAATATGAATTCTAATGGTATCTTTTGGTGCATGTAAAGCTATCATATAGCTGTCATAAGAGCTCTGCTTTTACGCAGAGAATGGAAATCGTGACTTTGACCTGCGCAGCTTATTTGTTAGTTGCCTTGCAGGAAAGTTTGTCGTCAGGTTCATTTAATATGCTTCGTTTTTTGCTGAATTGTAATTTATAAATCAAGAGAAGTATTTGTTCAATTTTTTAAGGTAGAAAGGAATTTTCCACATATTCATATCTGAAAGGCTAAATTATTTATTCATATCTATCATGAATGCCTATCATGCGAAGTCTTATAGTGGATGTTGCCAAAATCAAAGAAAGCTGGAAATGATACGTTTAGATGAGGTTTTGAGCTTATATGTGGCCCAGTGACATAGTTGCTTTCGGATATGGCATTAGACTGGTATTCTTGAAAGTGCATCACCTAGCTAATGAAGCCAGTCGAAACAATGACTTAGAATAATGATGCTTGAGATGAATTATTATTAGTATTACATTAACATGAATCAAAATGGTTAAGCCAATGCCACTCTAGTAAAATGCTTTCACTCTCGTCATCAGTGATCCTAAATAAACCAGAAATGATAATTTCCTATATCTTCCTATATCTTGTTAATGGCAAGTTTTTCAACCATAATTTTTTATTTAATATCTTATTTAAAATTATAAAAACTTTTAAAATCTTATTTCCAATCGCTTCCAAAAGTACAGTAAAATTATAATTATTATATATAATTAAATATTATATACTATAAAATATAATATTTCCAGTTTTATAGATAACAATTAACAATGAAATTCCACATGACTACGCGTTCATTATCAAATTATTCGTTTTACATTCACTTGGAATTATAAAAACTGTGAAAAAATTGTAACAAAATAGAAAAAGAAGCAAAATTTCTTCATTTCGATGTTCGAAATTTTAATTCAATTCTGTTATAAATTATAATTAAATTAAATTTATAAATTATTAACGAATTTATTTTGCGGTGAATAAATGACGAGACTGAGGATGGTGAAAATGGTGCACATAATGCATAAAATTAGCCAAATTTAATTAGTGTTTAAATAAATAAATTATTTATTTAAATTATTTTTTCGATTCTTTATACCTTTTGGTATGAGTAAAACCAATCATTAAAAGTGAAATCCGAGTGATTGCTGCCAGACAAATTGCCTTTCTATTTACTTTAAACTTATTAACAAGTGACCTAGTTTCATTATATTAGACCGGAATTATATTTTAAAACTTGTATTTTTATTAATAAATGCGTTTTTTTGCGAAAAATTTGTACTTTCGTGCATTATTTCCAATTAAAAATTACTTATTCACTTATCAAATTTTTATAATAAAAAATTATACAATTGTAAAAAATAATTACAATAATAATCATATACGAAAAAGAAAAAACAACACAATAGCGAGATTATAAATTTGCTTAATAAATGAATTAAAACTATGAATGAATGAATGAATGAACTAAAAATACTTTTCTTAAAATTTCTTTTATTCGTAAACTACTTACAATTGTATTGTTATTTTCCATTTTTTGAGCAAAAAAGTAAGTCAAACAGCATCACAAATAATTTTAAGTAATTTTTTGAGGCAAGAATTGGTTTCTTTTGATTTTGCTAATACCTCATTTGTTGTTGTTGTTGTTGATATCGATACACACTATTATCATATATACGTGGATCTCGATACTGTTGCTCGACGTAGTGCTGATCTCTTGTTCTCATTTGTGGTGAATAAGCATAACTTGATGGAAGTGTTGGATAAGCACCATTTCTTCCATCAAACTAAAAAATCCCATCAAAATGCCTAATAGTAGCAATGAGATAATTCGTTTCATAAATAAATAAATTAAAATTCGTTTTTTGAAATTCGATAATACTTTTTTAAAAATTTAATGAAAGCACCTTTAGAAAATTTTTAGAAAATTTTCTTTTAGAAAGCACTTTTAGAAAAGTGAAAAATTTCCAAATTATTTTTCTTAGGAAAAATTATTGAAACAACTTTCAGGAAAATATTTTGAAGAAACAAAACCAACATTTCTTTCACCATCAATAATATTTCCTTTATTATGATAACGCATTCGTTGAAATTTTGCGATTATTACCATCAATATAGACATCTATAAAATTTAAAAAATGGAAGAATATTATATTTATTCTAAATTATAATAATTATTGGCCCTGCTCCAAGAAATTCAAATGCCAGACAAAGGATTCTAGAAAATTTTAAAAATTAAACAATCCAAGCATAAGCTCCATTTCTTGATTCGCAAAAATTTCGTTATAATCTAATCTTAATTCATCAAAATGCAAAAGAAACGCTAAGAATATAATGTAATAAACTAACATGAAAGAATTGTAAGCCTAGGAAAAATATTCCTGTAGCAATACGTGCCAAATTCCACTGAAAATTCATTTAGATACGATGATGGATAATTTTAAATTCAAACATGTGCATCTTTTGTGTCCTTAACGTTTTTAACCCGATCTTTAAGGATTCCTTAAGATTGTGATCCTTAAGGAAAAAAGCCTTTATATGAATAAAAGAGATAAGAATAATACAAACATGTGCAAAGAAGAAGATAAAAAAGACTGATATTAAGCCGCGTATGATGTCTAAAGTCATAAGAAATATCCAAGGTAATAAAAACCATTCGATATAAGTTGCAAGACCAATTAATAATAAAATACTTGCAATTATCAATAATACATATAATAAGATATCCGCAACTAAAGTAAATTTTCGCCCTAAAAGTACAATTTTTCTATTTGCATTTATTTCAATTGCTAAGAAAAATGGCCATCGGGAATAATCGGAATGAAATAATGAAATAAGGAAATGATGATTTCAAGCAAAACAATTTTTTAAAGAGAAAAATTGGAAAAAGGGCCTTTTGAATTACTTTATATTTTAATAATTTAATCGAACACATAGTAACTGATAATTCAAACGATTTATGTGAAAAAAAAAATGACAAAAATGTTAAGAAAACAATTAATTAAAAACCGAATAAATTGTTTTATTTTACGATTGGATTTCAAGAAAACTTACAGACATACGAAAATTTCAGTTCTTCAGTATAAAGTCCAAACGAACAGTGATAAGATGTGGAATCTTCAACAATGATCGTTGTCGTTCCTTCGTGGAACGTTAATTTTCGATTATCTGCAATAAAACGCCATTTTAGAGATTATGATTTTTACTTCTAAAATTTTATTATATCTACTATTTATTTATCCAAATAGATGAATGGATCTCCAAATAACCGGGTAATGCTGGCAATTCATCTTTACTTCTATCGTCAAGGGTCTGTCTGGCAAATTTGTCTAGTCTGACAAAGAATTCAAAAAATAGGTGAATGGTGTTTTATTTATTTTTATATATTTATATATAAACAATGATGTAGGTATATCCTATACTTTTTTTGAGTCTTAAAAAAGAAATTGATAATAATTTTAGAAATATAGATAGCGCTAAAATTCTTATCAAGATTGCCGTGCTTTCACTAACTGATAACTTTTTTTCAAATAATATAATAATATAGTAAAAATAAAAAAGTATATAGACCTGATCTGATTTTACCCTGCGCTTCCAATTCACAGCTATTATAATGCGATTGATCTTTATTTGCCGTTGTATCTGATAAACCCCAACTTGCGAGTCCAGTTAATAACGAATACAATAACTATAAATCATTTAGTTATTTAGTGGTGGTAAAAACTGTTGAGCTGCCTTATATCAAATAAAATGATAAAATGCAATTCCTTATAAATTTTCATTTATTCATTTCATTTTCATTTCATCCTGAGATATATATTTCACAAAAAAATGATTTGATTAAATAAAATAATAATTTAATAAATCTTATAAAAATTTACAATTGCTAAGTGAAGTGGCTCAGTGGGTTGTTGCTCAATTGGGAGCGCCGCTGCTGTGGTTCGATTCCCTGCAGGAATAAAGCTGACAAAAATCCGGGTGATTCTGGCACTTACCTGGCTCTATTATTATATCGCCAAGGGATTCCTTGGCATATTGCTCAATTGTGACAAGCCAGTGGAGCGAGTTAAACCAGTAATGGTGAGGATTCTTTAAAAAAAAGTAACTAATTTAGTTATTAAAAAAGATTAAATAATATCCAAACGGTGAATTTTTAAGGCATTTTTTAGTAAATTTTTTTATTAAAATAAGGGAATTTAGGATTTAAAATTTGAGTTAAAAATTTAAAGAAATGAAATTTCAGTGATTAAAATTTCAGTGAAAGAAATTCGTTAAAAAAATGTCTTAAAAATTTATAAATTTGATAGTCAAATTATCGTTCCAAAAAATGAAAATTTCGTTGGATAATCGAAAAAAATATGCTTTTAATCAAAGCAACCGGTTTTACACTATTCTTGTTTCGTTCTTTATTTTTCATCAAATTTTTAATTTCTTAAAAAATTAATAGATTTTTTTCTGCTTTATTTTGTTTGCGATATTGCGAATTTGTTTTATTTCAAATAAAATGACAAAATATGGTTCAATAAAGAAATTTTATAAGCTTTCAAAATTATTTAGACCAGTTATTCCGTTTTATTCAATAGTTATAGTGCAAGAAGTTAAAAAAAGGAGCAGCGCTGACCTATTTAAGATTTTTATCAATAAATGCAGTATAAGAGTAATTTCGGTAATATAAAAGAAAAAGAATTCCACGCATTTTACGAAAAATAAATAAATTTTATTCAGAAATCACTTTCCACTTCACTTTCCACTCACTTATCACTATCACTTAGCAGTCATCCTAATCATTTATCTGCCACACTGAATTAAATATATTAAAGATTCCATAGATTATACATGGATTACTATTACTATTTTAGATCTTTCTTATATAAAAAATTCCCTTAATTAAAATTATTTGGAATTATGCTCTTTCTCTATTTCTTTATTATTTCCTCACTATTTATTGCAGCATCTTTATCATTTCCTTATTTTCGTCGGTAGAATGATTTCATTCTCCTCACTTCAAAGATGCTGCAATTCTGTTCCAGGAAGGGTTAAAGGCATCTTTCAAAAAGCTTATCGGTTTTGGCGATCCAGTTGTACTTCTATTACCAAGTGGCTCTCTGACAAAATTTATCTGGCAAGCTAGCGTAGCGGACATAACTGAGAGCTCTCAGATAAATTTAATTCCTTAGATTTGTACGGTCAAAAAATGTGAATCATATAGCAGTTTTTTAAGGCAATAAAGCTATTTTTGCAAAAACAATTTCCAACAATTTTGACGGCAAAAAAAGAAGAACTTTAAAAATTTTTTCGCCATATTTAGCGATCCTGGAACCTTCTGCTAACAGAAATACTCTTGAAGAAAAATACTCTTGTTCCCAAGTAAGTTTTTATTCAAATTATATTACTGATAATCGTAATAAGAGAAATTAAAGCTGGAGATATTTTAAAATATTTATTTCATTTATATAAATCATATACATAAACCAATTACATTGCGAAATGAATCCTAAGGATTCTCGAAACATTCTTAGAATAGCTGCTTCAAAGGAAAAATGATAGTAAGAGAGGCACGGTTGATAAGATCTACTGATACCAGTGAACTATTTAAATTAATTGATTGCAAATGTATATACCACTAGATTAATTTTCCCATTTAACAAAGATAATTTAAAATCTTTATAATCGTTAAAATTAATTTAGCCTTAACTTTGAAAAATAAAATCTGGTAATTTATATTTATATTTTATTTTTATTTTATAGAAATTATTAGTTCGGTTATTTCACTTTTATGGCGTTTATTAATTTAGATTTATTTAGATTTAGATTTAATTAATTTTGAATTAATGAATTTACTAAATGAAAATTACAAAATTGATAAGCTGATAAATTTTAACAATAGTAGAACTATTAATTAATCCACTTCGCATTTTATTTTTAATGATAGATTTATTTTCGCATTCAAAGGATGGATAATTTTCTGTAAAACTACAAATATGCTTTCATTCTCATTCTCATCAAGATTTAATCAAGATAATTTGAATTTTTATAATCTTGAAAGATTTGTCCACTTCTATCCACATCATTCGTTGACTTGCTGGTGAAATAGCATAGAATAGTGCTGTGGATAATGGCTCAGATTATCGGATTCAGGAACAAGACATCCAGGAGCTTTAACAAAAACTATGGGTGGTGTTGGCAAGTTACTTGTAGCCAAATGACGGTCAAAAATTTCTAGGCTTATGAAAAGTCAGCGCAGTTAGCCTAACCAGTAATGATGATTACTTAACAAGGAGCTAACTAGTGGAACAATTTATCTAGTGAAATATTCGTTGTCTTACATATATATTGTAAAATAAGATTCAATAGGTCCGTTTATTTATTTTAATTTTGGTGCAAAAATTACAATTATTACTTTTTTATTGCTTCATTAGGATTGATATGATTTAAATCAAATTTACAAAATTTACAATTTTGTTGAATTTTTATTTTTATTTTGAATTTATTTTTTTCCTATTTTATTTTTTGCTAATACATAACAATAACAATACATAACGAAGCAATAAAAAAGTAATAATTGTAATTTTTGCACCAAAATTAATTTTTTTAAGAAGCAGCAATTTTTTACATCTTTTGTACTATTCTCTTCTTTATTTGAATAAAAGTAAAGAAGAAAAATCTTAATTGTTTGTTGAAGAATAAATATATCATATAATATATTAAGAATATATTATTAAATTGTCTACTATAGGCGATGCGCTGAAATTTTCAAGTATAATAAATAATTTATGAACGAGAAATTTGGGGCATTAAAATAAATCATTAAATTATAACCGATTTCACATTTTGTGCCAGTTCAACCGATATTAAATACCAATTGAGATGCATAATATTACTAAAATTCTCTCCTTTTTTCTTATCCTTATAGAATTTTTTGAGTATAAATATTTCACGAAAATTTTTGTGAAAATTCACTAATTTTTTCATTTTTCAGTGGTCATATTTCCTTTCGAATTTTATTCTCATTGGTAAAAAATTTCTTATTGTCAGTCAGTAGAGGTAGAGTAGCGAAAAGATATGAGTGAATCGCCAGTCTCACCACAAGGGTTTACCAGAAAAGATGAGCGCTAACCTATTTATTCATGTATTTACAAAAATTTTGTGGTACTTAAAAAAATAAAATTTAAAGCGCGAAAAAATTAGAACAATAAATAATAAAGGAGTAAATAAATAATAAAGCGAATAACGATAAATTGATCAAAAAATAATTTGAGTCATATCTAGAGGAGTGAAAAAGAATTCCTAGTAAGAAATTTTTATAAATTTTTTAGATTAGTCGAATATTTAAAAGAAAAATTTTCGAATTATAAAACAAACCAATGTATAAAGAGCGATAAATATTGTAGCAATTGAAAGACCACAACAAAAACAACTTCGTATTTGTACTTCAACTTTTGCCATCATAAATTCTAATCGCTTCAATTATTATAATAGTATTATTATAATGAGAATAGTTTAGAACTACATGAATCGTTTCACTGCGATGATGAGATGGAAGAAGGCACCACTATTTGATGACTGTCGGCGGGTGAGTTTTTAACGCAATTCCGTTCGTCCGTCCGTCGCTTAACCTGTTTGTTCTTCGTTGGTTTTCACTAATACGCTCCTCTATTCATGTCGATTCTTCATATTTTTCCTTTTCTTCCTCGTATTACTAGCAAAAATTTCAAGGGCGTTAACATTCAATACATCAATGAATATCTTTATAAAAATAATTCAGAAATCTGAATTCTGACCTAATTTTATTTTTCTAACCGCAGTCTTATTAAAATCATATCTAGAAAATCTCAAATGCAATTAATTAGCAAATATTTTTATTTATTTGCGCACAATACTATTTAAATTCCTATTGTTATCACCGATTTAGCCCTAATTATCGGTCCAATTTATTATCATTTAGCAGTTCCAAGCTTTAAGTATAGAAGCCATCATTAATTCCTATTAATAATTCATTTTCTTTTTCTAGTTCTTATAGGAATTCTCAAATTATCAATGAAAATGATAAGGAACAAACTTGTATTATGTAACGAAATCCTAATTGAATAATTACATAATTAATTTTTACAGAAAATATTACAGATCTGAATCTTGACCAGCTTTACTGAGGTTATCGAGTGATGCTGACCGATGACTATCAATCGTGATCAAGTGATCAGTAAACTTGTCACTGAACAACGTCAGGGAATCGCCCGCATTTCTATCTCCAAAAGATTCTCTGACGAAGAAGTCCTATCCTAATAGTCAATGGAATGAGTCAAATTAGGATGGCTGTTCTTGGAAAAAGAAGAAATTTTTTTCAAATTAAGAAATGATTCAGTTTGATGACTGGAAATATATTACAAAATTAAATTGGTGTCATTCATTCATTCATTACTTACTTATTTCCAAAAGCTTAATTCTTACAATTTTTTATTAGAAAAACTGGTTCAAGCAAAACGTTTCCTATTTTTTTCCTATTTTTCAGAAAACTCGTTTTTCTTCCATAAATTAAGATTACAATTCGCTTTAAATGATTCAAATGATTCAACGAAAATAATCAACTTAGTTCTTAACTAAAAATATCGAAAAAATACGATTAATGGAATCGAAATAAGATTATCAAAAAGTACTGTGGATAGAATGGCTCAGTGGTTTGTTGGTCAATTCGAAGTCTATGTTGAGGTTCGATTCCCGATAGGAATAAATCTGTGCAAAAATCCGGGTGATGCTGGCGACTCACCTGTATTTCTATCGCCAAGGGACTCCCTGGCGTTTACCCAATGCGATAAGCCAGTGGAATTTAACCATTAGTGGTGAGGACTCTTAAAAAAAAACGAAATAAGTATTAATCAACATTTTTACTTTTATTTCGCTGCCCATATTGATGGCATCGAAGAGGTTACATACAGTTGTATAAAACGACGGATGACGAGATAAACAAATGGGGAGATTTGATATTTTATCTCCCCTAAACACTGCGATAAAGTTAAGTTACTCTTTTGCACGGTTGGTGATGGTAAAAAGGCAAGAATATTAGCAAAATATTGCATTCGACAAGTCACCTTGATTAAAATTATTGAAAAAAACATGTTTTTGAGGTGTTTTGGTCAAAACAAATAATTGATAACCAGTTTTAGTGGGTTTGCTTTATCAAATGAATTATAATGGGCCGAAATCTTTTCAAGAAAAGAACAAAAGATGTATAATAATTTAGACAGCATCTAATTTTAAATTTATTGGCTATAAAAAACTTTTAAAATTTCTTGAACTAGCAGTCACTCGGAATTAAAACAAAAACTTGAACAAATAACCAAAAAATCAAAAAACTACAAGAAAATAAAGAATTAATTTCAGACTCTTTTTTAATAAATTTCATTTTCTTGAAATGTTTTTGAGAGACAATTTGAATTTGTCTGTTTTACTTGTTTGGGACAACCAGTAATTAAAAATCAAGTGTGAGGTCTCCCCTCTTTTCAGCCTTCAACTTCGAAATATTTTAAGTATTCCTTCATAAAATCATACAGAAAAAAAAAGTTTTTTAAAAACTTTTAAAAAAGTTTTAAAATAATTTAGTGAAATGAGAATATTGATAAGAAATTGATAATAAAATATAATTATCTCCCAAAAAAAAATTTCTTAAATAAAATATAAAAATAAAACTTAACATTTTCTAGATTAATCGAGATTTATAGTTTTGTAATATGAACGTTGCAACGCATTGCGCCACTTTCTGCTAGAACATCTCAGTGTGGAACCATTGTTCAGACCTTTCCATTCATAAAATTCAGAAGTCATAAAATTTAAGCGCCATATAGTTATAAATCTTCTCATAAGATTTTATCAATCCAGCCAGTTTTTATCTTTTTTTGGGCTAATGTTGCAAAATTATACGTGCATATGTGTTGAAAGGGTTGAAAATTACTTTCATTTTCTTCTCTCAATTTTGCCTTTCTTTCTTTTTTCCTATAGCACTCACCATTTCTGGTTTATTTGCTTCACATACTATTAGAGGAAACCTTTTCGCCAAAGAATGAAAGTCGGATTGGTGGATTTGGCTTTTAATGAAAAGGCTTGCTCCCATCAAAAGTCTGAGAGCATGTTTTCTCCTCCATACTTTTCTCTAATGATTTATAAATCATTCTTGTCGCCATTTTTGATTTTCCTCGTTTTAAAAGCGAAAAAAACTATAAATTATTTAAGAAAATTTACATAACAGGGAAAAAAATACTTAAAAAGTGATTATATATATTTACATAATTTATAATACTTATTGCTACTGTATTTCTAAAACGAGATAAAAATTTAAAAAATTTGACATAAATGATAAATTAGTTAATAATAAATTTAGTTTCTCAAACTAATGGTATTTAATGGTATAAAAAACGTGTATTTTGTTATAAGATGAACTTCAAATTTTTCACTCGTCCAATTTGAAAGATTTATTAAAAGGTTGGCACATAAAAGAATACATAGCTAAGAATACAAACACTTTATCCTTGTTATGCCAGCTGCTATTAGAAGAAAAATACTTCGTGGAAAATTAACCATTATATGGTCAAAATAGAGAAAATAAAAAGGTAGGCAACTTGTATATGCAAAAATCTATCAACAAAAGGGATATCCCGCCTGGACATTGATAAAATTTCTCGGCCACATTTGGGTTCACAATATTTTATGTAGCTCTTAATCCATTTTAACCATAGCTAATTAACGACGAAATCGATTTAGATATCAGAAAAAAATCAATTTTTCATTTTTCTCATAGCTTTACGAGATTTTTCGCGGTTTCATGGTATATCTGAATTTGCCGAAACGTAGCGAGAGCAGTTCGCATATTCTATGTCATAATTCATTTATTCACTCATTAAATATTACACTATAATGGAATACGCATGGTTGTTATGGGCTTATGGGCCTAACTTGTACATTTCTCCTCTGATTCTAAAATTTGTAAAATTTGCATTCCATAGGCTCAATTAAATTTTTTTAGCTCACAAAATAGTTTATCTTTCCTTTTGCAAGAGAATTTAACAATATTTCTCCACAGATCTCTACGATGCAGCTCAAGATTTCTTTGACCAATTTCTTAGTATAATCCCTTATGTAAAGATGGAAAATTTTCCTCTCTCTTTTGCGAAAATAGGTAAAAATGGGTAAAAAATAAAAAATTTTTGTAAGATCGTAAATTATAGAAATCTGACCTATAAAATTTAAATTTAAAAAAAAGATTTGGATTTGATTTACTTATTGTTTTGTGTTATTATATCGGTTTTTCGATTTGATCTTCTCTGCTAAATTCCAGTGTATCAACTAGAGAAATGCTTTAAGACTTGGACCTCGAACGTATATTGAAAAGAGTTTAGCTTCGATTATATAATTGTGAGGTGTAAAATATGCTCCAAAAGAAGTCATTTATGCCGCATATCTAAGAAAATTTAGTTATATAACTTCGTTTTTCGTTTTTTTTTCCATTTATTCTGCTTAGATAAAATTTTTCTGTTTTCGAAATCATCTTTTCGAATTCATTAGATGCAAAAACTTTCAATTATTTCTTCGATCATTTATAAATATTTTGATAAAGTAGCATCTTCAAAGCTTTTATTGTATTTTCACTCGCTTATTTCGACATAAAGCAACTTAGTTATCAATAGCTTTAATGAAAAAAAAGTCTGATAGATTTTTGAAAAAATTGGGCTCAATCAATTCATGGTAGGAATTCAGCAACGATGTGCTTCGATGTTCTGCATAGTCTCCGCATTAGCCTCGTTTTTTGGCATAATTAGTGGATCCTGAAATTTTTATATTACTATTATTTTCATATCAATATATGGCGTTATACCTTGCTTGCTTCCTTTGAAAATAAAAATGCAACTGTTTTAATATTTAATCTCGAATAAGAATATCATAACGGATAATATTGGTGATTCTTCTTGTACTTCTACTTCTACTGCCAAGGGGCTCCCTGGCGTATTTGTCTAGTCCCACAAGCCGGGAGAGCGAGTCTAACCAGAAATGGTGAGTGTTAGTGTTCTTAAAAAAAACTGAATAGATGGAATGGGAAACAAATGTGGTTGACGACTTAAGATCCTGTCAATGCTCATACATGTTGATCTCAATAAATACATGTGATTCTTAGCCTTTGCATGCGAATCAGTCTTAATAAATGTGCGTGATCAAGAAGTTTTTTGGTTTAAACTTTGGTAATTTTTTTCACTAAGCAGAGGAAGAACATTCCAATAATCGTTATAGAGATTCATCTTATAGGTATCAATTATGGTATGAAATATGGTATGCTAATTTTGTAAGGCTTTGCCTCAAGTACGAAGCTGAAACATGTGTACTCATCTGAAAAAATCTGTTTTTTATCCAAGAAAAGAAAACCAAATTCTTAATGTGGCATCTCAGTTCATATAAAATGGACCAGTCAGTTGTTGCTCTCATTCCGGAGTGCCAAGTTGAGGTTCTATTTCCGGGAGGAATAAATCTGAAAATCCGGATGATGTTTGCGACTTATGTGTACCTTTGTTGCCAAATATCTCACTTTTATAGCACTATAAACCAAAGGAACGAGTCTAACTATAAATAAGGAGTGCTTCTAGAAAAACTTTAATCCTTGACTAAGCAAAGATATTCGAAGAGCTATTAAGTATTCTGTGATTATAATGCTCTTATATAAATGATAGCGGTTAATGTCGTTCTTGTTCGGTACATTTGTTTAGGATGAGTAATTTTTCATTCCTGTGAAAGGTTATTCTGACACCATTGACACCATTCTAAAAGGGTTATTATGTCTCCTCCTTGCTATCTTTTTATAACCTACGTGTGACCTATATGCTTATGCACATATAGAATCCTTCCACCCCACCCCACCACCTCTCCACCGCCTAAGTGTAGTTAAAAAAGATCGCTTAACACCGGTTTCTTTCGTAAATCTTCTTCCCGTCACCACAATTAAGCTTCAAAATTCTTTGCTTTCACGATTACCGTCAACCAATTGCTATTTTCTGTTTGTGAATTGGAAGATTCTAATCCAGAAAATCCACCTGAATGCGACGAGCAATAATCAATTTACTGCTACAAAATTTTCAAAGAATCTTAAAACGAGCTTCTGTTTACTATCTTTATTTAAATTATTTTAAGTCGTGGCATTCATCGTTGCTTTTGTTGGGAAGAAGGGGATAATCAGAGTTCCTGGTTTGAGTTTGTTTGTGCCTTTTGTTTTCCAAGTTTTCCTGGAATTGGAATTGTGTGGTGAATTAATTACAGTGTGGCACTATTACAAATGAATCAAAAAAGATATATTTTATCAAGTTATCAATGATAAAAAGCCCACCATAACGGCACGAAAAAAGATGTATAATTATGGATAGAATTGTAGAGAGCGCTTATGCAGAAAGCTAATGCTCAAATCTTTTCTATTTTTAGTGGCATTTTCCCCCTGAAATCCCGTTTTGCTAGCGATTTTCCAGCATCGAAGGTAACTGAAGGGTCACGATTTCGGGCGCAGAACATAATGAAGCTTTTTAGCTTCACAGTTTTTATATAGCTTCACAGTGGGCTTTGAAGGAGCGGTAAGGAAAAGAGTTTATTAAAGGGTCCAGAAAGCAATGGCAAGATTTGAGAAGATATTCATATGGCATGTAAAAAGTGTTTATTGAGGCAGTATTGCCATATTTAAGAAATTGTTGGGATATAAGAGATGGGAAGGGGTTTTTAGCGGTTCTAATGCGCTTTAAGGATATTAAATACAATGGAATATTGAGGTTATTTAGAATGTGCAAAGAATTTGAGGGATTATGAAGGATATAGTGTTGTGTTTCAGGTTTTAAAAGGCGATTATAGCGCTAAGATTTCAGAAAATCTGGAACGGATATCATATTGTCTTGATATCGCTCATAATATCGATAACATTATCAATATTAAATACTATCAAATTCATAATTAATAGTAAAAGCGATTTAGAGAATATGAAATAATCAAGAACAAATAAAAATTTAATTTTTCTCGTGGAATTTTTATTATGATTTTCAAATTTCTTTTGTTTGTATTTCCCTTTATTATTTCTATTTCTTGCAATAATTTATCGAATTCGCAACAGTTATATTTAAAGTTGGTTAGAATTTTTCTTTTCTATTGCTTACATTTATCATTATTATTGTTATTTCTATCATTTATTGATTGTTAGTTTATTTTTTATTCTTATTATTATTTTCTTTTTTAATGAAAATAACGGTAATATTTAATGTAATAAAATATTATTGTCATTTTTTGTTGTTAGTATTATTATTTTTGACTGAAAAGTATTATAAAAAAGTAAGTATTTATTTAATTTCTTTTTCATTTTCGCATAATTTTTTTTAGACATCTTTTAATTCGATTGAACGTCCAATTATTCAATCCAAAAATCAAAAAAATTTCGTCAGCAATGAAATGAACTTAAACCAAAGTGACAACGTTAGTTTAATCTTTTCCTCATTCTAATAACCATCTATTTTCTGGTTTGATTGTCTCCACTAATTGCTTAAATTGTACCTTTTCTTTTGTTAGAGTTGTACTTTTTTGGGCAACAAAAAATTCTGTAGGTCCTTTTTTATTTTGCCTCATTAAGCAATCTTATTTTAACTCAGTTCAGGATGTTGGCTTTTATCATGCCTTAGCGGCTTCATTTTCCGTTATTGTTGTGTCGGAACTTGGCGATAAAACATGGTTTATTGCTGCAATTATGGCTATGAAACATTCAAGGCTGACTGTATTTTTTGGCGCGATGTCAGCTTTAGTTTTAATGACCCTTTTATCTGGTAAATTTTTTGTCTTATTCGTTTTGTATTTTATATCTTATAATTCTTAAAACTAAAAGTGCAAATTGAGTACATTGTTTCTATTGTATTTTTTTTTGCAGTCAGCCTTGGTTGGGTAATACAAATTATTCCGAGAAAATTTACTTTTTATGCATCCACTATACTTTTTGCTCTGTTTGGACTAAAGATGTTGTATGAGGGATATTATATGTCTGCTAATGAAAACCAAGAAGAATATAATGAAGCCCAAGCTGAAGTGCAAAAAAAAGAATTGTTAATGGATTCTAGTTGTATATCAGATATGGAGAATGGTACATCGTCAACTCAAAGAAAGTTTGTTTTTTAAGTTTAAAGTAAATTTTATTATCTCCTTTGATCAAAGCTGAATAATTAACTAAAAATTGAATTATTTGCTTATTTGAATTACTTGAATTACTTGAATTATTTGAATTATTAAATTGAATAATTAATTGAGTTATATTTTCATAAAATATCAATTATTCATTTTATCGTTAGCAGTTTTCGTTCTAAACAGTATAAATGTAAGCAATATTTTAGTTCGACATATGCTATTCTCAGTTTTATATCTACTCTTTATCTTGAAGCGTTTTCTCTGACATTTCTTGCCGAATGGGGCGATCGCAGTCAATTAACTACTATATTACTTGCTGCACGAGAAAATATTTATGGAGTAATAACTGGAGGAATAATTGGTCATGGAGTTTGCACGGGAATTGCTGTAATCGGCGGTAAAATAGTTGCTACTCAAATTTCTGTCCGCACAGGTTTATTTTTCACAACAAAATTTCTATGATCAAAATAAGGAATAACGTAATTTTTATGATATTTCATTAATATGATACTTCATTAAATAGTAAATTTATTTATATTTATAAATTTATTTTTATATTATTATGTTCTCACTGTTTAGATTCAAATTCAGATTCAGATACTTTTTTTATTTCGAATAAATGTGACTAAAATTATGTTAAAAATGTTTGTTGTAAGGATTGCTACTCGGGCTTCTTTAGTAAGAAAAAAAGAAGCTTACATTTGTTAAAATTATTTTTTATATCATTATCATTGGAAAGATATATCTTATGTTTTCAGTTACCTTAATTGGCGGAATTACATTCATTTCGTTTGCTATTTCGGCTTTATTTGTTAGTCCCGTTTAACAATACTGGCTGCTATTGTTTTTCTAGTTCCACTGGCTATTAGGATGGAGCCTTTTCATTCGAAAATCACTTGAGGATAGAGGAGGATAATAAAAGGAACAAGAATCGGATAAATGATGACCTGACATTGGTTAAATCTTGCCATTCAATTATAGCATTATTATTGTTATTATTTGATTTTCATTTTTCATTTTAACTTAACTATAGAGTAAATATAATATAGAATAATATAATTTTGGATTCCCTTGGTTTTTTTTATTACATTCTTTGATATTTTTTTGATACATATTTTAATGCACTTAACTAATAACTGATAATATTGATAGTTCCTTAATTTGATTATGAATGTAAAAGAATATAGAATATATATTTAGCATTTTATTTCCGCTAATCTAAACCAGGTGTGCATTTTTTGTCTTAATTTTCTATACTTTTTAATTTTTTGAAAATTTTTCAGTAGGTGTTGTATTCTTTTTTTTCCAAGAGTATTCGCCATTTCTAATTACAATTCGTTGGTTCTCTGACCAGACAAATTTTGCCAGAGAGTTACTTGGTTATAGAATTACAGGTCGCCAGCATCACTCTTTATTATATTATGAAATATTATCTTTATCTTCATTATATTATGAAATAAAACTATGTAATCTTTTTATAAAATTTTGCTATTTTTGTTGAAATCGTCTGCAAATTGAAATTGAAATTTTGTTGAATGTTTTAAAAAGGTTTACATAAAAATATGAGAAGTATTCTTATAATATAAATTTTTTTGTGCTTGTTCCTCTAATGGTGCCATTTCTCGTTTGGCTGGTATGGAGATCGGATTCCTTTCCCCGATGTAGAGGTAAAGGTGCAGATGGATCTGCAATTATTATTTCTGCTTATAATGAGAGATTTATTTTTATGAAAAAAAAGAATCGAAGCCATGCGTCTTGCCGTCAGTTGAGCCAGTAACTGCCATTTAGCCTTTTATGTATGCAAGTATAATTTCTAGTTCCTTGATTTCCTTGAATTATAGAAGTTGCGTAATATATATTTTATTAATGTGGTCAGTGAACTAAAATAACAAGATTTGAATGATGATTCAAATGATTCACAGTGGAATCGCCAAATTTTAATTTTCAAATTTCCGATTTTTTAAATTTTTAAAATAATAAGCATTTTAACCATTTGAACAATATTTTATTCAATAAAATATTGGATTAAAAAAATTCCTTCAATTCTATAGCTAATTTTTTGATAATTCAAATAATTAATAATAATAATTAAGTAATTTGAATAATAAAAAGCAATTCAAATTAAAATAAGTTAATTCTTTTCGAACTTCGAAAAAACAATTTAAATATTCATATTAAGAGCACTGAATTAATGGATTAAAATTTAAAAAAATTAAAAAAAAACATTTGGTTTAAAAAAGAGAAGAACATACTCGTTGCAAAACAGGAATAACATATCCATTTTTCACAATATTTTTGACGGAGAATTAAGGAAAAATCGATGATAAGGAAGCGAGCAGAATGAGATTCGAGGCAAGCACTCTTATATTTTGCACACAGTTTTTAGTGTCTAATGTTCGAGAAAAAAATTTTTATGAAATTATTTTCTTTTCTCTTCTTTTAGTTTTCATGTTTTCTTTAAAAAAATCCTATAAAAATATACCTAATAAACAATGTATGACAATATATAACAATTTTTTCTGATTATGTTATCATGTGATAATTCTATGGCAAATTCGCTGAAATGCTTTCTTTCAAGGTAGTGTAAATATGAAAAAAATTCAAAATTTTCCACTTTTTTTATTGGTAAAATTTCAATTTATCCACTACTTGCCCGGTTTAATCGGTTTCATGGATTTTGTGGGTGAGAAGAAGGATCGCGTTTCCTTGTTACCGAATGGGTTTTTTCTGATTGGCTTCTTCATGGAAAGTTAATTCTGAGCCGTCAACAATTTTCATATTTCCTATTTTCATATTTACTAATCATTTTTAAAAATTTTAATTTTTTTTGATCCTTCTGATTTGATATCTTTAACATTTGCTTAAAAAACACTCTTTAAAATATTATTTTTCTATCATTATTTTTCCCATTCGCCACTTTTTGATTAATTTTACCTTTTGCCAGACAGAAACAAAGGTATAATGGAATCCTCAATCTAGTATAACCTAGTAATTTCCAACAATTTCTACTTCTGTCAAGAGTCTAAAATCGACCACTACTGCATATCCTTGAGGGAAACAGCATATAACTGGCAACAACCATTGCTCCCTATGCTGCAACCATCAACTGTGATCTTTTCGCAACTTGGGTTTTTCCCTTAATTGTTATTTCAATAAGTAATTAAACTTAATTGGTTATTATTGGTTATTATAATAGTGCAAGTATATTGCTACTTTTAAAAGATAATTTGAATTCTTTCTTGAATTCTTTCGAATCTTATCACTTGCAGTTAAAAATTTTTCT
Source organism: Dracunculus medinensis (assembly GCA_900625125.1). Lineage (NCBI taxonomy): Eukaryota > Metazoa > Nematoda > Chromadorea > Rhabditida > Dracunculidae > Dracunculus > Dracunculus medinensis. The sequence goes on from UYYG01001210.1 coordinate 26,828, forward strand.
GAAGAAATTTTTGAAATAGTGCATGAAGCATTACCACATGTATGTTCGAACTTTCTTCGAACCTGTTGATTGGTCTCAGTGGTTGCAACTCAGTTATTCTGCTATGTCCCATCTATGTTCCACGTTTCATTCGACGATAAATTATGAACTTCGAGCATCGACTGATTCTTCTTGAAAAATATTTTTCGAAAAAGCGAAATATAATTAAGCGATTTTTCATATTTTTTAGAAAGGTTTATAAATATCTCCAATTTAATCGATGAAAAAATATTTTCCAAATGGGTAATACAAGTAATCATCCGTTAATTCTGCGCTCTGAACAACGAATAAGTCGAAAACGGAAGGTTTTCTTTCGAATTCCTTTTTGTAAAGTCGAGAAAGTTACTTAGTCTTTTGCTCATGTGAAATATGGCTTTTGGCTGAAATTGATGAAGAGCCGCCACACTATTTTGGCTGCACGCTAATAATTATTCATTACCATAATTTCGCACAAATGGCCATTTCCGCACTATCATTTCAAAATTCCATCTCATTCTCATTTTTAGTTATCCTTGAATGAATTAATAGAAAATGAAAGAGAAGAATGGTCAAATAGCAAAAAAACTCGCCACGATTCAGATTATCTGAATGTATCAGCTTCAGAGAAGGGTTAATTTATTTCATCACTGATTTTTAATATTCTTTTATACTTCAGTTTCCATGGTTTTTATTAGATTGGTACCACACTGCGAGAACAAGGTCCCTTCGCTGGGCAGTTATTTGGGGATGAAAGCAGCAGGGTTCTCTCCAACACACAGATTTTAATGACAATTTTACCTCTATTAAGGAATCGAGCCTATTATGGATTGACTTTATTTGAAGCAATTATTTCAATCGGCAGCCCATTAAAATGCCTTTTTCTCTCATCATTCAACTGGCTATTAAGAAAAACCCCTTAGTCAGATAACCATTTTGCAAAGCTATAAGCGATCCGTAGTATCATTCGAATTTCCATTTTCATAGCAGGGTTTGCTTTGAGCAAAGAGAAAAAAGAAAAGTAGAAATCGAATCGTGAATTCATGACCAAAGTAACATACCACACAGCCATCATTTATTTTTATTATTATTTTTATCATTGTTATTATTATTTATTATTATTAATTATTTTATTATTAATTATTATTATTTATTTATTATTATTATCCACTTTATTTGTAATATAACTCCGTCAATAGGAAGAAAGTATCAGAAAACTTTTACTACTTTTGTTTCCCCTTTTTTAAGTTGAATAACACCATTCAAAAACAAAAACTTTTTTAATTTTTTAATTTATTAGTTTATTAACCACTTTTCACTTATGTCATAAAATGGCGTCTGTTGCCTCGAGTAGGTTAAACCATCATAGATTCAATTCTTGCATCTTGAAAAATCAAAAATGAAATCCACGTGGTGCCAGAAACCCACTGAATGAAAGGATCAGATCCAAATAGTTAATGGAAGCAGCTAAACTAGAAATAAGGTATTAGAAGGGGGAGAAGAAGAATTAAAATAGCAATTTTTTTTCATATATTATTTTTAGTTCGGCTAGCTTCATCGAGTTAACTTAGTGCTTTCAATCATGCTTTAAAATAATTAAATTTATTCTTCAAGAGAACCTTTAGCATATTTGTTCATTTGATGGCTCTAGGCCATATAAGTCGCATTAACCTGGAATTAATTACTTTCAGTTACGCTATTCCTGACGATACATCATTATCCTTTGCAGATTCTGAATCAACTGAATATGAATCATTATTTCAAGAATCAACAGTGGCTTCCTGTAATTACGAAATACATATGAACGATGTAAATACAATGGCAACAATAGTTGAACAAAAATATAACAATAATTTCGAAAAGTCGATAGAATCCAATTTAAACTCTAGTTATATGGATTATGTGCCATCAAAAAATTCTACGGATTCCACTCGGTTGATAACAACAAATCGCATCATTAATACTATTCAAGGAAGTTATCATAATGGTGAACCAATTTCTGATGGCAATTTTTTAAGTTTATTGTTATTATACCAAATGACAAATGACTAACTTCCCGAGAAAAATCGAATTATCATGATAATTTAGTGAATAATCATCGATCACTACCCGCTGTTGACCTAAATGATAATTTGTTGGTTGAAAGTAATTATTATAAAAAGCCGACCTTTAATCAAGGGAGTTCCAATCAAATTATCAAATTTCCACATCAACTAAAGGTTATTCGTTTTAAAATAAGCTATGCTATATCATATTTAATGTTAAAAGAATCTATCGAAAAGATCGAAAAAAGCAAATACGCAGAGGAGAGAATATGCAAATTATTATAAGTCGAAAGTCTAAGCTTAAGTCCCATTCAATGATATGAAAAGAATGATTGCAGTGCAGTAACTCTGATTTTCGGAATTGACATTTAGAATTTACAGTCGTCTAAATATGTACCATTTGAATAAGTGAAGTGTTTGTGAAAACGATGCGGTTTTTTAAAATTTTATGAGAGAGTTTTATAATGCGGATGAAGCAGTAATCCTCCAAATTTGAGAGGAAAGGCATAAATTTATTGAATTATTTGAAACAACCACGGAGGGCGATGTTTTTGCCTTAGCCAACGACAAAATAAGGTGCCAAATGAAAAGAAATTTGTGATAGAAATATACAATACAAACGAAATGTGACGGAAGGCTTACAATGTAAAGAGAAATAATATATATAAAGGGGAATCACGGAATAACACGCTGGATTTCAAAATTCCTGCATAATGCGAAGCTTCTAAATGATATGATGGACGATATTGTTTAACCTTTTAATCTTTAAATAATTGTTGATCAAACCGATAGCTGCAGAATTATTATTTGACATTTACAGTTAATAATATAATAATTATAGAATTTTATCCGATGAAAATTTTCAGTTAAAGGCTAAAAAATTCTTAACAAAATCGCTAGAAGATTTTTCATTATACAATTTGATTATGAAGAAACCTAAATTATACCGAAACTTTAACCGAAATATTGTAAAACATCTAAAACTAAGGTCAAAGGATAAGTGCTCAAAGCGGCAGAAATATTCTTTTGGAAAAGGTTTTTATTCCTATTTGTGAATTTAAAAAATTTATAAGAAAATTAGAAAATTATAAATTATAAATTAAAATAAATTATAAATTATAAATTAGGAAAGCTTTAAATTTAGTTTTTCAGTACAATTTTCAGATTTTTTATTGATTTGTAATTTTAATTAGGACATTAATTACAGTAGTAAAACTTATTGTGGAAAATGAAAGAAATAATAGTAGTTGTAATTCCATATGTTCAAATTTTTTGATAATATTTCATTGGCGATTGTCAGGATTTTAGGATTTCCAATAATTTGAAAATTTCTCTTAATATACAAATTTGCAAATATGCAATTTTAGATGCAAATAACTCGCTTTACAAATGTAAATGGCCAATTCCTTGGCTTGAAGCAATATTTCTTCCACAGTTCCCGATGAAATCATTACTTACTGAGAAAGATTTTTCGGTAAATTTTTTTAAAACTGCTTTTTGATTAGCTAAAATAATTTTTTTCAAATATTAGAATATTTTTCTAGATATTAAATTGTATTGGCTCTGGATCATTTGGCAAAGTGTATCGTGTCTGTCTTAATTATCGAACTGAATTATTATTTGCATTAAAAATTCAGCAAAAAAATCAAATTTTGCATCGAAATGCCGAAAAACAGATTAAAAACGAAGTGTTAATTCATGTGAATTTTTAATTCTTCATAAATATAAATGAATTTTGGAAATAAATTTGAAAAAAGTCAGATTTTCTTTGTTAATTTTAGATTTATTGATTGAAGTCAAATTAAATTCAAATAAATAAAAGTTCAAATAAATAAATTAAAATAAATAAAAATTTGTTGGCTTCACTGGCTGTTTGAAAGATAAAAAATTTTTGCTAGTGAATTTCACTTGAGGGAAGAAATGCAGATAAACCTCAAGCATTTCTCCAGCGCAGGTATTTCTTAAAGGTAGGTCCATTTTTATCGTTGATAAGTCCCGAAATTTGGTAGTCGAAGGGACAGTTTGAGGAAAGCCACTCAGTTACCGCATCATTAAATATAAATTATTTAATCAATTTTTGTCACAATTTTTTAAGTCATATTATTTCTTTTGCATTACATTAATTTATTTTGCAATAATTTATTAAAATGCAAATTATCTAATTCTATTTTCCGAGAATTTTTTATAATTTATTATTATAAGTTTTCGGAAAATTTTGGAATTTTTTAGATTTTTTCCTAATGGAGTTTTCAAAATATATTTCAAAATTGTTTAGAAGAATTTAGCGGAATCACCTTTCATTGCCAAACTATATGATACGTGGCAATCAAGAACTCAGCTATTCAGTTTGATGGAATATGTAATGGGTTATGGTGATTTATTTACATTTTGGAGAGATTATGGTCCTTTTAATGAAGATTCCATCAAAATATTCGCAGCTGAAATCGCACTTACTTTAGGTTTGTTTTTACGAATCATGGTAAGTGACTTTTGAAGACAATTCAAATTTGTAAAACTTGTAGATTACATTCATGCGAATGGAATCGTATATCGCGATTTAAAACTGGAAAATATCGTGCTGGATTTAGACGGACACTTAAAACTTGTTGATTTTGGATTAGCGAAAAGATTGAACGATAGCAATCGGACCTATACAATTTGTGGAACTTTGCAAGTATTGCTTCAAATTAATTTTTATGATCTAAGATTTGTCGAGGCATGAATTTGCTAAAATTATTTTCTCTTATTTTCTAACTTTCAAATTTTAGTTGAAATTTTAAAAATTTTGTTATCAAATAGTGAATGATGAAAATTCCAACTAACCAGAAAACTATGTAATTTTAAAAATATATGAGAATTATTCTGCAGATTTTTTAAAAAGTTTACGCATGAATTATTAATTATAGTATATGGCGCCAGAAATATTGATGCAATTAGGTTATGGTTACGAAGTTGATTGGTGGGCGTATGGTGTATTACTTTACGTACTTGTGAATGGTTTTTTCCCGTTTCCAAATTCCAATGTAAACAATCATGAACAGCTAAGGTATTTTTTTCTATTATATTATTGAGTTGGGTGGAATAAACACTAGTATTTTTATTTGTAGTAAAATTTGTCCGGTCTGATATGCCAGGGATCCTAGGCGCAAATGGTGAGTATTTTTATGAAAACCATAAAGCAAATTCCTACTTCGTGAATTAAAGTATTATCTTATTATGATAAAAAATATTATTTTTATTCATTTATAATCATACAATCGTTTATTATTATAAATTACATTAGTTTTCTGATTTAACTTATTTAACTTACATTTATCATAGAATTATCATTATCAACTATTTTATCAATTTCAATTTTTATCAATTATTTATTTACCTAATATTTTAGATTTGACGACTATTGCTATCCATCATTTGGAGAAATTTTTTCCGATTTACTCAATAAGGTAGAAAATTTTTCTCTTAAAATTTCCATTCGAAAATTAAATTCATAGGTAACAAAGTATGAAATGAATCTGAGAGATAATTGAAAATACTTCTTCCAATTTTTTCAAAAATTTAACCTAAAAAACAGAAAATTTCAGTTGCTTGAATTGAAAATTTGCTTGAGACTAAAGAATTTTGAACAAATAAGTTCTCATGATTATTTCTCGTCAACAAACTGGGCAAATATCGCTGAGAAAAAGGTTTTCCTTGATTGAAATCAAAGAAAAATTAAAGTAAATCCTGAAACTTTATTCAGTGATATTGATATATAATCTGGCGAGATAGAATGAGCTGTTCTAATAGTTTTTACCAGATTGCTAATGCTTAGGTGATCTAATCACAGCTTAATGAATCATATACTGTTTCTTGAAATAACTATTCTATCCCAATTATTTATTAGTTTTTTACCACATAGGTGCCTAATCATAATCATAATATCTTAATCAGCTAAATAATTTTAGAAACATAACTTTCCCTATTTTTTTTACAATTTTACAGTTTTTTACAGTTTTAAATTAAGCTGAATGCAGCCGATTTCTTCGCATAGCTTCGCATCTCCATTTAAATTCAATTCTAAAAATCATCTACGTTGTGAAAAATGGATTAGAATCCCTCTTCTTTTAACCTTATATTAAATATCGCATAAGCAGACGAGTTTTTAACTTAAAACTCGAGATTCGAAATTCGAGAAGTGTTTTTGAAAAGTCAAGTTCAGTTAAAAATTTCATGCGAAAAGTGATAAATTGAAACAACGATAGGATGAATCTGTATATTCCTTTTTTTGAGGAGGATCCTTTCTACGATTTTCGAATCTTTCGTCGTTACATCAGTTGTAAATCGATGGGAAATAGTGATTCTGAGATGAATAGCGACAATGAAGAAAGTTGGGACGCTTTTGATGAAAATTATGAGGTGATATTGGTTAATGTTTTGCCATTTGCCAAAGTTGCTTATAAATATCTTTACTTATAAAGAAAAATATATCGCCTATACAATAATAATTCAATAGTATGAATGAGAAGCAGTATTAGCAATACTGCAGTTAGATTATTGTAACAAGAAGGCACAGCCAGATTCCTGCCCCCTTTAAGAGTGAATTTATTATTAAGAAATCCGAATAGTATTGGTGACCCACCTACCGTTAAGTATTTCCATGGCAAAAAGTTACAATCGTACTAACAGCCAGCGGTGCTAGTCCAACCAAAAATAGTGAATAGCTCATCACTTAATATCACTGTAAAGTTAATATCAAAAAATATGCGGTGAATGAATGATGGTCGTTATATTTTTTGTAAATCTTAATAAATCTTAAGATTTTAAATATTTAAAATAATTTATTTATTATTCTAATCTTTTTCAGTTTACAAGTGGCGATTACTTTAACGATACATTGAAATAAATAAATGGTAAAAAATAATTTTCGTAAAAGATGGAATATTTCGAGAGTTAAGCGGCCATTTCATTTGAATTTCTATTGAATGTCCTTGAAAATTTTTGATAAAAAGTTCGTTGAATTAGAATTGCTATAACGATAAGACAGAGATCGTTTGTACCAACTACACATCTCACAAATTGTTTCTTTTATTCTTTTTTTTAAGAATTCCTTGCTACGAACTTATTTGCAAAATCCTTTGTTATATATTGTTGCTTTATTTAAATTCTTCTATTAACGAATACCACAATGGCTCCTCTGGTTACAAGAATCCTCTGGTTCGCACTTGATATAGTTTAAATTCTTTTTCTTATAATAATAAACACGATTATTGGCGAAGATTGATCCACCGAATCCAAAAATTTTTTCTTATAGTGCGAACTATTACTAGTTAGGCTGATTATTTTGTAGCTTTATTGAAGTTATTGCTTTCAATTTATTATCATTATATATAATATTTTTAAATTTTATCATTATTTTATTGATATCTCCAAACATCCTTTTCAATGTTTTCCTTAATCTATTATTGCTTTTCATTCGCATGGCTAATTATTTTGTTTATGGTCCATCCTGTTTTCTGCAACCTTTTTATAACCATAACATGTTATAATAAAATATATTTATTACAGGCTTACTCTTGCGGGGAATCCAATTTTAGTCTCGGTTGCACTGACTTACAAGAGACCAAAGAAATTTGCTTAGCTACTTGATGAAAGAATAATATGAGGAAAGAAACGAGATTAAATTAAAAGGATATATTGCATGACAAGAATTAACAGCGCCAATAAGGTCAAGTTCATAGTCGAGAGTTTCAGCAGAATTCTGGCTATAGCAGAATTAATAATATTCTAGTCAAACTTGTGGAAATTCTGAAAAGCTGAAAGTGAATCCATTTTACAACTAAGATTTGTATGAAAATACAGGAAAAAGGCATTGACAGGATCACCAAGAAATTGTAAAGGATCAAAGTAAAACGTGAGAAACCAGGCATTAGCATGTAATTCTAGACCGACATAACATAAGAGCAAAAATTTAAAAAACCCTCTTTGTTTCACCACATATAAAGCAACCAATTAGAAAAGTGGCAAAATTATAAAACGATCTTGAGAAAATGGTAATTAATGGAACATCAGTTCATAATAAATTGTTCAAAGTACCGAATAATTTACCTCGCACCTCTTTCACCATTATTAAATAGTTTATAGACGTTTTATTTCGAAGAAACAGAGACATCATTTTCGCGACTCCTTTTCGCTGCCTAATCCCCTATATCGCTGGGCCATTCAAAATCTCTGATTTTAGTCAAATCACAAGACTTGGACTATAGGGAAATAAATATTACCGGGAGGAATGGGAGAATTACTTAACTTACATAATGAATTATCAAGAAGAGTAGAGTTGTTGGTGGTGATTTATTTGACTTGAAAGAGATAGATGTGTAAACCTACAGCAAATCTATACCCGATATGGGGAATCTTAAGTAGAAATTTAAGTCACGGGATAGTGTGCACGGATGGCCGAGTGGTCTAAGGCGCCAGACTCAAGCATTGGCTTGGTGCGAGCGCAGCACCATGGGTGTTCTGGTATCGTAATCGATGCATGGGTTCGAATCCCATTCCGTGCAAATGTTTTTTAATAAATACAAATTCGTAGAAATTACAAAACGGTTTTAACTTAGCTCCTTTGACATATAAAATTTGATTAAAAGCATTTAGTGTGAGCATTTGAAATTATCAATACAAGTGAGATTGAAGCAGCTGTAGAACTCGCTTCTTTATTCTAAAATGATTCTAGCGAATGGTTCTCGAGGAAACGATTCACCGTGGAGAGGGCCCTATAGGAACATAGCGAATGCTGAAAATAAAGAGAGGTGGGACTGATAAGCAGTCTGCAATAATAAACAGATCTTTGCTAGTGATATCACCATAATTTAGAGGTTTAAAACAACCCTTTCTTATCAGTGGCTTTTATCAGTTTTTTATTGCCAATGTAAATATAAATTCAAATACTATAAATCTGCGTGAATATGTCATAGAAAACTGAAATGAAATTTTATTGAGGCAGGAAGATTTCATTCGTTCATTCAAACGTAAATTCTCATAAAATTTAAATAAATCACAATGAGTATCTAGGTCAGTCATTTATCAATCATTATCAGTCTTTCTTCAATTTCCTTTGTAATTATTTGATCTAATAGCGTAATCAGTCGCGTTTGCCTTTGTTTTATTTGTTACACTTTATTAATTACTTGCTATTTTCCAGGCGAAGTTTATTGCTTGAAAATCCCTGAAGTCAATTAAGAATAGATTTATAGTATTATAGTATAGTATCTAGATTCTTTTCACTTTTAATGGCGGATTCTTTATATGAAGAAGGTGGAACTGAATCAAACTATTGGCTAGATCTATAAAAATTACTTTTATTGTACTAATGTTGTTATAAAACTTGAAATTTGAAATTGAAATTTAATGAATTAAATTTCAATTTCTTCAAATTTAATCTATCTCAAATACTATAAAATTCAAATGATAAGATTCTTTTCTTAAATCTGAAAATCTTAAATTTTCAAATTTCACTAGCAAAGCATTCACCAATCTGGAAGCATCAATTAAATTTCGTGAAAATTCCTTTCTTCGCTGAATCAGAAATTGGACTCCATCTTTCAGATTCATCGAATGAAAATAAATCTACATTAGCAGTCTTGATCCATTCAAGAATCAGTATATCTATATGCTATTTGCTAATTGCTTATCGAAAATTTGATAACTATAACTACCGGCATCAGTATATGGCATATTAATCTTGGTTCTTATAATTGAATAAGTCGTATTAAAACTTCAGAACTTCAGGTTTCATTTACTGTAATGCTCTTAGAATATTTCATTCCAAAGAACTAAGCTGAAAAAAAGGACTTTGACTCACGGATCGAATAGTTCAGTAAAAGTAATTTTATAGATCTAGCCAATAGTTCAAACGTAATCTTTCCAAAGCAATTATCGTTAAACTCTTCTGCCCTTACTTTACCAAAATATCTTTAAAGCTTTAAAAATCTTTAAAGATCGTTTAAAAACCCCTATGTGAAAAAAACCCCTAAAAAAATTTTATGTCCAATTTAAAAACTTTCTATAAAGAATGAAATATTAGAATTGACTAAAATGCTCACTAATATCTCATTGTGAAGATCTTCCGACAACGAACGAATCCTTTACTCTTCTATTGTTCTAAATTTTGTGTTTGTATTTTCACTGACCCCTTTCAGTGACCTATAACTTTTATTATCCTTTTGATATTGCCTATGAACTTGCAAAATAATTCCATTTATTCATGAATTGTTTAAGTACACCTTTGTTTTATATATTATATATTGCAAGTCGGCTGTTCGGAAAAATATTTTTTCCTATTTCCATGCAAACAAATTAGTTAATTATGATTAATTTTTCCTTATCATGTAATTTTTATGGAATTTATTTTGCTTTTTTCTTTCTTTTCCAAGTATTTTTTTATTTTATAAGTATTATATAAGTATTTTTTATTCATTTTTCCATATAATTATTTTTTGATGGTTTATAAATGAATTGGACTGATAGAATTAAATTTACAAATTATTTTTGTATATATAATATAAAAGTAAGAAAATCCCTTTCTTATCCACTATGGGTGGCAATATGCTCAACTTTGGTTTCTTTACTAGAGGCCTGGTAGCTTGAAGGTTCTATCCATATATATATATATATATATGGATATATACAAAAATAATTTGTAAATTTAATTCTATCAGTCCAATTCATTTATAAACCATCAAAAAAAATAATTATATGGAAAAATGAATAAAAAATACTTATATAATACTTATAAAATGAAAAAATACTTGGAAAAGAAAGAAAAAAGCAAAATTACAGTATATATTATAATCATAACCAATAGCATTTATTATCACTTATAGTTCATCAATAAAACTGTAATTGCTACAGCAATTTGCCTTTACTTTACGTTATTAAACCTATATTTAATATTTATTATGCTATTTTTAATATTGTTGATAATATATTGCTTCTATTATTATGCAATAACAACAATAATAAATGATAATAATAGTAATAAAACCTAAAACAATAATAATAACAGTGGTAAAGCAGAAACATTAGTAATCACAATGATAATTGTTATTGATAAGTTATCAAAATCTATTCGGCTAATAATCGATCGGATTCTCGAATTCATTCTCTCTAAAAAATAATCTTAAAAACACAATTATTAAATGGTTTTAGCCAGATTATCCTGCTTATCCCCTTCCAAAAATGCAATGTATTGGGGAAAAATCGAGAAAGTCCGATATTCCATCAATTTTTATTAATAACATTCAATAATATTCCAAATCTGAGTACAATTTTGTAGGAAAATCTTGATTTTTATTTCGACTTAGGACAATAATCCTCTATAGTATTGTTATTTATATTTTAGACATTAGACATTTAAAAATAAAAAGGAAATCTTCTTTGCTGACATGCATGACTAGATTAAACTCGATTGTATTATCATCTCAATCTGTTAAGCGTGACTAGATCCAACAGGCTAAAGTTGTTAAAATCTGTTTGCAGAATTTTATCTTCATCCTCCCATAATACTAGAATAAATTACCTTATAACGAGGTCTGTGCGCCATTGCTTCAGTGCTATCGCCTGCATTTTTGTCGTTAAGTTACTCCCTGGCAAAATTTATGTGGTAAGGAAGGAAGGCTTATTAGCAAAGCTTAATCAAAAATGGTGAGAAATGCTCCTAAAAAAAATTTAGCTTTTATCTGGTAATAATCATTCTTCTATTATTTTATTTATTATATCGTGCTATAAATTCAAATGATAATATATATGTATAAAGCCTTCAAGCTACCAGGCCTTTGGTAGAGAAACCAAAATTGAGGATAAGCCATAATGGATGAGAAAGGGATTTTGATTTTCTTATTTTTGTATACAATATTTGTAATAATTTATTATAATAATAAATAATTTAATAATAAATAATTAATAATAAATAATTTATTAATAATTTAATTCTATCAGTCTAACTCATGCAAAAAAAAATAAGGAAAATTATAGGCATGCTTAATGCTCTGCTTGCTCTCCTTGTTTAAATCAATAAATATCGTTAATTATCAGTATTAAGCTAAACACCATAAATTTTATTAGGTAAAAGATTGTTCAATACTCAATTGTTCACGCATTTCATTGAAATATGTGTAAATCAATTATTTTATCAACATTATTTGTATTATTAACACGTACGGCATCAAATACGAGTCGTCAAACCAGTGAACAAATTGAGGAACGAGGTATTGCTTTTTTCCAGATTATATGATATGATATCATATCATACTATGTTATGTATTATTATGTATTATTTATTATATTATATTATATTATATTATATTATATTATATTATATTATATTATATTATATTATAATTATATTATATTATATTATATTGTGTTATCTTAAAAATTCGAAATACTTTCCAGAAATAATTCTGTTCTTATAGGCAATCAGCAGAAAGAAATTACTAAAAAAATGCAATTATTGAGACAAACTCCGGGGATTTCTTCAGTACCAGAACCACAACAAACAAGTATATTTTCCAAAAAAATTCTGAAATTTTTCAGAATTTCAGAAGTATTTCAGAGCTTGTGCAAAATCATTAGGCCAACTAATTAAATTTTCATTTTTTTGGAGTTCATTAACGCATAATAGCATATTGCATAATGAAAATTAAAATCAAAATTCGACATTTTTTAAATGCCAAGTTTTTTGATGATTGGCACACAATTAGAATTGCACCAAACTAAAAAATGAATGGTACTACTGGTTTCAATTGTAGAAATTGCATTAAAAATTGGCATCTTTCTTAATAAAGTCATGTGTGGTCCAGATGCTTGTTTCAGCATGCACAGTAATAAATTTTTTAAATCACATATCAGAATTCAGATTTTCTTGGACATCCTCAAATAACAACTGGGCTCCCTAAAAATAGAGGATCTTCAATATTACCAACTGTTGATAAAACTGTTGATCTTGATGGCGATGGTGCATTCAGCTTAGCAGAAGTACAATACGCTGCTTTCGTTCACCATGGTCTCTCAAGCAGTGTTGTGGAAGGCCTTTTCAATGAAGTAATCTTTTTCCTAACTTATGATTTAGTTTTAATTTAATTTCCCAATTATTTTATTAAATACAATTTTAATGCAATGTTTAATATTTGTGACGTTCTATCATTATTGTTGATTACTTATAAATTTATAAATCATATCATAATTTTGTCATATATATATGTATATATATATATATATAGGTCGATAAAAATCGAGACGGATATCTCACTTCGTTGGAATTTAATGATATCAGGCCTTTGGTACTATCGAAGGCCGAGAATGCTGCTCTACGATACTTACAGGTTTATCTAATTTTGTTCGTTCTTTATCGATATGCATTTGCCAGTTTTCGCTTCTAAACAATTTTTGTTTTAAAAAATTTTTATGCAGTTTTAGATCGTTGATACAGACAACAATGGTTTATTATCATTGAAAGAAGCGCAAGCATATATATTAAAAGAATACGGTATTGGGAATAGAGATGTTGAACGAATATGGCGATTAGTTTTGCCGAATAGTAATATGGAAATGGACTCAGTAATGTTTAGTAAATTAAGGCGAAGAATTCGTGGAATGTCTATCAGGTTGGCGCGACAAATTATAAAAGTAATTCTCTTGCTTTTTTTACCTGAAATTATAGCGAGACGGCCTTGGATTGATAATTTGAGCTGTGTTGTCTCTAGTGCTGATGATTGGGCTGGCTGCGCTAGCCACAAATGTGGGGGATCTTCAAACGGCCTTCGTTTTCCTCGCTCTCGATCCATCACATGGCATAAGCTTAGTCATATACGACAATTTAATGATAGCGAAAAAATGACCAACACGAAATTAACGCAGATTCGAGTGAACATGAATAAAAAAAAAGCGTAATCGCTGTGCTTTCTCTACACCTTCCTATTTAAGAACTGCTTTACAATCCACAGTAAATAGCCTCACAATCGAATAATCTCAAAAGTGTGATTAAATTGGCTCTTCCGAAAAAAATGATTAACTGCGCTTCTGCTCAGATTGCGACAGAACAACGTGAAAGCGTGAAAATAAAATCCAAAATTAATTGGAAATATTTTCATTAATAAATGTGGATGAATACCCGAATAATAAGCGTAATGTTATTTAATATTTGATAGAATAATCGCAAAATAAAATGTAATATAAATGAGTGATATATTATTTTGATTAGGAGAAGCAATAGTAGCTCGGTTCCTCTGACAGAAGAAATTGTCTTAAAAATTTGTCTTAAAATTTGTGACATCTGACCAAGATGAGATTCACCTGTATGTTCATCTCCATTTGGCTCTCCAACTACTTTAATAGAAACCAGCAAACCGAAAATAACAGACGCTGTTGGAAGAAGAATCATATTAGTAAATAAAATGTAAATAAAATGACAAATATTAAAGCCACACAGATTTAAGGGAGTGCTTAATGCTTAATTCATCTTCAAAAGGAATTGCATTTGCCACCGTAGTACAAAAATCTCACAGTGACATTTTTAAGTTAATTTTTGAGGCATTATTGATTGATTGAAACGGTTTTAGCATGCAGATGCAAATGAAGATGGGCATATAGATCGGAAGGAAGCACAACAAATAGCCTTTGAGCAAGAAGGAATCGGTTCAGCAGATGCAAATGAAATGTTAGCATCCGTGGATGATAATAATGATGGTGAATTGAATGCACCAGAATTCGCTGATTTCGAGCGAATAGTTCGAGCTCGAGCAGTGGAAACTTCTAAGAAAGCACTGAAAGTAACTAAATTTATTTTTAAATTTTTCAACGATTTAGCGATTTTCAGCGATAAAATATGCAAGAAAAGTTAATTTTCCTTGAAAATAGTATCATTAAAATGAAATTAGAGACCATCAAATTGAAGTTTAAATAAATTAAGGTGGTGGACCGAGATGGTTCCGGAACATTAACCATGGAAGAAGCAAAAAAAATTGCTTTTGATCATTATGGTTTTGACGAAAAAATCTTGGCCCCATTCTTTGCACAAGCTGATGAAAATGAAGATGGCCAGCTAGATGCAGTTGAATTTGCAGGATTCCGATCTGTTATTCGAAGTAAAGCTGTGCGTAACGCGTTAGACACATTGCAGGTATACCACACTTGTTATTAACGTTTTTATCAAAAAAATAAGATTGTGAAAATTAATAATGTGCCACAATTACTACCACAATTCATGGAAATGCTCAGAAAATTTGCCAAATCGCAATCGAAGATCCTTTAATGCTACGTCGAATTTTATTTATAATGTTATTTTGCCATAATTTATGGATTATGAATAGTATGAACAACATTACAAAATAACCCTTCACTCTCTCGCTACTCAACACTCTTCGACATTCTCCGATTACCCCCCAGATCCCGATAGCCTCTTGTTGTGACTCATTAACATCCCCTAAAAACCCGCGAAAACTCTTTTAAGATCTCTTAAAATTTCGCCTTTTTGTTACGGACTTTTCATTATTATTATTTCGCAATTTCTTTTAATCTCAGTCGAAATGAAAAACATTAATTTAGGATATTGACACAGATGGAGATGGACTAGTTAGCAATTCAGAAGCAGTAGCTACTGCTCGACGACAAGATGATATGGATCCAAAAGAGACATTTAATTTGTTTGTTGTAGCTGATCAGGTTCTTTTGCTAACGATTGGCTTTTTTAACGGACATTTTGCGGTTTAAAAGAATTTGTTATTTATGCTGGATATTTTAAAGAAAAACCTAGTGCAAATGTTTTCTTTGAGAAAATATGCTTATTATCATATTTAGGACAAAAGTAACAAATTGGATAAGGTCGAGCTTGCTGATTTTTTAAGGCTCGTACGCTTGAGCGCAATCAAATTTGCTACAGATCATTTTCGAGTTAGATTTTTATCTGTTTGACCATTAAAGATTTAATATATATATTATTTATTTATTTATTGAAAACCAGCCAAGCAGGGCACAAACGCCATGTGCTTGTATTAATAACAACAGTTAAAATAACAAATAATAAGAATTAATGACAAAAACAAAAAAAATAATAATAAAATAAAATAATAATAATAAAATAAATAAACAATTTAAAGATGAAATAAAGAAGATATTGCAAAATAATATAATGCAGTACAATTCGAAATAACTATAATCGAATGGTGAAAATCGAGATTTCACACTTTCTGCACGATGTGAATTTTTTAAATATCAAGAATGATATTATCTGTTCTTTTTTTAAAGATAGCTAGGGATAGCGCACAAGCTATATCGTTCAGTACTTTATTAAACTAATTAATATTACGAATAAAAAATCATGAGTCCTTAGTTTAGTTTTACGCATAGGTTTTAGTAATTTTAGCCCATTAGTTCTTGTTGGATTTAAATTTAGCCTAAAATTATATTTTGAACAATCCAGTTTAACATAACCATACAGAATCTTATAATTATAAATTAAACCTTTTTTAATACGACGAACTGACAGATAATCCAGGATATTGTAGAAGTTATAATTATATTGTAGAAGTTTTCTTTTATAATTAAAAATTATTAAATATAAAATTTATAATTAAAAATTGCAATTAGGAGAGAGGCGCCGTGTAAAATATTTTTGGAGTTCTTCAATTATTTTACTTGATTTACGATATCTTGGGGAGTGATATGTATCATTGTAGTCAAGAAGTGGCCGAACGAATGCTTTGTACATTTTGATAAGGAAATCTTCAGTTTTAATATATTCAATGTATTCAATCAGTGCTAATATCTATAGAATATAAACTGATAATTCCGAATAATTTAAGTTTCTATTCAAAAAAAACCTTCCTTATATACACAATAAGCAAAAATAAAAAAGAAATTTTATGCTTTAAGGAATTTGATACCAACAAAGATAAAACGGTAACAGTGGATGAACTCGAAGAACTCATAGAACAAAAATATAAAGTCGATCGCGCCATTACAAGGCAATTCTTTGAGAAGGTCGACGTAGATCTTTCTGGTGACCTCAATCCAGGAGAGATCGTTGATTTCAGGTTTATATATTTCTTATATTTTTCAGTTAACTGTATCAAAAAATATAATTTGAAAAACTGATAAATACATAAATAATAAATTGACCTAATTAAGCCACACTATTTATGGCCGTAAAATCATCTCATGAGTTTTTTTACCGCAGGTTTTATGATTAAAGTTTATATAAATTCACAGATTTGTAATGATTTATAATTCACTTTAATTTTTGATATGATTAATACTTTCAAGTCAAATTTTAAAAATATACATCGAATAGATTTGCCATTTTCCAATGATTTCTCTAAATATAGGCACGAAATTCGGCGATACGTAAGCGAGCGAGATGCGAAGAAAGCGATTGAACGAATGAAACTCGCGGAACAAGATGCATCAGATGGCGGAAATATGGTGGGAATAGAAGGAAATAACCGATAAAACAGAGTGAACAAGCAGAATAGACAGAAATAATAAATTTACGTGAAAATAATAATGCACAAAAATGTTCTCATAAAATATTCTTTCTAATATTCTAATTAAATATTCATTTTTATGGAAACTTCAAAATTGTTTTGAGTTAAACTATAAAAAAATTGAAATTCTCTTTTTTCTAACGCTTTCATCATTTCTTCGATTAGTTTGGTTGATTCCATTTCTCATCTTTAAATTATAAATTCCATCAACATTCCGAAAAAAAATAGCGATTTTTTAAAAAATCCAACCACTTAGTTGTTTGTAGGTAAAATGGCATAAATGATTCAGAGGAAGTTTTATCGTCAATAAATATTTCTCGTAAAACAAGTCATTTTTCTTTTGATATTTAATAATATTGCCTATTGCGTACATATTTAATATTGACAATAAGTGATGGATAGAAAGATCGGGTTTAGCGAAGCAATTCGCATTATAAAAACTTTCGAAGACTTTAGAGTGGTCTTTCGACGATTTTGTGGCAATACGAGAGAAGAATGCGCCCTAATCAAGCTAAATTTAAGCCGGGGCGCGGTTATGCTCACCAGATATTCACGTTGAGAAGGGTATTGGACAACGCTTCAAATATTTGCAACCAACGTTACGCAGCTGTCTTTGATTCAATTGATAGAACGGCGTTTTGGAGGGTGATGGTACGCGATGGTGTTCCAGAGAAGATCATTCGACTTATAAAAGCATTTTATCAGCATATGCAGGCATCAGCATACTGCGAAATTAACAAAATCCTTCGAAATAAACACTGGTGTCCATCAATTCTGTATCCTTTTCCTTACAATATTCAATTATGCGATAGACTGCATAATGGATATTGATTGTCGGCTTGTCGTTACTTGTGCGAACCAGTTCAGAACATAGCACACTGATGATGCAGGCCTTTTTGCTGACAGTTATGACGACATGCAAACAATGCTAAATAAAGAACATGTCAGCAACTGCAGCGAGAAGCGAGAATCGGACTTAGGATAAATATAAATAAAAAAAAGCCTTTTCGTTTTGTATGCAAAAGGCTCTTAAAATGCCTCATTTTATAAATTCATTCTTTCTTCTTCATTACTACTGGATTCCCTGACTAATAAGACGCCTACAAGCTATTGAAGGATAAGACGCCTACAAGCTATTCGGTCTGATGCCATCTCTAGTAGTTATAAAAGCCATTATGTTTTCCATCGTCTAAGTCCATATATCGCTGGTCCCTTCAAAATCTTTCTTCAGTCCAGATCTTGATTGGACCTCCTCGCTTTTGACGCCGACCATCACAGAGTTCGGCAAATAGTGAAAAATGCGCCAATCCCTATGGTAGACTACGGAGTACGTGCCTTAACCAGCGAAGGCGACGTGACGCACTATGTTAGTGTTGTTAATACAGATGATTTTTGAGCGAAGATGGATGCGATCATGTGAGATTTCATCTACTCGGCGAACCCATAAAATATATCTTAGACATGAGTGGTTAAAGGCAAATAATTTCTTAATATTTTCCAATCTTATTGGCCATTTCGTAGCCACAAGATCAGTAACAAGATCAAATGATTCGCAGCTGTATGGACTCGGATTTTCGTCTTTATGCCGATTTCGCGACGTTTGTCTGCCAACTGGAAAAATGTATTTATAGCTGTCATTGATAAAGATAAGTTCTATGCCGAACTTCAACTGCCAAAGTCTCTACCGAAACATGACATGAACATAATCGGGGGATACTGGAATGCTCGCATAGATCATAATGTAGCTACAATGACCTCAATAATTGGCAAATATGGCATTGGAGACCGTTGCGCCAATGGGGAACGCCTTCTTCGTTATGCCGAAGAGAATGAATTTTTTAATACTAATACTTGCTTCAGGCATCATAGAAAAGATCTAATCACGTGGAATTCCCTGGATAACCAACACTTCAACCAGATTGATTATATCTTAGTCAATCACCGTTGGAAGAGTTCCGCACTAGATAGTCGTTCCCTATCGCGGCGCTGAAATGGGTAATCTTCATGGATCTGACCATGCCAAGATCCGCATAAAACTGACAACTCGCAAAAAACAGCATAAACAGCATCCCCAAAGTTCTTAAACTATTTCAAACTAAAAAATTCGCGGGCAGTAAGCGCATTTCAAACTGAATCGTTGAAGCATCGCAGTGATACAAATATCAATAATACTTTTCTGGAACGACAAATGAATACTTGTCCAAACTAAAGGAATTTCTCCGAAATTCAGCCATTTCCAGGCTAGGGCATACTAGTAGGAAGTGTGCTAGTTGGGTATCGGAAGCAACTGTGTAAAAAAGCTGCCAAAGCACAAATGTCAGGTGATCCTGATTACCGGATGCTTCGAAGATTTGCAACGAAAGCAGCAAGGCGTAACAGAAATCACTATTGTAGTGACATGGCCTGAGAACGGAGACGGCGGCTTGATTAGGAGATGATAGGAAAACTATTCCGCCTTCTTCATAAAGCAACTATAATTTGGGGAGCAATCAATGAAATGGTGAGGGACAGCAATGGCGTGCCAGTCAAGAGTATTAAGGACTGCTTCATAAGATGGAAAGAATTCTTTTAGGAATGCCAAATGAATGCCAAACTTAACCATGAAGTGCCATTTGTTGCCCCTGATATAAATGATACGTTCGCTGAACCATATGCTTGCAACTACGAGCCTCCGACGGAAGAAAAAATAATATCTGTTATCCATAAGCTTAAGGCCAATAAGGCTCCGGGAGAAAATGGTCTTCAGGCTGAACTCTTTAAATATTCATCCATCGTCTATCGTCCTTCATAACACACCTTCAACAAATATATTCTCTGGTATGGGAAAAAAAAATTACCAGATGACTGGAGTAAAGCAATTCTGCTCCAAATTTCCAAGAAAGGTAATAGGACATATTGCGACAATTATCGAGGAATCAGCCTACTAAACGTCTCAAAGAAGATTTTTGCTTCCCTTTTACTCAATAGACTTATGAAGTACGGGACAGCAGGATGCACCCTAATCAAGCTGGTTTCAGACCAGGGCGCGGTTGTGCTGATCAGTTGTTTACGTTAAGAAGGATGTTGGTCGCTTCAAATATTTGCAACCCACTGTCATGTGTTTCATCGATTTTGCGGTTCGCTTTTATTCAATTGATAGAGCGGCGCTTTGGAGGATGATGGAACGTGACGGTGTTCCAGAGAAGATCATCCGACTCATAAAGGTATTTTATGAGCATAAGCCAGCGCAGATCTGTGTATATAGAGACCTGATAGATTCCTTCGAAATAAAAACTGGTGTCCATTAAGGATGCGTCCTTTCCCCTACAGTATTCAGCTATGCGATAGACTGGGTAATGGACACCGCATGTCGATACTCAAGGGGTTCCAAATTAGTCCAGAGCATCGTATCACAGATCTTGAATACGCTGATGATGTAGTCCTTTTTGCTGGCAGTTGTAACGAAATGCAAGTAATGCTAAATAACTTGTCAGGAACTGCAGCAAAAATAGGACTCAATACAAAAAGAATGCTTTTTCATCTTATGTACAAGAAGCTAATAAAATGCCTCTTTTTATAAATTCATTGCCGATCGAGGAAGTGCCCGATTTTAAATACCTTGGGTTCACTCTAATACCAAAGACGATATTATAGACCGGATCACGGCAGCTAGAAATGCGTTCTTCCGGTATGACGAAACCTTTATGCAGCCGTCGTGAAATTGCCATTAAGACAAAAGTCCGCATCTATATAGCTGTTCGATCTTGTTATATGGTTCTAAGACATGGCCAATGAGAATGGAGGATAGTAAGAAGCTATCTACCTTTGATCACTTTTGTCTAAGGTATATTTTACGGGTCCGTCGAAGGGATAAAATATCACATGATCGCATCCACCTTCGTTCAAATATCATTTGCATTAATAATGTTATTATAAAGCGTTGCCTTCGATGGTTAGGTCACGTTCTCCATCGTTCACCACAAGAGTTGTTGCATATTTCGTTACTTGCTAAACCGTGTGATGGATGGCGTTAAAAGCGAGGTGGGCCAATCAAGACCTGGATTGATATGGTCAGGAAAGATTTTGAACTTATAGATGGACCAGCTATATATGGCTTAGACGATGGAAAAAGGAATGGCTTCTATTACTGTCGACGATGGCATCAGATCGCGCCGTTTGGAAGCGTCTTACCCTTGTAGCTGTTGGAGTCAACCTAACCAGTAATTGTGAGAGCTGTTAGAAGAAGAAGAAGAAGAAGAAGAAGCGTCATCCTTAGCTATTTTTTAGAAAAAATTAGATAATATCATTTATTAAAAAAGATTACATAATATCATTTATGATATTATTTAAAAAGTTCACATCATGCAGGAAGTGTGAAAACTCGATTTTTACCATTCCATTATACATTTCGAATTGTGCTACTTTGTTCTACCCCTTTATTTCCTCTTTATTTGTTTTTGTCATATTTTCTTTTTTTTATCATTAATTTTCATTATTTGTTATTTTTCTGTTGATATTAATACAAACACATGGCGTTTGCCACCCTGCTTGGGTTGGTCTTCAATAAATATTAGTGTAAGAGGAGAATCGAGAATGGTTTGTGCTCGAATCTGGCCGACGTATTCATTCCTTCGTCGGATTGCAATTTAGCCGAATTGCGAAAGCAAAAGAGAATAGGATAACTTCATTCAGTTATTGCTCTAAGTATGGAACGCTGATGCTGAGATTCTGATAGCCCGGCAAGAGTAAATCTGTCCTCAAAAATTGGGGTAATGCTGAGATGACTTATCTCTGTCGCTATAGCTATGTCTTGGCAAATTAGCCTCTCTCGTTAAAAATAAAATAAGAGTGAATGTAGAACTCAGGTATCTTTATCCCTAAAAGATTCTACAGCACAACAATCTCATTCCAGTAGTCAATCAGTGGATCCAGACAAACAAAAAATTAGGTGCTTGACCTTGATATATCTCCAAAAGATTTTTTTGCTTTATCAAATGATTAGTTACTATTTATCACAAATAATTGCAAAAATAACAATATTCTTTATCAAGAAAAAAGCAATGGTAAAAATTTCAAAATTTATGAATTCTTGTTTTGTTAAATATGAGAATGACAGTAGTGATGACAAGTGATTTTTATTTGCATTATTTATTTAGTTTTCACTGGAAAACAAAGCCATTATTTATTGAAAATTAAATTTTTTCTTCATTTTTTATTTGATCATTTAAATATTCAAATATTTTTGGCAAAAAAGGGAAAAATTTTCATTTTATTCATAATATTCCTAAGTTTTTCCTAAGTCCAATTTTTGTTGCAATTCAGTGGATTTAATGGATTTACACTGCATTTAAATTAATCATCCGAACAAAAAGATCAAAGTGAATAAAACTGTGGAATGCAAAAGAATTAAAAGAAATAATATTTAAAATGAAAATTTTCTTTTATTAACGATCTCTTTCATTTTTCGGTCAGCAACTACTATTTCTGGCTTAGCTGACTATTAAGTTGAGGCATTCAGGTGAGCCTAGCTGAACCAGAATTTAAGAGTGATCTAAGAGTGATGGATGGCATCGAGAGCCACATAGACCAATGAAGATTGACTGATGAAAGTAAGAATTGGAACGATGGGCCATTGTTAAAAAGGCTCTTTTAGTTTCTGCCGATTTCAGTAAGGCAATAAATCAAGAAGCTCAGAAACGGAAACTTATAAATATGGCAATGATGGGAACTGGCGGAAATCGGCTGGGCGTAGGGATAGAGAGATGTTTCCAGCGGTTTAGCTCACTTTAATGATAAGTTTAATCATACCAAAGGATAATTGCTCGCCTCTAACCATACAAAGCAATATAAAAATAAATTGATTTACAAATTTTAAATAGAATATTAATTTAATAAAATAAAAAGAATAATCAATATACAATGGCTTTAATAAAATTTTTACACTATTTTACTTTAATATTTTCGATTATTTTTAGTAATTATTTATTTGTTTATTATAATTTAATATGATTTTATTATATTTTTTTTTAGAGCCTTTGGATTTACAAATAAAAATTTTTCAGAAAAAAAATAAAAAAGTGATAATTATTGCGCGAAATAACAAAAAAAATTGATATTTTTAATCAAAAATCTTTCATTTTTTTGGTGAGAAGTTTTCTACTGATTTCTTAAAGGGAATAAGCCGGCCTAAGGCTTAATATCAAAGTCAAATTCGCCTGTTGGAGGAATCCATTAGTATTTCGATCACCAAATGATTCCCTGGTTTGAAAAAGATCTTAAGTCTCATTCTGATATCTTCATCGAATTCGCTTTAATAATATTTCTACATTCCTAGAATATAATACTATTACATATGTATATTTTACATATTTTATATATTTTTCCCCGAGTTCTTTAGAAAAAGAATTTCACTTTCGGTGGCCAGTGAAACCATTAATAACGAGTGCTGACAGATAGATGATGATATAGCGATGAATATGCGAAAAGTATGAATGGTCGAACGATTCGAGTTGACACAAAGTAAACATGCAAGGAATGATAAAGAGTATATTCCACTATTCCGCTGATAAATTTTATCACATACACAATTCATTTTATACGTGTTGCACTCAATATTTCTAGTTTGGTTGGCCTCTAATTGACGACAAAATAAAAATCTTTCTGCCTATAGTCCCAATCTCTTGGATAATCAATTAATCTCCCCAGGCAGTCAGCTGGATTTTTAATTTGGAGGAGCCACTCATTATTTATCTCACTTTTAATGGAGAGTTCAAAAAATGGGAAGAATCCTAGCTTACTTGTTGTCATTGTCCACAGACTAAACGATTACAATTCCACTTATCATTCATTACATGTCATTTTTTCTAAAAGTATTCATCATTCTTAATTCTTGGTTGCTCGGAGATAGAGCTTAGATCCGGATTATTTATAATTTTCACTTTTAATACACAGAATTAATAAACAGAGGGATAAATTGTGACAGCTTGGCTTTATTTTGCTTATCATTCGATTATCCTATCCCTACTGATACTGATTTTTTTGTTTTATTTTTACCGAAATCTCGCGGGTTTTTTCTCTATATACATATTTATTTGATCGTTATTGATTACCACTGTTAATGTAATTTTAATGCCATTATTGATTCATAAATTTTTTAAATTCTTAATTTCACTAATTATTATATTTATGCATGTATTTAATACTTAAATTAATAGTACGACTAATGAGATTAAAATAGATTGGTTCAGTGGGTTGTTGCTTAGTTGGGAGCGGCGATGCTTAGATTCTATGCCCAGCAGGAGTAAACGTAACGTTCTTAAAAGCCCGCGAGATGCGGGCTATTCACCCGCACTTCTATCGCCAAATGATTTCCTGGCAAAATTTGATTGATCTGACAGCCAGCAGACTGTGCCTGAACCAGAAAGCGTTCTTACAAAAAATTGTACAGATGAACAGATGAAGTTGGCTTTGCTCAATGAAGAGAAAACGAGAGTGAAAGGAAAGGGCAATTTCATTCACATTTAAAAACTGACGAAAATTTAATCTTTTGTTTCACTAAATATTTCCAATCTGACGGCAAACATGGTTAACTATTTCGTGTAATGTACAGTGATTGCTAAGCCATATTGTTTTTTTGGAAAACGGGCTTGCGGCCTAAGAAAATTCAGCTCAAAATTCAGTAAGTCCTTTAATATCGCCCAAAAGCGTCAAATTCTGTGAAAAATCCATTTCCGTGAAACATTCTCTAAGCACTTGTAAAACCCCACCGCACTAATTTGCCAAATCTATTAGTTAGAGCATTTTATGTTTCTATTGCTCTAACTGTTTAATAGCCAGTTGTAGCCTCTTAATGCCACCCAATTCCATTACACTCGTTAATGGCTCAGAACAGGAAACGTCAGTTATAAAATTAAGAAATGTAGCATTATGAAGACTGGGCTGTGGAAGGCTGAGGAGTCGAAAAGGATGTGCAAAGCGCGAAGTATTAAGGTAGAATAATGGGGATTCGGATTCGGCCACGGAAAAAAATCTTTAGAAGGATTAGAAGTGTTAAACGCATCGAGTGCCACTTCCAGCCCTTAAATTGAGTTATCTCTCCTTGGAACCTTTAGACTCTGCGCAATCCTTGAAACGTACCAAACATTCTATCCACTTCCTCAAAATCTTCGTTACTTTAGCATATCTGGAAATCGAGCTGAATCTGGATCTAAATCTGGAAAAGTCCGTTTAATGCTCCATTAAATTAGGCGGAACTCTTTTGCTATATTTCAGTAATACCATAAACTTCTTCTTGTTCCTCAGGACCTGCTATCACCATAGAGTCGCCTTGATCCTCCCAATTTGTCATACTTTATACACCTTGTTTAACCTTATTAGACAGCACCGTTCTTTTATTGAAATCAAACAGTTATGTCTCCTTAAACTCCACTAAATTTTTGCTTGCCGTGTTAAATTGTATATATTGGCTTGACCATCGTCGAAATTCAATGAGCTAGTTAACTTGATAATGTGCGGAATTTTCATCTCGTCGTTTCTTATTAGGCTTGCTGTTGGTAATTCTACTAAGGGCTCACCTGGTGATAGAAAAGTAGTGCAGACCGGTCCCTTAGACCATCTGGATTTTTTGAAAACCACTGCTGTCCGGCACACAGGCAGAACCACGCTCGAAATGAGAAAGCCCAATGACGCAGAATGGACGGCTAAGAAAACATCGCTGCATTAGCTGCTCGCAATAGTGCTACTAAATGCGAAATAAAAAATTGTTTGGTGTGAAATGTTTCGAAATACTTTTTTATTTGTGAATCATTTTTTTTTGATTGTTTTGGTGGTAAATGATAAATGATAATTGTATTTGTGATATGAATTAATAGTGATTGACAATAAGAATTGTGAAAATGATAACGGAATTGTTAAATTATTATTAATAATTTCAAAAAATTATAAATTAAAATAATAAATTATTTAAAAAGTTATAAGAACGTAAAAATTAAAAATATTAAATATTAAAATTAAAAATTAAAACTCGTTAAATTGTTTTGAAATTGTTTTCAAATTTTTATAAATTTGCTAAATTTTTTATATTCGCTTCGCCTATAAGCTTAAAAGTCAGCGAAGTTTTTTAGAAAATTCCAAATTTCAATTTGGGATACGTTTTTCTAATTCAATTTTTTAAATTCTTATTAATTTGAATTAATTTTTTTTCTTTTAAATCGATCCTTCTTTATTTTTAAAAGGAAAGTTTGAAGTGATGTTTGTCGAAAAAAAATGGAAAAATTCTTTCGAATGTTGTCGCATATTTTTACATGGCGCAGATATTTGCAAAAATTAAAATTTTCATTTCATTTTAAATTTAATTCGGGTGAAATTCTCAATTCTTTATTTAATTTTGACATTATAAAAGGAAATTTGAAGTAAAGGAAATTTGTCAAAAATTCAGTAAAACGAGTTTGAAAAAAGGCTTATTTTTTCTAAATAAATTCTTAAACAGTAAAATGAAAGGTTCCGAAAAATTTTAGAAATTAATTTTCTTCGATGATCGCTTCATTTCTTCGCAATTTTTTTTCTTCAACTTAAAATAATTTGCTTCAGATTTATCAAATGCTCGCAAATGAATTGTCTACCGCAGCAGTTCACTGATATAAATTATTCAATGGCCAGTAATCAGTTAATCAATCCATCAAATCAACATTTAATCAATCATTCGCCTCAATTTTCGATAGATCCACGTCAGACTATATTCATGCAACATCAGCAACAACAGCAACAGCAGCAGCAACATGAGCAACAACAGGTTTTCTACTTCTTGATTTATCATTTGTAAAGTTTCAATTTTGGATTATTAAAATTTACTCTTTCATTTAGAATCGCAAAATTTTTTCTGCCATTCTGATTTTTGTATCCCTTCGTAATTGATACCATTTAAAACGTTTTTCATTCGTTCAGACATTTTTTAAAATCTGTTTTGCTCATTTTGTGCAAAGTTGTAATCCGTATTTGGATTTTTGGATACTGGTCTTAATTGATTTTCTCTGGTTCTTAAAATTTGGATCTAATTTAGCTCTGTGGATTATTAACTGGTTATGGGCAGGCAGCAGTGTCAGACGCATACGAACTTCCTACTGCAAATATATCGTTTGATCGTAATTACTATAATTATTCATCACCTTTAATGCCACAGCAACAGCACCAACAACATATTTCTGTTCCTCTCGTCGCTCAGGTTGGTTCTATTTTCTTTTTTTTTAAGATCTTTTTTTGGAAACAATTTTTATTTCATTATTTATTTCATTTCCTTTTATTTCATTTTGTTTTCTGCCATTCTGCCATTTTGGATTATTAAAATTTACTTTTTATCTTAGAAATTGGAAAAAATTTTTTGAGGAAATGCGGATTGATTCCATAAGTAAATCCGAATATTTCTATCGAATTAATTAATATATTTCGTCAACAATACTTTATTTCAAGAATGTTGTTAGATATGACAAAATAAAGAGCTTAAAAATTTGTAATTTCTACTTTTTTAAATTGTTTTTTATTCATTGTTTCAGACAGTAAATAATCGATTAATTGTGAATACAGTACCTCGAATGGTTTCATCAAACTGTGTAACCCCAGTGGTGAGCTCAAATTCCTCGCTGAATTCATCATCGCATCATGCTACAACTTCCGCTAGTGATCCGTGTGCTCAAATAGCTCATGTTTTGCAATGTTATCAACAGGCAGATTATTTGTGTGAAATATTTTTTTCTCATTTTCTAATCCAGAATTTAATTCTTTTTAATACGAAATGTTTAAGGGGGGTGAAGATGCTGAATTTGTTCGTAAAGCCATTGAAAGTTTGGTGAAAAAATTAAAAGATAAACGAGTGGAACTGGAAAATTTGATAACTGCTGTAACATCTGCTGGCAAGCAACCAACGTCTTGTGTCACTATTCAGGTAATTTTTGTTTCATAAAATTTTTTCATGAATTTTTTTTGGACATATCGAAATATTTTTTGTTGTGTTTGGACTGTAAAAAATTTCAAGCAGAAACTTTATATGCTAGATATTTCCATTGCTATGATATTTTATTAATTATATTAATATTATTATATTGATTATTATATTTATTATATTACTATAATATTATTAATTTATAAATTGCTAGAGTTGGAATTTTCTATTTTCTTCTGAGTTTCCAGTTATAACATCCTACTTATTTTTTGTAAATTCTATGTTCCATAAATAAAAAATAAGACATCGAAATTTTTCAAAACTTTGAAAAATAGGGTTAAATGTTTTGGTTATAAATTGGTTATAAATATAAATTGACTAATTCTTCTGGAGTCCTTAGAGATTGTCGATTCAGGAATCAAAGAATACCATTGTGTCTAAGAAAGATAAAGATAAATTAAGATCTGGCAATCAGATTCTATTTTGGAACTGTATGAACAATAGATTTTATGGTTTAATGCAAGTTACTAATTATGAAAATAATTGTATTCATTAATGATGGATTTTACTGAATCATTATACTAATTTTTTTCTCAATGATATCCCTTATGGTAAAGATATGATTAATTATTCAGATTTTTTATGCGTAGATCTTTACCTCAGCTAATATCGTCTCTCTATGCAGTGTATGGTTGGGTCCCACAGATTTCTCATGAAAAATGTGCATCCTTCGTAATCCTCTATATTATTCATAAAAAATTCGCATTCAGTCTAGCTTTATCTGTATATAATCTCCGAGTATTTTAAAATCTGACTTTAATAATTATAATTATTGAGCGTAATTATTTTCAGAGGTCTTTGGATGGAAGATTACAGGTAGCGGGAAGGAAGGGTGTGCCACATGTCGTTTATGCTCGCATTTGGCGTTGGCCGAACGTGAACAAAAATGAATTGCAAAAGTTGCCGATTTGTGCAATATCTGTCGATAATCAAGTAAATTATATTTATATGTTATATATTAAAAATTATATATTAAGAAAAGGAATTATTGAATTTTCCCGAAAAAAAGATCTTTTTGTTTATTAACTCTTATTAACAATCAAGTTAATGATGTTTCTTCATTTGGGTGGCTGTTTGTGATCTCCATTTATAATTGCATCCAAGTGATTCTTTAGTGTACTGGTCATTTATACGCGCCGAACCAGAAATCTTAGTTTGAAAAGAAAATGTTATTAAAAGCATTTAATGGGATTTGGAATTTAAAATTTAATCGAATTATACATTTTTATTATATATCAATTTGAATTTTTTGTTATTTGGATTTTGTATTATTACTGTTGTTTTTATTTCAGGATTTAATTTGCATAAATCCTTATCATTACGAAAGAATAGTTTCATCGGGTATTGGAAATATTGGTATTTTTTTGAATTCTAACGTGTAAATTTATTTAATACTTATGGCGAAGTTCTTATATAAAGTTTAGAGGTATATAAGATATTAATATTATTTGTAATAGATTTAGTTATTTTGGACAGATATGTCAGCTTTACGCCTCGAAACAATGCCTTCATCATCTTCAACAGTGCTGCCTAATTCTATCGCTACAAATGCCATGATATCGCAGTTACAAGCAAATGTAATGTTGCACATTTCTAATCAAGCTATGCCTTCACAGCCTATGCAAATCGAAGTTTGTTTTATTACTTAATTCTTAGTTAATCTTTAGATGAAAATTTATTTTAATAAGAATGCCTACTAAATAATTCATAGTACTTTCATTTATTGAAATATTTAAAATAAATTATTGTGTCATCCAAAGAGTCTGCGCGATTTTATGTCGTGAATTTTGAATGAAATGACTATCACTCCGACGAAAATTAATATTTTTGATCAAAACAAACATTATTGCACTGAATAGACTTGTCAGCATTATGCAGATGCACTTGTTCCATTTGTAGTTTGAGCTTCTAGAGCAATGAGCTGCTGGAAAACATTTTAAAGTCTTCTTGTTTTTGGAAATATTTTATGCTGATAAAATTCGATTCGGTAAACTGGTCTAGTTGTCTTGTAGATGATGGACCTATTCTGTTGACCATTGTTGATTGTTTTTTTTAATTTTCAGTTTTTTCTATAAAACTGAGCAAACTAAATGTACTGCCAGATTTTATTAGGAAAGCTTAGTGGATCAGTCCAACTTCTGGTCACCAAACAGTGGCCATAGTCTTTTTTGAGCGAAAATTGGAATTTAACATATATTAAATGGGTTTATCCTTATCCATCCATTGTGCTAATATTTTTCTCTTATTGTACGGATTCATCATTAGTAAAAATTCATCTAAGAAAAGGATTTATTAGTCGTAATGCATCTCAACAATACATCTCCCATCGCATCATTATTTGATGTTCAGTTAAAGTTCGTGCGTCCGATTTGTTAAGCTTGTTCTTCCTCCCTCATGCAGATGGAATCTGCATGGTGTTGCACCAAAGTCTTGCATTAAACCTGCTTTTTGCACTAATCCTTATGGAATAAGCCTTTTCTTTGTTTACATAGATTCATTTACAGAACTTGAGGGTCTCTCACATTTTCATTTTCTTTATTTTCGCTCTTGCACTATTCCTTCTTTCTTTAGGAGCATCATCACCCAAAGCGTTTGCATGATATGAATATGAACTGACTGACTCACCTCTGTTGAAGTTTGAACTTGGTGTTAATAGTCAAAAATCGCGTATCAGAAAAAATCAACCTTAGTTATTCTTTATGGTATTACAATAAGCGTAAAATCACTGTAAGTAGTGCAGTACGTGATTTCAGCCAACTTGGATAATACGAATCCCAAAGTCAGGCACGGAGCTCTTTGGATGACCCAATATTTTCCTCGACTATTTTATTATGAATGGCTGATCAAATATTTGAGCTTTAATTATCTGTTTTATTAGACTGGTTATCCGGAGGATTCTTCGTCAGGTTCAGAAGTGATCCATGGTAGTGAATCAGGAATCAATAATAATCACTGGTTAAACCAGTTGTGTGGTTTGAATCGGCCTTCATCGACAGTATATCCTCAGAGTCAGTTCAGTTAGTTCATCTACTGAAACTTTTTCATTCATTTACTATTATTTTTAAAAAATTTTTCTTTCTGAAAATTTTCTGAATCTTTTCCAACATAAATATAGTTTTGAATTTTTCTCAGATAATATTTTCAATTATTTAATTATGAATTATTCAATTATTTAATTATTCAATTATGAATTATTTAAATATTAAAAATATTTGAAATATATATGTTAATCCATTATTCCATTTAATCTTATATCTTTATTTCTATTTTTATATTTTTAGTTGGTTATCGTGATTCGTGCACGGATTATCGGACAAAACCATTAAGATGTTAGTTGGTTTTTTCATTTTATTTTTTAGGTTTATGGGAAATTTTCTGAAAGCTGTCTAAAATTAAATTAAATAATCGATTATTTTAGTTTTACTATTTTTATAAAATGAGTTCAGCTTTGAATTTATCAAAATTAATTATATTTAACAAATTATATTCAGATGGTTTTTTTTTCAGATGATTTGAATGCTGTACATTTGCCCTTAACGATTTGTAAGTTTTATTAATATTTTGATTTGTAGTGTATAGCAAACTATAACTGTCGGCAATAAATATTTCGCTATCAGTCTTGCATCTTAGGTGGACCCACATAATTTTTATTTTATTTGTTACAAATTTGTTACAAATTTATTTTTCGCTTTTTTTGGAATCATTTATTGTTTTTTATTCTTTTATTTTTTTATTATTGTATCATTTTTTTTCCTTTTTTTTTGTCAAAACTAATTTTTTAGTGCCAGTGCACTGGTGTTCGATAAATTATTACGAATTGGATACGCAAATTGGCGAGACTTTTAAAGTACGAAAGGAGCAAACAGAAGTAAGAGATTCTTCTATTATCGCTATTATCGCTCTCTATTAATTAAATATATTCTTTAAATTAGCTTCCAGTGCTTATATATTTGAATGGTTTTAACAATTTATTACGGTTTTTTCATTTTGCATAAAGGCTTTGCCTAAGTGTCAGCATATTTTTTATGGGAAATCCTTCAGATTACTATTGATGGCGGAGTTGATCCAGCTGGTGCGAAACTTGGTCGTTTTTGTTTGGGTGCTTTGCCCAATGTTCATCGATGCGAAGCATCTGAAAGAGCTAGGTAATAATTAATTAATTTTTTACATTTTATATTCACAAAATTTTACCAGACATTGTAGGTTGCATATTGGAAAAGGTGTACGAATATCAGCTCAGCGAGATGGAAGTGTTTATTTGGAGTGTCTGTCACATAAATCCGTCTTCGTTCGAAGTTATTACTTGGATTTTGAGCATAATATTGACTATGGACTAACTGTACATAAATTTTGCTCTGGTGCTCCTAACCGCAAAGTAAGTCTTTTTTTTCTTATACACACCATTTTTTATCTTCACTGAATAAGGCTGAAGTGTTTCTTAATCTGAGTCGTGTCTAAACGAAAAAAACTAAAAAAACTGGAGCCACTTTTAATTTTTCTCACTTTCTCTAATTTGCATTTTTTTCCTCTTCCAACAGCACTGACTGTTCTTAAATTGGCTAATTGTATTTTATTACTATGATGAAATCCTTTCACCACAGAATTATTTGAGGATGAAAATGCTAATGGTTCTTAAGACATCAAATTTCACATTTAATAGTTTGAAAGGTTCAACCTTGTCAGTGGACAACAATCATGAAGCCCAGCATTGTTCAAAACACATCATTTGACCATCGTATTCTCGATCCTATATGGAAGTTAAATGGTCCTATGGTTTGAAGATTCTTGAACGAGGATAAACTATCATTAAACCTTCATGCGATTGCTCATCCAGTAAATTCCCCATCCAGATGAAAAGATTTCCAAATATTAATTCCGCAAATTCTAGAATTCTTGCCATAATATTATAATACTGTAATGTATGTCGTCGGATCATGTTTTTTCTCCAATTTTAATTTTAATAAAAATAATCAAGAAATTATATAATTTAATTCAAATAATCCAAATCTCTTCTAATTTTATTCTCCGTCAGTGTATAATTTTTGGTTCTTCATGATACTCAGTTGTTTATTTTTGCTTTTGATGTTATCCATTGCAGAACAATTTCAACTTGACAATTTCAACTGAATATTTTAATAACCCAGATATTTTTAATTTTTTTGGTGTTTGTAATTTCAGATATTCGATCTAAAATGGGCTTACGCCGAAATGGAACAACAAAGCAAATCAGCTCGAATCGCTGTTGTTGCACAAGCTGCCGCAGTAGCTGGTTATGCTTCGGCAACTTCATTAACACCCTCATTAATCGAACATGCCGGTACCGGAGTTGACGATTTGCGAAGAGTAAGCCTAACACGCTGGCGCTATCACAAGCTTTTTACTACAGCTTGGGGATTATGGCCTTTCTTATATATTTTATAAATAATTTTCAGGTCTGCTGCACGATAGCGATATCATTCGTGAAAGGTTGGGGCTCAGGGTATAGTCGTTCTTCAATTAAAGAAACTCCATGCTGGGTTGAGTTACAACTTCATCGACCTTTACAATTATTGGACCAATTGCTAAAGAAAAATAGTGACTATTTCAATTGTGATTAAACAACTTTTTTTTCAAAAAAGGAAGCTCAATGCAAAAAGTATTTAATATTTCAATGATTAAAACCGAATACAAGTAAATTCAGTCGTAATTGCAATTAATCAAAAACTCAATGATATTTTGATCTTGTAGAAATTGTTTTCTATTTCTCATATTAATTTTTCTCTTTCCTTTTCATCTGTCGTTCTGTTTCATATTCTATTTCTATAACTTGATGTTGTCGACGAACCGGTTTTGAATTTCTTTTCATTTTACTTTTATCAAATTTGCTTACTTCCTGCAAAATTTTTTTTCATGAGGTATTGAAATGAACAAGATGTTCCACATAAATCTAAGCTGGTCGAATGTAAATAAAAAATAAAAATTTTAATAGTGGAAATGAAAAATAGATTTGCATTATCAATAGAAAATCAAATACATTTTTTTTAAATGGTTCCATATTTCCTTTCATATGTTCATTTTCATCATCATCTATGCTCTCTTCATCATCAATGTCGTCACGATGGCCATTACAATCTTCTATGTCGTCAGAGTCTTCATCGCTGGATTGATCAAAATCAGCCACATATTGCACCATACCTATATCCTGGAAAATGGTCCTTGAGTTTTTAATAATATTTTGTCATGAATTAATTAAAAAATCAGTAAAATAAATTTTATGAATAAATTTCACAGATGATCCAGCGAATAATCTAGTTCAAATAATCTTAAAGAATATCAAAATTTTATTCGCTGGACCTTTGTCTCACGAAGCTCTTCTATTTCAATATTTTTTTACTCCATGGTTCATTTTTAAAAGTACATGAAAATTCTAAAAACTTTTTAATTATAGGCCAACAGTGAGAATGTTCATCCATAGCAAATTAGATTTTAAACTTCTAGCTAATTTGTCACAGAACTTTCTTTAACTATATTGCAGGGGATTATCTTTTATTAAAAATACATTTGTTCTGTAACTTTTTCGTGCAGGATTTCTACAAAGAATTGCATTCTATGAATAGCAAATCCTTTTTTTCAAAAATTTGTATGAAAAAATACTTCATCATCGACTTCCACTTCATTTTGATCACTTTCTATTTCTCTTTCAAGAACTCTGTTGAAAGCTTCTTGCCTACAAAAAGTCATTAAATAATACATTAATCATTAATCATAAATAAGTGGAAGTGACAGAATTTCGCGCGAATAATCAAAAATAAGTCAAATTTTGCCTATGTTTTGTCTATATATAAACTCTTAAAATAATTATGATGAAGGACGCGTATCAAAAAAAAAACTGACCTAAAATTATATATTTCTCCATAAGTGCCTTCTCGAAGTCGATTAAGCAATTCTTTTTCAATCGCGTTATCGAGCTTTGCTGCAATAAGTGCCTTTTCTTCGCGGCGTATTTCACGTCGTTCAATTTTGCGTTGTATTGGGATAATTTTTTTCTGCCTGAAATATTTTTTAATAAGGAAAGCCGATAAACAAAAAAAAGTAACAAGAGATATAGAAAAGAAAATGCAAAAAAAAAAATTTCAGATAGAGTGAAATTTTAGAAACGTGAGGTTTATAAAAGTGGTCCATGGAATCAGTTGAATAATTAATGGTATACTCTGTTAGAAGAATATGAAAATAATGGTTTCCTCTCACAAAATTCTAAATGTCTTTGGTAAAAATTGGTTTCTTCCATTCTTCCACAAATTGTATCATATTTAACCGATGTATCATATTTAAAAATAATTAAAAAAAATTTTTGATAAATTTAGGAGACCTCTCTCTTAGTTTCATTTTACGCATTTTAATTAGGTATTGATGGATGCGAAGAAGACGTGCTTTACATTTCTGTCGAACAAAATTTGACCAATGAATAAGTTTCTCATCAATTTGCTCGACAGCGGAAATCATATTACGTGATAATTTAACTTTTTGCCATAAACGTTGCGGATAATGACTTCTTTCCACTACTTTCATATATAAATAACATATCCCTAAAACATTTATAGCTAAAAACAGTGAAGCAGAAAACGGAACTCGAAGAACCTAAGAGTCCGTTGCTTGTCATTCTTAAGCTTTTCGAGATTTTTGTACGACAAAAACTATTTTTAACATTATTTTGGTTAAACGACCATAAAATTTGGTACCATTTTCCTCACGAACAGTAGCGTATTGACTATTTGCAAGAGGACACGAACTTCGACTGCATAAACCTGTTAAATTGTATTCATTGCGACAGAATTTTTGAGTTTTCGTCCTGAAATAACTATTTAATCATCGAAAAGCTATAGGAAGAACGAAAAACAGTTACTTTCTCTTCAGAAAAATGAAAAATTAAAAAAATCCAAAAATTTACAAAATTTTAAATGAACAATGCCCTTTGTTTATAATATTCCAAGTTAAATCATCACACTGCATCCGTGCCAAATAATCTCATTGAGAATAATAAGAGAAAAGGAAATTCAATGATCTGAAATGTAAAAATATTGAAAACTGAAATCGTTTATAAATCGTTTAACAGTAGATGAAATAAATTTTTTGATAGAACAAGGAACTAAATAAAAATTTGAACTTATAAAAAATTCTTACAAAAATAAAAAACATACTTCAATGAAATTGGCAAAAAATTATTCATAACCGAGTAAGAACAATGCTTTTAAAAAACAATTTTAATTGAATTTTTAATTTACATTTTCGAGGGAATTTTTAAATTTTGAAGCTTTCAATTATTGAAAATTAAAAGAATTAAAAGAAAATTAAAAATTGCGTTCAATGGGACTACGAATTTTTACGATAACCGAGAAGTTTTTTTATTTTTTAAACGAATTGTTATGAGAAAAAACAATTTATACAACTTTAATTTAATTATTAATTTCAAAACTGGATAAATATAAAACTGAAAATTGAAGGGAAATTAGTGCTTAAACAAGCAGATAAACTGAAATATAAAAAGTTCAACCAAATGCCCTACAACCTCACAAATCGTGGATCGCACTAAATTGAATTTGATAAATAATAAAATCGGCAAACAAGCCTACGCCGCAAATTAGTATAACTGCAGATTCTAAAATTCAGACCAGACATTTGTAATTATATGTTTGTTCGTGTGAAGAGATTCAGTTTGAAACCATTTTTCGTTTTGTTTTTGTCGCTGTAGATCGTTTGTTCGTTGGGAGTTTTGAATACCAATAGTAAAGACCTTTTTTAATCCTGTGAATCTAAATAACTATTAAAATTATTTGAGGAGATAAAGGATAGCGCAAAATGTAACAAATTATCTAAAAAGACAGTTGAATGAATGGAATGAAATGAGCCGCGAACCAACTTAGGTCAAGTCTGTGCCTGTGGTGGCAATATTTTCCTCTTGAAAGTATTAGAACACCGCTCGAAATATCTGACTAATTTAGCAGCTAACGAGTTTTACTCATTTTGAAACTATCTTCGATTCAGTAAATAAGTATAAAAAGTAGGGAGGAGGAGTAGAGAAAGGAGTAGAGTAGCGTATTGACTATTTGCAAGAGGACACGAACTTCGACTGCATAAACATTAAATTTTCTTCGGAATGGTGCTATTGAATGATTCAGTTTTCCTTGAACTAGATTCCTCTTTCTAATGGAAAGGGAATACGGAAGTGTCACTCATCCAGAAAAAAGTCATAGAAAAAGAATATTTTGAAAACTGCTAATATATATATTTACAATAATTTTTTATAATAATTCATATAATATGCAAAATCATGCTAGAATAATATAAAAATTCTAAAGAGGTCGATTGAAAAGAATGGGGGAATCGACGGAAGAAAACGTCGAGAATATTGGATCGGGAGCATATTTCCGCAAGCTTTTCGTAAGACGGCTGTGTAGTTCTTTCTTAATGATAGTTAAAATTCTAGCTGGTGCTATACAAACTGAACAGCACCAGTAAGCATCTGAACCAACTATTAGGAGAAATTTCGAATGAGTGAATACATATATGGAGAGAAATGTCTATTCTACATACTGGCTAGAAGAAGGAAGAAGGTGTTATTTCCAAATATTTCCTGGTCTCATCCACATAGATAATAATAGGTAAATCAGTAATGGTGCGAGTTATTACAAGATGAATTTAAAAAGTCAATTTTAGAACAAAAAACACTTGAAAAAACATTTCATTAACCTCCTTCTAAAAAACAGTACCATTATTATTTATGTTGACTCTGCTCGCTACAACAGTTAGTCGCTCAATTCAATATACCTAAGGACAACAGGAACCACTCTCTAAACAAGTGTGTTTCAGCCTGACCAAGCCCTGCACCAGCCCAAATCCTAACAAGTCCTCTGAGCGGCCAATACTCCTTTATACTTAATCTGACCTTATTTCCCGTTAAGACGTTTGGCAGGATGGCTCCGGCCGTGCTTTCTTCATTCCTGGGCCGCCTTTCTCTGAAATATTCTATAATTTTACTCCAAAATTGAGAATTATTGTGAAATATGATTGATTATAGTGAAATAAATCATATTAAATGATTTTTATTGCTGGAAAAAGTACGATGGATGATTTTGTGTTCAAAAAATTCAGTTTAAATTTCGCGCCAAATTTATGACTGTCGTTGACGAAAATTTTTTCTGCGCTGCGATTTGTTCAACTTTTTTTCTCGTCTTGATTTTCTGCATTTTTTGTTTCGTTTTTTGAAATTGTTTTTTGTGGAGTGGGGTTTTTTATTTCTTCTAAATATTTAAAAATATTTAAATTACAAAAGATATTTCAAAAGAATTTTCGTCTTTTTAAATGTTTAAATAATAATAATAAGAAAAATAAAGTTGAAAAAATAAAACTTTCAAAAACAATAAAAATATTTCTTATTTTTATAAATGTTCAGTGATTTGTGTTTAGTTTATTATTAATTGTAATAGAAGGAAAAGGATGGCGGTGGCTAGCAGTTGTCATTGCCGGTTGGAGTCGATTCGTCGACTGCTCAGCAGGAAGAGACAGTTTACACGAGGGTCGTCCGGAGGTTGGAGCGAAAGTGGGTCGCCACACTCACTCCGATTTCTTGTCGACATTCATTTCTCTCTAAGGGAACTGAACTAACGACGGCCGAAACCGTTGTCTTTGCACTTGGTCGCACTGCCTCTATATTGCAAAGAAATCAGAATTTGCGAATCTTTCTTTGTTTTTTCCTTTCTTTCTTCCATT
Organism: Dracunculus medinensis; assembly: GCA_900625125.1. NCBI lineage: Eukaryota > Metazoa > Nematoda > Chromadorea > Rhabditida > Dracunculidae > Dracunculus > Dracunculus medinensis. The sequence continues at coordinate 66,124 of UYYG01001210.1, forward strand.
CGTTTTAGTTTTCGGAAAAAGGTTAAAATATTAAAAGCCGTGGAACGCAAAAGTTTGACGAATTTATATGAAATAATTATTTTATTCATCTTGAAACCATAGTAAAATAATTTAAGGTATGGGACAAACACTAAGTGAGCCAGTTACAACGAAGGAGACAGCTTCATGTGCTAATTCCTTATATAAAATTGGTAGTTCTTGCATGCAAGGGTGGAGAATAAGTAGGTTTCGATTTTCCATTGTTTTTTGAAGATTTTTATCTGGAAGTTCAGTTTTCAGTTTATAAATTTTAGACATGGAGGATGCGCATACACATTTATTGGCAGTGCCAGATGATAATGAAGCTGCATTTTTTGCGGTTTATGATGGTCATGGAGGAGCAAAAGTATCGCAATATGCTGGCATTCATTTGCATAAAATGATTGTTACAAATTCAGCTTATGGTTAACATTACATGATTTCCTCTTAAAATTATTAAGTTTACAGTGTGGAAGAATAATCAAATGGTTTCTCATTTGGCTTAAACATCACGGCTTTAATTAGAATATGTCACTGAAAGCTGGGTGATAAGAAAGGAAGAAAGTCATTAGCATTCACTGTTTAGCTAAACTTAGCTGGCCGTTAACGTAGTTGGAAATTTTTGTTGAGGGCACTTGGCGATAGAACTGGAGGCCAGTACCAATTACGTTTTTATTCATATAGAAATGAGGAATCGAATTTGTGAGGTTGGAGGCTTATCGAAGAAATCGCGCTACTCGGCCATTTTTTCTGGATGAAAACCCTTTTGTACTCCTATCTTTATGATTCTTGGGTGAAAGGCCCTCATTTTAACAATCTGTAGAACCAGCTAAACTGTGAAATTTTTTAGTAATTTTTTAATGATTCTTCCTCACTCACATAATCATTGGAAAAAAGTATTTTTTAATGGAAAGTTTTACGTTGAGAAATTGTTTTACAAAAGGTAAGAGTTAAAAAGAGAGAAAGAAAAGAATTAAAATAAATTAAAATAAAATTAAGCTAAAGTAAGTAGGAAACAACGAAATAGGTTTTAAGCCGAAGGAAAAATGGAGGATGCAATAAAAAGTGGTTTCCTTCTATTGGATGAAAAGATGAAAAATGACGAAGATATGCGTGATGAAATGTCTGGCACAACAGCTGTGGTTGTCATTATCAAGGATAGAAAAATTTTTTGTGGTAAAAAATTTCTTATATTTTAATTTTATTGTTTCATTACAATATATTATGTAGTTCAGTGGTAAAATAATTACCGCCGGAAATCGAGGTTTGAATTCAAATCCGCTGACGCACCACTCTTCGTCCGGTGGGAGTGTTTCCTAAAAAAAAAAACAGAGAATAGAAAATGCTTCAATGGGTTATTGCTCATTCAAAGTGCAGACGCTAAGGTTTTACTTTCGGCAGGAATAAACTTGTCCAAAAATCCGTGTGATGCTGGTGACTCACCTATACTTCTATCACCAAGGGATTCCATGGCATACTTTAGTGCGACAAGCCAAAAGAGCGAATCTAAAAAGTAATGATGAGTGTTATTTAAAAAAAAAAAAGATATTTTTACAGTAAAATGATGTTATTTCACTACTACTACTGTATAGAAGATATTTTTTCTTCTTACATTTTTCTTAAATTGAAAGGTAATGTTGGTGATTCTCGAGCCGTAGCTTGTGTCGCTGGGGTAGCGGTTCCTCTTAGTTATGATCACAAGCCTGCAAATGAAGGAGAAGCTAAGCGGATAGTGGCAGCTGGCGGTTGGGTTGAGTTTAATCGTGTGAATGGAAACTTGGCTTTGTCGAGGGCCTTGGGTGATTTTGCTTTCAAGAAAAATGAGCAGAAAAGTGCCGAGGAACAAATTGTTACAGGTAATCATTTTTCTACTTGGCAAGAATTTAATTATTCTGCTATTTTGACTGTTATTACTTTGCTTAACATCATATAAACAATAGAGGCTTTCTACTTTTTCTATAATTTTCTTATTCTTGAAAAAAAACAATAATAACTGCTAAACCCTAAACGGCTTCTCTATTTTAAAAATAGAGTAGTGAAATTTATCAACGATAATATGGAGAATTAAAATTATTTAAATCGAAAATAGATCTTTTTTATAGAATTTTTTTTTGATTTTCAGCTTGCCCCGACGTTATTGTTTTTGAATTGACGCTTGACCATGAATTTATTGTATTAGCTTGTGATGGTATTTGGGACGTTATGTCAAATCAAGAAGTTATCGATTTTTGCAGAGACAGATTGGCTGTTGGGCGTGAACCTGAAGTGGTTCGTTTATTTTTTTGGCTATCCAACATTTATCCAACAGAGAAAAAGTAAAATTTCGATTGGTGACATGTAATTTAACAAATTTATGTTTATAGCTATTCTTTTTGAGATATCGAAATTCCTTTAGCGAATTTTTGGTCTAGTTAATTTGAATACTAATTAAAGTTATAATGTTATAGAAATGGATATTTTATTTCAATGCTTCGATAATCCTTTGATTTTTCATTTACTCCCATTGTTTTTTGCCGGTCTTGAGTTGCTTTAAAATAATCCTGTTTTTTGGTTATATACTTACTGCTTATAGATTTGTGAAGAATTGCTGGCACGATGTTTAGCACCTGATTGCCAAATGGGCGGTTTAGGTTGTGATAACATGACAGTAGTATTAGTTTGTCTGCTCCAAGATGAGACACCAGAAGCATTTATGGCTAAATGTTCGAGGAAGGCTCCAGAAATAGCGGATCTTGTTGAAAATGAAACTGGTGACATTTATTTAACGCCTGAACCGTCCCCAGTTAGGATCGAACCTGCACAGGTATATTGCATATCTTTTCATGCTTATAGTTTTATTGTACTTCATTTTTATTTCGTTTATTCGATTTCAGGGTTTTATTGGTCAGAATGATGAGAGCATTTCAAAGTTGAACATTCTGGTAACAAAAGAATGTGATGTTGACGATGATAAACCTCCAAAAGAATTTACTGTAACGGCAGATACTTCTAGGGAATCAACAAAAATTGATGGTAATTCTTGCAGTTCTTGCACAATTGATGGTAATTCCTCTTGATTATTCGGTTTATCTGAACGCTCGGTCGATTATTTATTTTAGCCAATTCATCTGAACAGTTTTTTTCATTCGTCTTCCCTTTTGCTTTGTTGATAAGATTGTCTCATGTTTTTTTAAATATTAAATTGTTTTGTTCAAACTCTTCGAGGAGAAGAAGAACTCACTCCCTGGGTTCTTTCAAATTTTTTTTACTGAAAAGTCTCGTCATTTGCAAAGAATTTTCGTAAAGTGTTTTCTTCTAATTTTTTTTTAGATAGTATGGTCTGTATTTTCCAATGAAGCTTTTTTTAAAACTTGTCAGAAATTTTTTATCCTCATATTTTACCAATTTTGCGTAAAATTGGCCAGCTTATTTATTTTTTCGATAATTTTTCTATTTTTTCTTTTTTATTCTGATGTCAATGTAAAACAGGTATTTCTTTGATATTTGCTGCATTGTCATTAATTTTTTTAAAAATTATTAGGCCATTTGGAATTTTAAAGGTATTTAATGTCTTTTCTGTTGGTCATTATACAATTTTTTAAATGTTTTAAGATGTTTATTTTGATCGAAATCAAATTATTATCATTATCATTAATTATATTCGTTGATGTAAACTTGGTTCACTTGTAAAATCGTTAATATTTATTATTCCAAGAAAATCAGATCAACAGATCGTTCGATTATCAGGCAGAAACGTTTTTTTTGCTTTCAGTTATTTTTCTATGGGAATTATTATATCGTAAGAAAATCAAACAAGTGATTGATGTTTTTTTGTGTTTCTTTTATTTTAAGTGTTCTTTTTCAACAGTTTTTTTTGATGCTGTGTATTACATTTTCAATTAATATCTTTTTTTCAATTTGCAAAACCGATTTTTGTATTTCATTTATGAAAAAAGTTGTTATTTAATTGTCAGCCTCTATATTCGAAGAAAAAAATATAAGTGGAAAAATCGACAATATATTATATTGGACAAATTTACATAAATTTACATTGGACAAATTTAATATAGTTCCAAAGAAAATTCCTCGAATTGCTAATGTCCACAGGAAATATACGTCTTTAAAATTGATTGTGATTTTGAAAAAATTAGAGTAAGAAATTGAGAAAAGTTTATTTAAACGTTTTTCGGTTGTGTTTTGTAATTTTTTTTGCATATAAATTTGAAAAAAAAAATTGAATTTATGTTTGGTGATTTGTGGTTGATTTAGCAGAACTGAATATTTAATGGAAATATAAAAGTATTATTAATTATAAAAATTAGAAGGAATAAATATTTTATGGTTTGGAGGTTTTTCTTATTTTTTTTAGTCAGTCTCATCCATTTTAAGAATGAATCGGTTTTTTGTTTTTGAATTTTTAAATTTGACCAATTTTTATAAAAATGGTTTGAAATCGTATTTTTATATATTTTATTTAAATTTCGCCACACTTTTCCACTGTTTAATTTTTTTCTCCATTAAGTAAGCGTTAATTACTGGTTAAGCTGGCTATAAGGGTAAGACGTCTACAAACTGCTCGGTCCGACGCCATCGCTAGTAATAGAAGCCATTCCTTTTTCCATCGTCTAAGTCTATATCCTATACGTTCGAAGTCTTTCCTGGCTTCAGTCTTTCAGTCCAGGTCTTGATTTGGATTTGCCCTCGCTTTTTACGCCAACTATTACAGGGTTCAGCGAGGAAATCAGTTCCTGTGGTGAACGACGGAGAACGTGCCCTAACCAGTGAAAGCGACGTTCTGTGATAACATTATTAACATTATTTGAGCGAAGATGTATGCGATCATGTGCAATTTTATCCGCTCAACGGATTCGTAAAATGTATCTTAGACATGAGTGGTTAAAGGCTGATAGCTTCTTAATATCTTCCACTCTTGCCATTTATCCATATAACAAGATCGCGGATATATGGACGCAGATTTTAGTTTTTTTGCTGATTTCGCAATGGTTCCATAAAGGTTCATCTATTAACCGGAAAAATATATTTCTGGTTGTCGTTATCCGAGTTATAATTTCAGTTTTTGCCTGGACATCTGGGATTAGAGTGAATCCAACATATTTAAAGTCGATAATTTCCTCAACAGGCAATTAATTGATAAAAATTTTTCATTTTGAAAACATTTTCATTTTATTTCATTGGTTTTAAGTCCAGTTCTCGATGCTTGTTGACGCATTAACATTATTTGCATTTCATTATAACCATTGACAAAATGGACTATATCATCAGCATATTCAAGGTCTGTGATATTATGCTCTGGTTTGATTTGCATGTGATATGCTGCTAAGGTATGCTGATAAGATAATCTTATGAGCCGAATGGTTTTTTCTGGGACGCCGTCGCATTCCATCATTTTCCAAGGCACTGCTCTATTAATCGAATCGAAGGTAGCTGCAAAATCGATAAAACAAGACGATAGGTTGCTGGTATTTAAAGCGATGTTTCAGTACCCTTCTTAGCGTAAAGATCTGGTCAATGCAACCGCGTTCCGGTTTGAATCCAGCTTGGTTAGGATGCATTTTGCTATTGTCATGAGTCTGTTTAGAAGAAGGGAAGCGAAAATTTTTCTGGAGATATCTATTTGGCTGATTCCTCGATAATTATCCCAGTTCCTGTCACCTTCCTGTCACCTTTCCATTCTTCTGGTATTATTTCTTTTTGCCATACCCAAAGAATACATTTATTGAAGTGAATTATAAATGATGATGGGCAACATTTGTTCAGCCAGAGATCATCTTCTCCGTAAATTGCAATAAATAATTAATCTATACATCACTCTTCTTTGTGGGAAAACACTACAGCATATGAACCGGAATTTTATTGGTCTTAAATTTATGGATTACAGAGGTTATTTCCTATTCTATTGGCGGTTCACAGTTGCAAACGTAAGGCTTACGAGCGAACATATATACGGGATAACAGATGGCGCATCGTGGTTTGGTCTCAAAAATTCTTGTTATTTTATGAGGTGATCCTTTATAGCCTTAACAGGCGCCGCATTAATATCCCGTATCATTTCACTAATCCTTTTCGAGTTATAGTTGAAGAAAGTGAAACAATTACCCTTTATCACCTATCTGAGCTGTCATCTCCATTCTCAAGGGCATATAGCTCCAATACCGATTTCTGTCCTACCGTGCTGCTGTTGTCTTCGAAGCACCCAGTATCTCTCCTGATATTCGGACTTTGGCAGTTTTTTCGGACATTTGGACAGTTGCTTCCGACACCCAGCTGGCTCACTTCCTACTGGTATACCCTAGGTGTAGAAGTAGCTGACTTTGTATTTTTTTTTTGTATCGTATTGTATTTTGTATTGTAAGCATGTGTTTATTTGGGGTTAGTCTTCATTCGCCGTTCCAGAGATATCATTAGCGTTCATTCCACTGAGGCATTTTGATAATAAGGTTTGAAATGCGCTTACTATTTCCGGATCTTTTAATTTGAGATAGTCTGAGGATCTTGGGATACATTGTTTCTTACGACTTGTCAGTTTTGTACGAATCTTGGTTCGAACCATAGTGTTATCTAATCCATGGCGGTTATCCATTTCAGCACCTGGATAAAAACGATTTTCAAGTACAAAATTCTTCCAGCTGTAAGTGACCAATATATAATCAATCTGATTGGAATATTTATTGTTCGGAGAGTTCTACGTGACTAAATATTTTTTTTCCAATGCCGAAAGCATATATTAATAACAAAGAGTTCATGCTGTAGAACAAGAAGGCGTTTTTCCATAGGCGCACTGGATCACGATGCCATATTTGCTAATTACCGAATTCATCGCAATGACATTATGATTACATCTCCTCCGATTATGACCATGTCACTCGGTAGAAATGTTGTTAACAATTGAAGCTTCGTATAGAACTTATCCTCATCGTGGTCATCTGCGCGTAAAATTGGAGAAAATAACTGGTGACCGAAATACTGCGGAATTTTCCCTTGAAACGCGCGTAGGCCATACGGTTATTTACTGGCTTCCATTCAATCAGAGCGAATCGAGCCTTTTCAAAAATAACAATTACCACGCCATTTCGCCCCGAGTTATTCGAGACACTACAGTGATATAACCATTATCTTTGCTCGGAACCAGGTTTAATAATTGCTTGAGAGCCGACATAAGGAAGACTGACAAACAAACTAAGCCACATCCACGCAGTATTTAGAGAGGGTGTGAACAGTGATCGCTTGGCTTGCAACTCCATAAGCGTTCTGTCGTTCCAAGATATAACCAGCAACTCACCGCGTTTACAAAGTATTAGCGGATAGATGTCTTCCCTTGACAGGTTTTGAATACTTATCTCGATTCGCGAGCAAATTCTGTGCTTGTGCCTTGGAATTTTATTATTATTACGCCCGGATCGTATATTTATCGCATGTATCAGAAATATCATGCACCTCGGAAGACTCGGACGTCGCATCAAAGAGATATGACGCTTTCACCATAGGGTCCTCAACAGCCATCCGGATTTTCGGCATCATGACAGATTTACTTCTGTCAAAAAAGTAGAGATAATTAAGTTTAAAAAAGAGAAATTTAAAGATAATTAAAAAAAAAATCAAAGGGATAAATTATTAATAATAATTCTCCTATCAAAATCTCCCTAGATCGCTTCGATCTATTGTTCGCATTTCATCATTTTTGCTGCCATCCATCACAAAGTTTGTGATTTATTCTAAGCGTACAATATTAGCATCAGCATTTCGATTTGAGCAATAATTCACCAAACCATATAAGGATGGCCGAGTCATATAGTTTGTTCGCTGAAGGCAATTAGATTTGATTCCTATTGATAAAAATGAATCTATCATAGGACAGCTGAAAAAATTGACTGAATTAACTGAAACTAACAACTGAAAAAAAACTGAATTTCGAAATGTGAAATAATTTTTTAATTTAAATAATTTTTTGCTGATGTTGTTTTCAAGTATTTTTTATTTTTTTGTTATCATTTGATTCGGTAGATTATGATTATTGGAAGAATTTTTTCAATTTTACCAAAATATTCTGGCAAATATTTGGTTAGTTTTATTAGTTCTTCTTCATTTATTACCATTAATTATAATTTTTGCAGGGATAACTTTTCACTTTAGAGGTGAATTAGGTGAAAATACTGAATCAATTTCTTTTCTGTAGAATTGACAAAATTGACCAAGATTGTTGGTATAGTTTGATGCATTCGTGGCTGAAAAGAAAAAGAATGATATATAAGAAATTCGAGTGGCTTTTGAGACTAGGCTTGCACCTTTATCCTCAAATAATTCTTGGACTTAAGGAGTTCATCTTAGTGAAGTTATTAAACGAAAAATGGTATGTGCTATTAGAGGAAGGCGAGTTAGTTAGATGCTTTTTTATTTAAATTTATTTTTTATAGTCATCGACATCAACGAACGCTGTGAATGATGTTTTATCTTACTCGGTTAACGGCAAGCAAATAATTGTTTTAAATCGTCCGAAAGCTTTAAACGCCCTCAGTCTTTCAATGGTTCGGAAACTAAGTCCAATGCTTAAGGCTATCTTTTTAATTTTTCATTATAGATTTCGATTTTCAATGGAATCACTTATAGTTTTTCTAATTTCACTAAATTTGATATTCGTTAATGTCACAAATCGATGCTTAAATCACGAATATTCGATGTTTATAAATGTGCATTATTTTATTTTTGATTGGCTATTAGTTGTTTAGTTCAGTTCAGTTTTGGCATCTTAAAAACAAGACATCTATAAATGTAGATTGGACAAAGTTCGGATTTGGTGCATTTTTAAATTTTGAAACAACTTAGTAAGAGATCTGCTTACTGATATAGGTGATAGAGAAGCCCAGAGGGAATATTTAGGAATTGAAAAAAGGTGATGATTCGAGTAATTTGGTAAAAGTGTGAATGCTGAGAATGATGAGAAATGATAAGCACATTTGATAATGTTCGTGGTTTGTTATATGTAATTTTGGCACATGTATAATATGAATTTGGAAGTACGGGCGGTGCAGCGATGTCCGAGTGGTTAAGGAGTTTGACTCGAAATCAAATGGGCTTTGCCCGCGTAGGTTCGAATCCTACTCGCTGCGGTCGTTTTTCGCTGCAACTTTCTATAGTTCATTAAACAGTTTCAAATCTCTAATGAAGCTTTTTTTAAATTTGTGTTTTTAAATCGTTATTTATTTTAGCGCCGTTAGACTGATTTTGCTAGCTCCATCTAAATCAACTTCAGCCCACTGAAGAATGCTTACTTACTGTAATTACATTTATTTGCCTTAGCTCAGATTAGATGGTCATTCTCTCTCTTATCATTTATATGTACTGAAAATCTTTTTTTTAATTTTAATATTTAAAGATATGTTTAAGGATATGCAGAATATATTTAAAAAATGTTTGATTAATTAAATATTATTAAAAATTTAGGATTGGAAGCAAGATAATAATGTATCGATGGTTATTATAAAAGGTGCTGGTGAAAAAGCGTTTTGTGCTGGTGGTGATGTTCTTGGTCAGCATTGTTTCTTCCTAAATTTACATTCCACTTCGTTTGTAAACAAACGAATCTAAATGTTTTCTTTAGTGAGGTGCCAGGTGTTATTTTTAGTTTTACCTTTTTTGACATTATTTTTGCTTGAAATAATATTATCATAATTTATAATTATCATAATTTCAGCGGTTACATCCTCGGCACTAGCGAAGGATCCAAAATTAACGATTCATAAAGATTTCTTTCGTGAGGAATATATTTTAAATCATGAGATTGGAACTTATCCTTTACCATATATCGCACTCATTGACGGTATAACAATGGGTGGTGTAAGTTTTTTATTTATTATGGAATTGAAGATTTTTGTAACTTTTTAAATTCGTTATCGGATTATTCTTTTAAGGGATGTGGTTTATCAATACATGGAAAGTTTCGTATAGCCACTGAGCGAACGGTTCTTGCAATGCCTGAAACTGCTTTAGGACTTTTTCCAGATGTTGGCGGTAGCTGTTATTTTAATCGCTGTTTATATTTCTTATTAAATTTTAAGTTCATAACTGTATTTAGGATCATATTTTCTCCCTCGGCTTTCATGCCATCTTGGTTTGTTTCTTGCTTTAACGGGTTATCGACTAGAAGGTGCTGATGTGTTTCATGCTGGATTGGCAACTCATTATGTAATAATTTTTGAATTTAAATTTTTTAATCTTCGATTACCTTGATGTTTTTTTCTCAAAAAATTAATTAAATACCATTTAAGATCGAAAATACCATTGTTTTTTGATTCTGATAATGTTAAGGTGCGATCGTCAGCCATGAAACAATTGGAAAATGAACTTTTAAATATGTCCAATGAAAGTGTTTCAAATGAAACAGTGAATGAAGTATTAAACAAATACCATGAGACTGATTTACCGAAATTTTCGCTTAAACCACATCTGACGGCAATTGATTCAATTTTTGGTGAATCTACTCTTGATTATGTATTCGAGAAGTTAAAACAAAGCGATGATGCTTTTATGAAACATCAACTTCACTTACTTGGTAAAATGGTTAGTTCTTATTTCTATTTCGCAGTTCGACGTTTTAATATATCTGCCTCACATCTATGCTTCCTTTTTATCATCACTTTCTTTATTGTTTTTCAATGTTAAGGTGCGATCGTCGGCCATGAAACAATTGGAAAATGAATTTTTAAATATGTCCAGTGAAAGTGTTTGTTTGTAGAGTCCGATGTCAATGAAGGTAACTTTTAAACAACTGCAGGAAGGTCTTAAAATGAAATTCAAGGACATATTCACAATGGAATACCGATTATCTCAACGTTTTATGAATGGTTATGACTTTCATGAAGGATGCCGAGCAAGTTAAATTAAATTCATATTCCTATTTTTTATGTATTTTATTAATACAAATAATTTTATTTTTAGTTTTAATCGAGAAACATCGAAAACCAAAATGGCAGCCAGCTTCTTTAGAAGAAATAAGTGATAAAATGGTTGAAGAATATTTTGCGCCCCTTTCCTCATCTGATGAGCTTATCATTAGCTGAAATTCGGTTTGACATCGTTTTTCTTAATTATCAGTTTTCTATACGAAGGAAGATTAAAGATGGCAACATTATGTTGGAAACATACAATGTTCATCCTCTTTAGTTTAAACCATTTTTGTTTAGGCTAATTAGGGACAAATACTGCTGTTATTTTTATTTTTTATTTTTTTTTATGTGAATCGAATGTCTTTTCCTTATAAACTTTTCTTTATTTGGATGTTCTAGAGACAAGTCAATGTCATATGCAAGAGGGCTAAAACAAGCACCGTGGGTTCAGTCCATATTTATTGATGGCGATTTTAACAGGAAGTATTAGACCTGTATACAAGCAAGAAACAAAATCTTTATCAATTAGCAAATGAAAATTTCGTAATGTACTTTTTTAAAGGAATCTTTCAATTACCTATTGCGAAATATCTTTTTAAAAGTGCTTCATAATTCAATTTTGTCCAATTGTTTAATCAGGTCTGGTATTTCATCGATAATGTTTGTGGCTAACATGGATCTGCCATATTTTTTAAAACCTTGTTGGGCCGCTGCTCGAATAAATTCGCTCGCTGCTAAACCAGCAGATACCATAGGAATAGAATAATTCATTCTAAAAAAATTAAAAATTTAAAAATTAAAATAAATTTTTCAAGTTTTCCTAAGTTTTCAAAATGATTTAAACTAAAATTATTTACTTTGAAGCCCAAAGCGCAAATACTGCTAAAACACCATTAAGCACGTCTCCTTGTCCGCCACAACGTCGCGGTGAACCTTCATTTCTTCCAAAATGGACTAAATTATAATAGGTTATTTTCGTTACATAACTCTGATCAGTGAAATGAAACAGAGAATTGGAGAAATTCCCAGGTTTCAGGTAAAAAAGGTAAAAAATCTACAACTTTTCGTTCCATCGGTGATAATATCAACTATTCCTTTTTGAAATATAGTAATGCCAAGATGCTGAGCTAATTCTCTAGCAGCTTCACCGGATCTTCGTTTTTCATCGTCTACGGCTTCAACATTAAAAGCCATTGAATATAATCGCGTGAATTCCGGATAATTTGGAGTTAAAATTGCTTTTGAATATCGATTTATCAGATCCAATTTCGATGCCAACAAATAAAGGCCATCCTTTAAATATTTATAGTATTATTGTTGGTAATTAAAAAAATTTCACTTTATTGATATTCAATTCAATTTTCATTGCATCATTGTTGTGTTCATCACTGGCTAAGAAAACGCTTGGATTCATATCTTACACTACGAAGGGCAAACAGTGTGCGTTTTATCTCCACATGACAGCTGGCTGGGTACTGCGTATTCACGTGCATCTCTATTTCAAAGCTTAAAAGCCCATACGATTGTTTTATGAAGCCGATTAATAAATGGTGAATGTTGCTGTAAAAAACTTACGGCATCGATAATGAGTGGCAAACTGCGCTCCTTCGAAATTTCAATAACATTTTGTACAACAGAAAGTGTAGAATCGTTTCGTCCAAGACCAGGTCCCAAGATGAACGCATCAATTCGATGCATCGATTCTTGTAATGTATTTAAATCATAGGATGGATGAACCATAAGTTCTGGACTATAACCTTTAATAACAGTGGCTGCTTCTGCTGGACAAAATACATGCACCAAATCGGCTCCCTGCAACATTACTTCATTTACTTCATGTTTTAGAAGTTTTTGAAAAAAATGCAAAATAAATACTGGCTGGTGGTTGATTGCAAATAGCATAATTCTTGATCCTGGAAATAACTCCCTGTCAACAAAAGAGAAATCTGGTTGGCTGCTGGACAATCAATTTTATGCCTCGTCAGAGGAACGAATCTCATGCTAATCACAAAGTTAGTAAAATGGTAGATTAGAGGAAGAAATTTTAAAAAGTGAACAGTTTTTAATGAAGTGATTGCTGAGAAATAAGGTGCTCCGGAATATACAAATGAACCACCAACGACTGCTATACGACCACAGTCACCTTTACGAAGTGTACTCGACAATGGTGGGAACATTTGTTGCACAAGAGGAAGCATCGCTGAAACAAATAATTGAAAATATCTTCGAAATATGAATTATGGACTGAAAATATTAAAGAGAGGAATATTAGATGGGAGAGATGGAAAGGATGACGGGGACAAACTAGCAAAGATTCAATGCTTATTTCGGATCGCCGTTATCTTCCTGACCCTCACCCGAGTTACACTGGCGATTCGCCTATACCTCTATGGCGAAATTTGTCTGGTCCCACAACTAAGCGACGCGAGTTAACCTTAAGTGCTCTTATAAAAAAACTCCAATTATTACAAAAAGTACAAAAATTAACTTAAAACGAAATTTTGTGCCATTTTAGCCTTTAAAATTTTTGTGTCATCTTTTAGCAACAATTTTCGCTTAATCTTCTTTTTAGTGTCACGAAAAACGACACCAGTGGCCCGAATATAGAACATTTAGTAAATTTTATACATCCCGCCGCGCTATCACCCAATTTGCAGATTATAGAAGTGTTTCTAACACTTCTTATTCTATAACATCATGAAACATCTTGCTTTGGTTAGTTCCATTAACCGTAAGCGACGGGTTTAGACCCCTTTTTTGCACTTATGGCATCAAAGAGAAAATATAAAATTCACTTACTGAATAAGAAAATAAGAATCGATGTTCTTTCATCAATTTCCAAATTGTTACAATATTTTCAAAAATAAGCACTGGCATATTTCCACCAGTGTACCTTTTTTCAACCAAAAACTAGACCAACCAATCTTCCAAATAAATTAGGCCCAACATAGTAATCACCCAAGCAAATTAGCTCCAGCTCAGCAAAACGTATACAATAACAAAAATTATTTTGGAATTACAATTGAAAAAGCAGTAAAAAAATTTTAACCGAAATAAATAAATTTCTTTTCAAGAAAACTTAAATAAATGATGGAAGATAAATTCTGATAAAAATAGGATAATGGTAGCACACTAATATAAATATTTTACAATTTGATTTAAAAATCCCTCATCCTTTAAGAATAAGGAATTCACCAAAAGTGGGCCCCGGGAAACGTACCATCCACTGTACGCACCGTGGAAGGACCTCGGCCTAGCCAACTAAGTCAGGGATGACGAGAGCTATAAGGTGATTATGTTTTAAAAACCTTAATGAAAGAAAAAATCGACATACAATAAAACGCCCTGATAAATAAGGACGTTATATTCGTTTTCAACATGGGCATTTCCTGAAATCATTCATTCCAAATCACTGGAAATTTTATTTTACGAGCATTTCTAACGATTTCGCCTTTGCAGATGAGCGATGATATTAATAAACCATTCACTACAAAGTTGCTTATAGATCTCCGTTCGGCTTTAACTGACCAATTAATTCATACAATTACATTAGTAAGAGATATATATATATATCCTTTTTCCATGGCGAACTAACACTGGCGAAAATACCCAAATACTAAGAAATATAAATAAAATATAGTTAAGTTAAGAAATTTAAATAAAATGGACCCCCCTTTAATTTAATGGAATTTTATTTTCAAAATTTTCAACTATAATTTCATAAGTAAGGCAGAATAAAATATGGCAGATTATATAGCAAATACAAACGATATGAATATGAATAATAAAAAACATCTAGAAACATTTTATAATAACTAAAAAAAAGGCAAGAGATAAGTGACTAAATTTTTTTATTATACCAGGAAAATTCTTTAACAGAGCAAAAAATAAACATTTCTCGCTTCATTACAAAAAAAATTCACCTATTTTTAAAAAATTCGCTTCATAATGCAAAGTTAAAAATTATTCATATTGTGATGAGCGTTTACGAGACATTTTCAATGCATGCTGCATCCTACTGGAGAATTCAAATCACTAAAAACTTGATTAAATAAGGATCGTCAAACCGAAACCGACTATAAATATTTTTGAAAGAAGTCAAATAATTTCTTCTTTTGAGGGGAAGCGAGTGGTTAAAATGGAAGGCTACAGGTGGACACAATCATTATCATATTTCGCATTGAAATGCAGAAGAAAAATTTAAAAGAAATTTTTAAAATTTAACTAGAATTTTCAGTCAAAAATATGGAAATACCGCAATGTTTTTTTTCGATTCTTTCTTCTTTTTTTGGGTTTTTTCCACTTTTATATTTTACTTTTTGGTATATCAATCAAATTCCCATTCGCAAAAATATTCTAAAATAATAAAATTTTGAAAAAACAACATATCCAGTAAAGTATAATTTTCTATTCATTTATTTACTTATTAAGAATTTGATTTGGCCAGGAAAAGGAGCCAGTGATGGACAAATAATAAAAATAAAAGCCAAAATTCTTCACTATTCACTAAACTCATTATATTCTACTTTCAATCTTTTTCTTCATATAAATAAAAAATATACCTTTGGATCAACGTCGCATTTTATGGAGCGTATTACAGAAATTCCTAAATCACCAATAGTTTTTTTCATCCAAGTTTTGCGTAATTTTCCTATTCCATGATGGTGCGAAATGCTCCCACCGCAAGCAATTATTTCATCTCTTGCTGCTTTCTAAAATTTTTTTCATCTTAAAATTGAAAGATTTCATTGATATTCAGAACATGAAAATTTTGCAAAAATACTATTGCGTAGAATTTTCCTCATATTCAGATTATAAAAAAATGAAACATTAGTTAAAATTTTAAAAATTATTTGAGTTGAATTATTTGAAATGGGTGAATGAAAATCATGAAAATCACTGTTAAAAAATGGTCAACTATTCAATGAATAGTGAAATATAATAGTAAAAATAAAAACAAATAGCACAATACGATAAGTAAACTTAAAATTTTACAATCCTTAACTGCACAATGATTTGTAATACCAAAGATATTTTTGATATTTTAATGAAATATCAAATTAACATGCTTTGGCTTTTATCCATTGATCTTTTCTATCTTTTGACTAAATAAAGCGTCATTACTAAACTGGAAATCTGCATTCAAATAAATCATAGAAATCCTTGACAAATTATGGGTGGAAATCTTATGATAAAGAAAGAAAGATAAATTTATAACAAAAATTGATATTCGTAAATTTCAGCACTGAAATTTTATTATTATATTAAATATTATATATATTATAATATTAAAAAAAATTTTAAAAATACACACCTCAATCTTATCATAGATTCCCAAAGCATTTTCTATATCTGCGCCATTGAATCCAAAATAAAAGTAAACACAAACACCTGCATCGTATATCTGAGTTACCCTGAATTTAAAATCAACTGTAGTGAAATTGAAAATCAATTTTTTTTAAGTTTTTTTTTAAATTTTTTTGTTGAAAGGTTGTTAAAAGACAAGTAAATATTAGTAAAATATCTCAATAAGAAATCGCGTTTTTGCTATTTATTATTATTTTATTATTTTGTGCGTGTAACCAGAATATTTAACTTCGCGATTTATAGTCATAAGTTTTGAATTTTATTCAATAAATTTCCTTTTTTCACTTGTTTCTTTATTATTATTTAATTTTCAATTTTCAATGATTTTGAATCTAAAATCATAAAAGGTTAAAAAACGAAATCACCTGCAACTGGCAAAAACTGGACGAGTTATACCATTAGCTATCGCTTCCCGTTTTATCAACCGCTTAACATTTGTGCATAAAATGAGTACTTTATTCCATGAGACAGAAGTTTCAAACGATTCACCAAGAACGTCAAATTCCATTCCGAAATCCTAAAGCAAATAAAGAAATATTTTTAAAAAAAGATTAATAATAATCGGAAATTAAAATTATAAATTGCTGAAGGTATCCTCGTAAAATTAAGCAAAAAATAAATTTCATAAAAACTTTGCAAGAAAAATAAGATGTTATAAATTTACTCGAAGATATGCAATAGCGAAAGTTAATCGATAACCATATCTACCATTTTCTTCACCAGCAGGAATACCATTAAAATCAGATGAAATCGTATTAATTTTAAGCTCTTGTGCATTAACTTCATCGAAATCTCCTTCATATACACAAGTAGCGACAACAATTTCATTCGGCTAAAAAATTTATGAAAAAGAATTATTTAAAAAGATTAAAAATCAGTAATTAAGCAGACTGCCGTAAAAATTAAACTATTGCTATTGTCCCATTTACAAAATTATAGACCAAAATTTCATGAAATTTCTATAAACTTGGCTCTAATTCATTAGAAACTAACAAATTATAGATTAAATTATATATTTTTCCTTTCTAACCTTGTCTTCGACAAGAGTAAACCTGTTATTCAAAAATCCGTATGGCTGCTGAGGATCCACTTGTAACACCCACTCTATACCCACCGATTCTATGGTGAAAGGGTAAGATGTTCTTGATACGGCATTTTCGTTCTCTGACGCACATGACATTCCCAAGACGGTGGCATACGCGATAAGTATACAATCTGGGCATAAAACAATCCCAAGTTTATCGAGACCTATCAAAAGGAATGACACTATGCACGTGCGATGAGGTGTTAGCCATATCAGCGTGGAATGTCAGAATGCTTCTGGACATTGCAAACCAAGAGATCATCCATACTCTTTCTAAATATGTGTAAATATATGTTAATAATCTACTAATAATCGCTTGAAGCAGAGGTATTGGCTATATTACTGTGGTGCTTTTGATAACTCAGGGCGAAATAGCAATTGTCATGTTTGAAAATGCCCATTCTGGCTTGATTGAGTGGAAACCGGTAAGTAAATGTATGATTTATAAGCTTTAAAGATAAATTCTGCTATATCTCGGTCATCAATGTCTATGCACGAATGTCAGAAGATCCTAATGACGGCATCATGGCGGAAAAGAAATCATTATTGAAGTGAAATGATCTTAAGAATGGAGACAGCGGCTCGATTAGGCGATAATAGGGAACTATTTCGCCTTCTTAATAAAACTACTATAATTCGGGGAAAAACGACTAGTGAAATGGTATGGGATAGCAATGGTATGCCAGTTAAGATTATTAAGGATCGCCTCACAAGATGGAAGGAATTCTTTGAGGCCAAACCTAACCATGAAGTGCCATTTGTTGCCCCTGATATAAATGATACGTTCGCTGAACCATATGCTTGCAACTACGAGCCCCCGACGGAAGAAAAAATAATATCTGTTATTCATAAGCTTAAGGCCAATAAGGCTCCGGGAGAAAATGGAACTCTTTAAATATTCATCCATCGTCTATCGTCCTTCATAACACATCTTCAACAAATATATTCTCTGGTATGGGAAAAAATATTACCAGATGACTGGAGCAAAGCAATTCTGCTCCAAATTTCCAAGAAAGATGACAGGACATATAGCAGAATGCGTCCTAATAAAACTGGATTCAGACCGGAGCGCGGTTGTGCCAGATATTCATGTTAAGAAAATGTTTAGAACATCGCTTCAAATATTTTCAACCAACTATCACGTGTTTCGACTATACAGCTGCTTTCGAGTCAATTGACAGAACGGCGCAGTGGAAGATGATGGAACGCGACGTTGCTTTTATCAGCGTAAGTCGCAGGTCCGTGTATATAGGGAATTGAAAGAATCCTTCGAAATAAGAATTGAAGTCCGTCAAGGTTGCGTCCTTTCCCCTAATTATGCGATAGATAATGGAAATTGCTTATCGGCACTCCAGAAGATATAAACCAGACCAGAGAACATTATAACAGATCTTGGTATTAGATCGCTGATGATGTAGTCCTAATAGTTAGGACGAAATGCAAACGTTAGCAACTGCAGCGAGATCTGTACTCTGGGTCAATATAAATAAAAGCCTTTTCATCTTTTCGTCTTATATACAAGAAGCCTTTAAAATGCCTCTTTTTACAAACTCACTGCCGATTGAGAAAGTGCTCGATTTTAAATACCTTGGGTCCACTCCAATACCGAATGACCATGGAAAAGACGAAATTAAAAATCCGGACAATGTCAGCTAAAAATGTGTTCTTCTGGTTGGCGAAATCTTTATGGAGCTGTTGCCATAATCATTCACCATAAATCACCATAAAAATGAATATCTGCGTTTATACAGCCGCGATTCAGTCGACGACGCTATATGGCTGCGAGACATGTCCAATGAGAGTGGAGGATATTAAGAGATGTTTGTTGTTGACCATTCATGTCTAAGGTACATTTTACAAGTTCGCCGAGTGAATAAAATCTCACATGATCGTATCTACCTTCTTTTAAAATACCACTTGTATTAACAGTACCATTATAAAGCGTCGTTTTCGCTGGTTACGACACATTCTTCATTGCCCACCACAAGAATTATGTCATATAGGTTTCATACTTTCTAAATATTATGATTGGTGGTATCAAAAGCAAGGTGGGCCAATCAAGACCTTGTATAGTCAGAAAACATTTTGAACGTTTAGGAGGACCAGCGATATATGGATTTAGGTGTTATGATATATGGAAAAAAAGGCTTGTATTACTGTTGACGATGGCATCAGATCACGCAGCCTGGGAACGTCTTACCCTTATAGCCAGTGGAGCTAGCTTAAGCAACAGTGGTGGGAACTGTTAGAAGAAGAAAAAAGTTCATCAGTAATAATTCAAATTTCGTGAAATCTCTGAAGCACCAGTTTCACCTGAAATCCTTTCCATTTCATTATATACAATTTATTCATTCCATTAGACAATTTTTTCCACATCGACTGTTCTAATTTCAATGCTTGTCCCATGAGAAACTGCTCATTATCCATAAGTCGCAAAGAAGCAGGCTGACAGCGCTAAAAACTATACAAATTCCTCGAAATTTCAAGAGCAATTATTGTTTAATATCGAGAACTTTCCTATTTATTATTTTAAAATTTTGTTTAAAATGCAAAAATGAAGGTGAAAATAAAACCTGTTTTGCAATTTCACGAAAGCATTCTACTCCATCTTGGAATGTAGGAAAAATGATAGAACCATATCGTTTTACTTTAGGTAAGGGGAAAATTTTCAACGTAACTTCAGTAATTACACCAAAAATTCCTTCAGAACCAAGAACTAAGTGGTGAATATCAGGTCCGCTTGAGATGCGAGGGACCTGAAGTATTACAAGAATTTTCATGAGAATTTTTGAGAAATTTTGGTAATGTGAGATAAATTTTACTTGTTCAAGTGACTTTGATATATCAATAGATATCTTCTGGTATTTTTTAATGTGATTGATAATTGGAGTAGCCAATTAATAAAAGAAATAATAAAATTGTAATTATTACCTGACAATTTTTATTAACTATACCTTTCGTAGTAACTAAATTCACATGTAAAAGTAAATCCTCAATATTGCCGTATTTATTCTTTTTCATACCTACAAATTTCCCACTTATAACAATGAAATAAACAAAGCCTATAGAATTCAAAATAAATGCCCATAAAATACCTGAAGCTCGAGTAGCAACCCAGCCACCGAGTGAGCTAAATTCCATAGAATCTGGCTCATGACCGCAAGTGAACCCTTTCTCATTCAGCTGCCTTTCTAACGATTGGCCAATTATACCTGCCTTGAGATCAAGATATTGTAATATAATTAGTAAAAACCAAAATTCCGATTCATATAATTCAACATGATGAAAAAATGCGAAAACGATAATGTAATACCTCAGCTCTGCAAGTTAAATTGATTTCGTCAATCCATATAATTTTATCCATTAAAGCCATATCAAGCGAACAAATCGATCTCAATTCATCAGTTGAACACTCTAAACCATTCGAAACAGAAGTGCCTCCACCAATCGGAATCAACACTACATTGAAATCATTTGCGCCCTCAACTATCTGCAAAATTTCTTATAAAAAGAAAATTTATCGTGCAAGAAAATGTAATAAACTCAGAGTGAAACTATATAAGCTAGAAATATGGTTTTAATCGAAAATTTTTTTATATCAAGTAATAAATCCTTATTTCTTTGAATATTGCTGTACCTTAACGACTTCCAACTCATTTTTCGGCCAAACTATTAAATCCGGTATTCTTTTCAAATTGCCCTTTCGCAAATCCATCACCTCATGCACTAAAGAAATAAACACTGATGACCTCAAAAAATTAATTATTTTAAAGGTAATATTTTGTGCTTTAAAGGTAATATTTTAGATGGAATAAATATCGCTGCTCCAAAAAAATCTATAGACACTGCGTAATTTTTCGCCGAAAATTAAATTTTAAACTGTGGTGGGTGGTGAAAAGGCTAGTTCTCCTACACTTCCTAAATGGTGAAAAACATATAAGTACGAGTGGAGTTGGAAATCCTATATAACCTTTAGTGAAATGCAATAAGCGGAATAATAAGTGAAAGATAGATAGAAGTATCAAAAGAACCGGTATGTCCATGAGAACGCACGATTCGATGCTGAGGAGCGTTTGAATATGATATATTCATGGAATATAAGAAGTCGATAAATTCTTGATTATTAATCGGTTGCGGTGGATTTAATTCGCTTCGTATACAAGAACGAGCACGATGATTTATATCGATACCAAGATTTCTTTCGAACCATTCACGAAAATAAGGTAGTTTTTTTCCCGACATTTCATACCTTAAATTTTATGCAATTAATTCTTTTTAATTTTTAATAGTCATATTATCTTGATTTTAAATTTTTAATGCAATGTTTGATATAATTATATTGAATTATATATAATTTGATATAATTATATATTGAATTATATAAATATAACTATATTAATATAAAACTAATAGTTATATCAATCTTTTATTGTTAATATAATTGAAATAATTAAATTGTAATTAATGTAATTAAACTGAAAAGATCTTCAAAAAGAGACAACCTTTGACCCGTAAAAATAACACTGTTATCTTCGTCGAGCTGAAAACTCGAATCTTGATATCCCCAACCATTCCATTTTAAGATGTTATCTCTGAAGCAAATCTATGAAAGATTTTTCTTCTTCACAAATATTCGTCAATTTCATTCCATTAAAAATTCAGACAGGTCTGTTCTTTAAAAATTTCTTGAAAAAATTCAATATATTTCTAGAAAAATAAAACTTGATAACGATTCGTATGAGCAAATATTAAGATTTTTTTCGCATTTTTCGTTTTTCGTTAGAATTTTTAATCTTATAAAAAAATTGAAAACTACTTTTCCTGGAAATTTTAAAAGTATTTTGCGAAATTTAAAAACTATTAGACTTCTGAAAAAGTCTGAAAAATTGATATTTGTCTCGCTTCACTAACGAAGACGTCTTGGCCCATCTTCAAGTCCATCTTTTCCTAATCACAGAACCACCCACTTATCTTCTCAACTCTGTTTCTATTTGCATTTCTTCTTTATAAATACATATAGTTTAGGGATAATATGGTAGTGATTCCCACCAACTCGCCTATTTCACCTACGATCCTCGCTCGCTTCCAAAAAAGTCCAAAATCCCTCCTCGACTTCCCGATCACATAGATCTCTTATCACTTAAGTTCGTATGAGACAAGCCAATAAGCTCCGAGATTATACTTGAAAATGAGTCACATTCGCCTGCACTAATTTATTATCTCTTATTTCACTTTTATCGCACTCATCGCTCAGAAAGTTTACACCATTTTTTCAAAATAATACCGCCAACTTACTTGTAAAATAAATTGCCTATAATCATGTAAATCTAATGTAAAAAATCCATATCCCACCCCAAAATCTATTCAAATGGGAATGAAAAACCCGAAAAATTAAATAAATTTATTAAATATTAAATAAATAAAACAACAAACAACCTGTATGACTGTGGAACATTTAGTTGTTGAACACTAAAAATCTCTGCCATTTTTCACCGCTAATTTATTTAAATTACAACCCTATTTATCTAAATATTAGCTATTACGATTTACAACTTTGAGACCAAAATACAAATGTTATCGAACCCCTCCAGCAGCCTAAACCCACATCCAATCTGCGCCCTAGAAGATCGGTCTCTCTCTTGCAGCCAACGACCCATCAGCCAAATATCATGGCACCAGTCGTATTTTATTTATGTAGGTATTATACTTTGTAATTTGAGTTTCGCAATATACCAATATATAGATTTATGGAAATAAGCACGCAATGCTTTGCGTAGTAAAACATTTCGAGCAACAAAACAATTTATATTATCAGTAAAAGTAAACAAAAAACAATGAAATAAAATTTTAATTCATTCTTCTGGTATAACAATTTCACCATTACGAATAGCATCAACAATGTTATGCGGGTGTTGTCCATTCACTGTGCATCCTATTGATTG
Organism: Dracunculus medinensis; assembly: GCA_900625125.1. Classification (NCBI taxonomy): domain Eukaryota; kingdom Metazoa; phylum Nematoda; class Chromadorea; order Rhabditida; family Dracunculidae; genus Dracunculus; species Dracunculus medinensis. Next base: position 89,415 of record UYYG01001210.1, read on the forward strand.
AGCTGTTCCTAAAATTTATATATTTAATACCAAATCAGACCACTCATCATTATCGTTAAATCGCTTAATTACCAAGAATTTCCTTGACTGTCCCTTCCAGTTTTCTCGCAACAGAACGAGGACGCATTTTTCTCGCAATATTTATGATTTGTTCGACAGATAAATCACCAGAATGTTTCACTGAAATTTCGCCAAGTGCATAAACTCTTAATTTAATGAAATGATATCGATAAATAAAAAAAAACTGAATTAAAACTGAATTAATAAAAAAGGGAAAAAATCTTAAAAATTTCAATGGCGCCAAAGGAATAATAGTTACGATTCACCTGAATATTATTTAAAAACAGATTTACAACCCAACAAAAGTCAGATAAGATGAATTTTATAAATATTCTTTAATTCATTACAAACTACTCTATTTCTCTGTCCAGCTTACCGTGTTGCATACGGACACGGTTACCAGCCTTTGCTGCACTAAGATCATACAACATAGGTCTGGGGGATGGGGACCATTTCGGGTCACCCTACCCACTGCTTTCTTATACATCGCATGATACTTCTCTATCTGCATACCGTGCTTAACCTTCTTGCGATCCCTCATCGGCTCTTTTAGTTCTTTGATTAGGAGCGAAGCAGCCGAAGGCACGACATCAATTTTTGCCACTCGGTTTTGAATCGTCAATTTGCATGTAACTTTCAAACCTTTCCAATCTTGTGTCGCCTTTGCTATATCATCTCCAATTTTTTTCGGCGACTAAAAGTGTATAAATTCAATAGATTATATTTTAAATAATATTAATATAATTAATGCAAACAAGAAACCAAAAAAAACAAACCAAACCAAGTGGACCAACTTTTGGAGCCAAAGCTGAAGTTGCGCCAACTTCACCTCCAACGCAGCGAAGGTAAACTGAAAAAAAATAGAATATCCTTTTGTGGAAAACAACGAACTTGTAATTTTAAGCACTAATTGCACGAATATAAATATTATATCGCTCAATCACTCAAAACTGCCACAAATGTATACAAACGAATAACGAAATCACGACAAGGCTCAAAATACTAATAAAAGTATTTTATAAAAGTCAGATTATGCCTGAATCGAACGAAAACATTCATTTCAAATTTTTAAATTTTAAGAAACAGAATATGAGAGGAGATATTTTATTCTTAATTAGTCTTCTTAGAAAAGGTAAAATGGCAATGGCCCATAGCCCATTCGTTCCCGAGCGCCGATTTATGAAAAATCAGCTATCAGCTAACTAGAAATGAATAACGCTTTCAGAAAAAAGCCTAAACCTGAAGGAATCATAATCCAGTACATTCTTTCATCACCTCAATGTTAAACTATATTTTTGAGTTGACTGATGCCACAAAATATTACTTCTCAACACAACTTCTCAGAAATATCCCTAAAACTTCTCTGATTCGAGTAATAAAGACTTCATGAAAAACCTGAGCAAAGGGATCTCGAGCAATTCCTAATGAATTCTATTCTTTTTGCATTTAACCCGATATTTAATAGGTTCACACCAATCCGCACACAGTCACCAGGAAATATGCCGACAAACCAAGCACCATTTCCATCCTTCTAGCAGTAATTTGACTAGAAAAATTATGTACTCTTTACTAAAAATATCATTAATACAATTAAAAAGACAAAACAAACCAATTTTTATCTCGCTGGGATCAAACTTTGGTGGCATTTCTCAAGCAAAACACACCTCTTAACGACGTCGATAGACCCAATTACGACACAGTTTACAGTTCGAAATCAATGTCCATTCCAAATTGCGAATAATCAACGCTGGGTCTTACAGCGAATCATTTTAAATGTTATAACTAAATATTAATTTTATAGGTGTCTCACTGACCTACCAGGTTTTACATTAAAAGCCTGCAGTTCTTTCAAATTTCTTTTAAATCAAAATTTTATTAGGTTTTCCCACCTACATCTCATGTGAGATATATTGGATCGCATACAATATTTTAAAAAAGATTCGAAGATTGCCATTCAAATAAAATAATGCACAATTCGAATTATGGCTCCTATGCATTCCCTGGGGAAGGCCATGGGCCTCATGGAGTCCGTGCGGGGACTGGCTCGACGACCATTGCTTTAAATTTTTCTTTAAATTCATTTATTATAGTGCGGTGAAGTTTTCAGGCTTCACTCAATTTTTTTTAAAAACATTAGCATGAAACAGTGAAACATATATGGTTAAGAGAAATTTTGAACGCATGGCACGAAGGTCCGTCTTAAATAAGATTATGCAAATTGTTCCAACATCGAAAAAAGCCATACAACAACTCGCACCATTTCTGGTTAGGCCGGTTCCATTACAAGGGTAAAGCATGCTGCTTAATCCTGTTCAGTTCATGTGAGCAATTTGAAGAACCATTTTTTGGTTTAAAGTTCTTGTGGTTGGTTCTTGACTGGTCTTTCTCGCTTTTAAGGCCATTCATCACAGGACTAAATGACGGGATATGTGTGCGTCAGTTCTTGCGGTGGACGGTGAAAAGAACCTGTACAGGTGCAACTCATACCAGATTTGTGATCGCACGCTTTTATTTATTTTGAGTGAAGATCGATGTAATGCTAGGTTTTATCCGAGAAAGTTTTAGATGTGAGTCTCAATGGCCATATATAACATAGTGGTACAACCAACCAAAAAGGTAAGTATTTTCATTTTTACAGTGATTCCTTGGTGATTTCATAGAGATTTCTCCAGACCAAAAGATGTATTACCAGAGCCGGGATTCGGACTCTGGCTTGGCCATTTAGTATAAGGGCTTTAATATTTAAAGTTTAAATGTTTAAAATTTGCAATCTTCTCCAACTTATGTGATAGATATAGGAATTTCCCACTGATTCGATGAAATTTTCGACAAGATAGCTCATTCGGTACCACTTACTTCAAACCCTGATTTACGAGTATATAATAACTGAAAATGATCGATCGGTTGGGTGGCTCAGCTATATCTACGCTCAAGCAGTGGAGAACTCTTTGGAAACGAAGTTCTCTAGCTTGTATCCAGTGGATTCTGCCCAACTAATTAAATATCTAATGATCGAATGGAATGATGTGAATATGAAAATATCGGTGATGAGATCTACTGGTGACAAGTTACAAATATTGAGAATATTGTGGTTTCTCATCTACGATTCATAATTTAGGGAAATTCTGGCTAGTGGTAATAAAAAGATGTAAATTCTCCCTAATCCAGACCCACCTCGAGCACTCACTTGCTGCTGAAAAAGGTGGACATTAAATTATAATAACTCATCATTTCTGGCAGGACTGGCTCCGATTATTGAGAGGTACTAACTAGACTCTACACTCTGTTGTATCAAAAATTTGCATTAAACCTGAACGATTTCAACTCTCCCAAACATATATTTTATATACACAATTTGTGCTTCATTCGTCGAATTCTGTCTTCTACCACTTTGCCACTGCCATTCACCAAATAAAACTTTGAAAATTATGAAAATTTAGCATATTTTAGATCCCTTGTTACAAATTTTTAGAGAAATTCATTGCAAGACGGTAAAATCTAAAATTCTTCGCTATACCAATTTTAGAATTAAAAAAACATTTGAGCAAATCATTTATTTCTGTTTGCAAGCAACATTTTTGATAAATAATATTTTACTCGTACAAAACTGCACAATTATGGATCCATTTTTAGCTGAAAAAAATTACGAAGAAATCGCATGAAGGGATCCATGATATCAAGATTCACATGTAGTGAAAAGAAGGCAGATAAATTTCGCAACTATTGTTAAGCTGTTATTTACGTTATTTACCGACATAAAATCATGCAGAAAATTTTGATAAAACATTTTTTTCATATACGGATGGGTATATCAAGCTTCAGGCGTTGCTGATAACTGCAGCTGAGGTTCAGGAGTTGATACATTATTTTTCTGAAGGTAAGACGTTGCCGAAAGTGTTCTGCCTAATCCATATAAATGACCTTTGACAGTTGGAGCGATCTAGATATTTAAATTTTTCATATGTCAATACCTAGTTCATTACTTTATTATGAAGAATCAAGAAAAGAAAACCTCATCCCAACTGTCGCCAAAAAAGCGTTCCTTAATTTTAAAAAATGTTTGAGCAGTTAACAAAGAATCAGATCCTGCTTGGTGTTGACTTCCAATGCGAATCACTTGTAATTGATCAGCAACCTACAATCCACAAATTCTTTTAAAGTCTTTTAAGTCTTTTAACACCACATATCTTTTTTGATTTGTCTAGCTCTAATAATAATGATTCATGTGACTAATGAAAAATAAACTTGATGAATGATTTCTATATTTTTTTGGTAAAAAGAATACCGAAACATACTTCTTGTAAACCACCACGCAATTTGGCATTCACTGGACCAGGCTGCCTCATAAGCATTTTTATATCATAACAATGTGGAAATAATTTTTGAAAAATCTCGAAAAAATGTGCTTCTTCCTTAGGTAAATCTTGAAGCATGATAGAGCGCATTAAATAGCCAAAATCATAACCGCTGTGGAAAGTTAACCATGTAATATTATCAGCTACGATAAGACCAGAAGTTGTTAAAAGTTCGCCAAAATCGGCCACTTTAATACCCTCCGTCTAGAATAAAAGAATAATTCTGAAAAAAATACCTTCAAAATTCACGAAAATCAAAGAAATCCAGAATCTGCTAATAGTTTTAGAATCGAATATTCATTCATTCATCACACCACGAAATCATCGAAAGAATTTTTTCAACTCATAACATAATATTAATTTAATCATGAAATTCCACTGCGTGTATTGCATATTTAATTTAAAAATGCCAATAACAACAATAAAAATAGAAAAACTTGAGAACTGAAGTGAGGAAAAATAATTTTGTAGATAAAGGTCTCTCGTAGTAGGGAATCATTTGAGGGAATCACCTCATTAGATGATTTACTTCTAATACTGATAGTTTTGATAGTTTTTGATGGTTTTTCATTTAGCATTGAATGGATCGAGTTACCTCATTAGTGGATATGAATCAGACCAATGCTGCTTACTTTGGGCATATATTACTTGATTCGAAACAGAAAAATTAAAATAAAATCTTATTAAAAATAAAAAATTTACTGCGTGACGATTAAAATCTATTCCAGCTTCACGTAATAATTCAACGCTTTCTTGAGAATACATATCATCATTAAGGGAAAATTGGAAATTGAATTGCCACACGTCACCACATGGTGGCAAATTTCCATCTTTATCGAGTATTGCAAAACCAACTTGAATCAATTTCAACATATTTACATTACACGAAACCTTAAAATATTTTTCAGAACGAATTAAACAGAGGAAAGGTGTTAGGTGCATTTTTCCAGTACAACTAACTTGCTGGTAATTAAAATCTTCTTTACTTCGAAATTGACCCAAAGGAGTCGCTACAACTCCAGGAAATTCGGTATCCATCGCAACGAAAGGATAACTTCGCACCAATTCTCTTATTCTAGAAAATTCCTGTAAAAGTTTAAATTTTTAATATTTAATATAAAGTAGCTTAAAGCTAAAAGGTTAATAAATGATATTTAATGGGAAAAAATAAATCGTCCTAAACCACAAAAACTGGCATTTTTCGATACTTTTTGAAAATATTTTGTACAAATTTTCTTTCACTGAGTGTGAAAAGTAAAAAAAACCTCTTCTAAATTACTCGACCACACGTTGCAAATATTCACGACGGGTCCACCTTTTTCTTTTTCTCCATCCTTACTGCTATTATTGCTATTACTATTGTTACTGGTATTATTATTACAGTTAAGCATCATTAAAATACATATAAACCAATAAACCACTTTTTTCTTCAATGAGCTGAAAAATAAAAATCCACTTTTACTGATTTATTGAAAGCGAATAATGAAATTGAATCCAAAAATAACAATAAAAATAAAAAGTAACAAAAAAACTAATAAGACCTCCCGGAATAAACTGCATTATTTTGGAAGAAATATCGAAATAAATCCAAAAAAGTGAAGCAAAAATGAAACTCCTAAATTCCACAACACACCAATCCCCACAAAAAGCACCAAAATGGACCACATTCCACCAAAACAATATCTCATCCCCAACTTCTGAATGACCCCATCGGTAGCAAAAATGAACGCGGTCACGGCCTCTGCTAAACTTCGGCATAAATGGCATTTCTCATTCACTAACGAATTACCCAAAGTTCGTACTCTTGCGAGGTTCGCAATCAGAGAATAATTTTTCGCAGTTTTGTTTAATAGAATTGCATTTGGTGAGGTGTTTTTTGAAAATTTGTTGATGTCCTTTTAAATAGTAAAAGCCAAAGTGGTTTATAAAATATTTAGATGTTTATGTTGCGTTTTTGCTTTAAAATATTGGCTTTTCCACATTCTTTTTAAAATTTCTTAAAAAATAAATATTTAAATATATTTCAGAAAAATTTCTTTTTATTTATAACAAATACGATGAAATTCATTTATTCATTTTTTTTATTATTTTTCATGTTGAAAACTAATTTATTGCAAATTGTTAATGCAGTGAATAATAACGGTGAAAACTTCATACAAGGTTGTTTCCTTTTTTTATTAATTTTTTCCTTTATTTTCAATTATTTTATTCATTTTTTATTTTTTGTATTATTTTATTTATTTCTTTATTATTTATTTTACAAATATATATTTTATTTATTTAACCATTTATTTAAAAAATCAAGCGAAATAACAACTGTGCGCTTTAGCAAGATCCATCTTAATAGCATAAAATGTTTATTTACTGAAGACTGGCCAAACAGAGCGACAAGCGCCATGTGCGTGTATAATAATAACAAATAAGTTAAGATAACAAATAATAATAATTAATGATAAAAAAAGAAAAAGAAAATATGACAAAAATTAATAATCTAAGGAGGAAATTGCAAAATTGAACCGTATTATATATAATCGGATGATAAACATCGAGATTTCACACTTCCTGCATTTTTATATCATAAACGATATTATCTATTCTTTTTTCAAAGTTAGCTAGGGATGGCGCACAAGATATATCATTCGGTAGTTTATTCCAGTAATAAATAGTACGAGTAAAGAAGTCCTTTGTTTAGTTTTGCTCATAGATTTTAGTAATTTTAGCCCATTAATTTTTGTTGGATTCAAATTTACTCTAAAATTATAATATTTTGAACAATCTAGTTCAACCATATAGAATCTTATAAGTATAAATTAAATCTTGTTTAATTCGACGAACTGGGAGAGAATCCAGGTTGTATTTTAGATATTGTAGAAGTTTTCTTTTATAATTAAAATTGCTATTAGGAAAGAGGCGTCGTATGAAATATTTTTGGAGCCCTTCAATTATTTTAATTATTTACTTGATTTGCGATATTCTGTGGAATAGTAGTAATGTAGTCAATAAGAGGCCGAACAAACGCTTTGTGCATTTTGATAAGAAAACCCTCAGTTTTGTTCTTAAACGAACGAAAAATAAAATTTAGTATTTTTGAGGATTTCTTTACTATGGTTCTGCAATGAGGGTCGAAACCGAGATTTTCATCCATGATTATTCCAAGATCGGAAGTATATGAGATTCTTCTGATTATATTACCATTAATAAAAAGATTAGGAAGATCGAATCCTTTAGAACTGATATGAATAAGGCTATACTTTTGAAAAGAAAAGGTAATTTTTCTAAATAAATGTCATATCTTCATATCTTTATTTTGTTGAAGTCCTCCTGCAGTGGAGATAGCTTATCCGCTCTACCGTGAGAATAATAAACTTCACAATCATCAGCATAAATATAAATGATAGAATTTAGCACCACTTTGGTGATACCATTTAAATATAATAAAAAAAGTAAGGGCGCAATACAACTACCTTGGGGAACGCCAGATTTCATATTCAATTTAATAAAATAAAAGAAAAAATATAATAAAATATAACAATTTGAGAAATTAAATTCTTGCACCAATTAAAATGGATTGGTAACGTTTTATTTCAAATAATACCATGCATTTTGCTTTATTCTTAAAGCTAAATAGACTGGATGGTGTAGAAATGGGCGATTCACTTTCGTTGCTATTGCCTTCTGCTTGTCTTAGGCTCTTTATCTAATATTATTCATTTACGGAAAGTTCATGCGAATTAGATTGGCGGAATCACTTTGATATCTTATATGTGGGTAAATCAGTGCGCAGCTTATTATTTATTATTACCAAGTTCATTATGCTTATTATTGCTAATTTTTTATTAAATTGAACTTAAAATTCTTGATGGATGGGAAAATATATTCCGCTTCTCTGATGAGAACACGGTCGAGAACCATGAACTCCATTATTACAATCTCTTCACACTTCCTCGATTACATTCCCATTTCCATTACATTCGCTTTTTGCCACTAAAATATCATTAAACCTCCAGTGCTCCATCAAACTGCGTCATTTTTCTTCGAAAAGTATTACAGCTTCTGCAGAATGATATGACTGAATTATGGAGTAAATATTTGTTAATGATGAAGTAAATTCTAAATTTATATCATTCATTTTCAGTTTTATGGAAAATGATAAAATATTTCTTATGATTGTAGATGAAATATTTAATTCAACTGAGGTTCAAGAAGCAATTGTTGATATTATAACAACAACAACAACAACAGCAACGATAACAACAATACCTTCAAAAAAAATAAATACAAGAAAAGAAATTTTACCGCCACCATTGAAGTAAACTTTATTTTTATTACTATTATTTTATGTTATGTATTATTGTTATGTTTGTTTAATAATCGCTATTTTCCTCTATGATACTTTTTTTTAAACTCAGATCTACTTTTATTCTACCTTTAAATCCCTTTCATTTGACAGCACTTACTTAAATTTTTATAATAACTTATTTCTGCAATAACTTAATTTGCAATAAATTCTTTTTTTACGCGGTCATTTGAATATTTTAAAATTTTTAAAAGTTTATAAAAATTTAAAAATTTGTGGAAAAGTCTGCAGTAAAATGGAAAAATACAATAAAATATACAGCTAAAAAGAAAAAAAGGCTAGAAATAATTAATTACCAAACAATATATTTGTATTAATATCTTTGATATTCCATTCATACACAAAGCTCAGCAATAAGCAAAATTACAACACAAGTGATAAGGCGATTTCCACAAGAGTATAAAAATGCGTATCATTGATTTCAGTGGAAAAACAGTAGAAATAAAAATTACAAATCTTTTTTTGCTTCATTACAATTAATTAATTCACTTGCCTAATAAAAGGATTTAAAATGAGATCGTTAAATTGTAATTTAACAAAATATAAATGTGTAAACGCGATAATAACATTTGCAGTTAAGACAAACGTTCCATAATAAAGTAATAGCCTTAAAAGTTTTCGACGTTTGCTGAAATTATTAGCATCGATTAATAATATTAAATAACGAATGAAAAAAATAAAATATAATAACTTTTACGAACGAATTAACTTTTTCGAACGAAATATGAAGCATAGCATCCCTAATGGAAAAATGTGAGGTAATTATGCAGATTGCGAATGACATTTTTATCTGTTAAAGGTGATGTAGCCCAATGGTGTATTGCTTTTGAAGGATCCGGATTTCTAAAGAGCCTTGTATCCCCAGGTGTTTTTTAGCGAGAATGTCTGGTCCTAAAAGTCTAATAATTATTACAAATTATTCTGTTTTTCCTTTTTTATAAATAATTCATAACTTGATTCTTCTTTTTCTTGTAGATTCTTGTAGATGTAGATTCTTTTTAAGATTTACTTATCCATTTATTTCTTGTATATTTCTTACCTTTGACCGATATGAACAAATAAGCTGTTTATTAGCGTCATACAAATCAGCTGACCATCAAGACCAAAACACGGTACTGCATTAAGGAAAGCCATACCTGAATGGTGTAACAACATTTTAAAAAATGTCGGAAAATGTCATATGTGAGTTTTATGAATTCCTGCTAGGTATTGTAATTAATTCAATTTAAAAAAAAATTGAAAACATCAAAATAATTATTACCCAATGAAATCGTGAACACAGATGCAGAAAGAAGTTTGATAAAATAAGGCAACCAAACTGGGAAGAAGAAAAAACGAGGAACATATTTGTTTAATTTTACGTAATAAACCAGCTGAAAAAAAGGTTTATGAAAAAATATTGAAGAAAAAAAAATTGTAATTTAAGACATATTCAGTCTATATATATTCACCAAATCACTTTTGCCAAATGAACTTGTTTAAAAAAAAAAACAGAAAGGGACCGATATAAACCGATGTTTTGAATCGATTACCACTAATCTAATTATCATTAACCTTTGTACGGTAGCAAATAAAATAGATAATATAAATAATAAAATTAAAAGCTGCAAAATAAAAATATTATTTTTCAAAGATAAAAATATTTTTTTTGCGATATTTTTCAAAGTGAAAAATAAAATTTGTTTATTAAATCTTTTCGACATTATTAATTAATTCATAAATTTTCTTGCAAATTTCTACGGACAAGAAATTCTTTTTTTTCGATAATTTAAGGGCATTTTAATGAGTACAAATCGATTTGGCATTTTACAAATAATTCTACCAACCATTTTTCAGATTTAAGTACGATAAGTTTTCGTGGATTTTACCATATTCAGTAGTATATTACAGATTTTTAAAAAATTAATTTTGAAAATAAACCTCATCCACAGTTCCTATGAACAAAACAATGCGAAAAGAATGATTCAACGATATTTTAAGCAGCCTTGTATAATTATAGAGAGCAGGAAATACACAATGCCGAAGCCTTTTGAAACGATCTCCAAGAATACTACAATCTGCCGACGAACTGCACATTTTTCTACCTATAATCACAAAATACAAATGAATTGCGAAAAATTCAAAAAACTAATAGACACATTAACTTTACAGAATTCTTTTATGCAAATTCGTCAAACGACTAGTTTGTAGCCCTTGTCGTAAAATTAAAATACGAGATCTATTGGTTATTCAATAATAGCGAAAATTGGCCTTCAAATCAAAATAAATAAGTCGAGAATTTATTCGTTTTAAATACCAAAATTTGGTAAGATCAATTTCTAAAAAATTATCACTAGCTCAACAAAAGCCAGAATTTAAATATTTCGAATTCATATGCAATGACCATACGAAGGATGAAATCCAAGTAAAGAAAATTACAGCTAGAAGTTTTTTAGTCCTCCTTGAATTGAAACCAATCACAAAATGAAAATTTATACCTATCTGGTAATACATAGTCAAAATTTTGAAGATTCTGAATGCATAAAAAAAAGCAGTTAATCATGGAATAATATCGAATGGCCTGGAAACCTCACCCCACCTTTAGCAGTTAGTTAACCAGTAATGGTTAAAAGAAGATAAGCACAGTGCTATATGACAAAGAACTAAGCATAACCAATGAAAGTGGAAGATATATCATGAAGTATCTATATATGACCAAGCCAATATGTTACATTCTACATATTCTCCAAGAACACATCAACATTGCTAGAACAAATCTCCATTAATAATACTGTCCCAAAACTTCTGTGCAGCTTAGGCCATATCTTCATTATTCACCATAGAAATTAAAGCATACTGCAACTTTCTAAGCCCTGATAGATGAAGCAAGGATCATTCAAGATCTGGAATGATATGGTCAGGAAGATTTTGAAGATCCCAAATGGCTTGATAATGGGAAAAGCATTGGTTTCAGTTACTTTTTCATCAGAAGGCTTAAAACATTCTCACTCTAGTAAGCTGCTAGTGGTGATAACTCGAAACCAGCAATGCGACCTGAAGATGCGAATATTTATCTAAATATTTTTCCTGCTGCATGGATCTGACATCGTTTACGAAAAAATGAAATAGGGAATAAATGCAGAACTTAGATTGCCGTTAATTTTTGAATCGCACTTTCAAATTTTACATGGATGCTATGATAAAAGTATCAACATCTCTACCAGTAGCATCAATAATAAATAAAGGATAAGATATAAAAGGAATAAATGGAAAATAAACTTGCTACACTACGTCCAAATAAGCAAGCATAAGAGTATTGCGCCACAATTTCCTGCTTGTGCACTAATTTCTTTCCTTCATTATTTTTTTTTGGAATATTGCTATTAACTTGGGAGTTGAAGGAATTGTTCCATATATTCGGTAAATTAACTTCAAAGAAAGCATTGCTAATTTCCTGTAATATAAAATGAAACGACAGTACAAAATAAAAAGGAATTTAATTAATCCTTCGATCGAGATGGCACATTTTCTGACAGTATAAAAATTTGTACCTTTTTATTGGCAGCAGTTGTAGCAAAAATATTAAATGATGTTGATGATGGTAACAAATCATTCAGCACCACAGCAGAATTAACTCGACTGGCTGTTGAACGAGAGCTATTTTTAAAATAGAAACATAAATGCGATCCCGATGAGTTTTCGAGCTGGTCGCAACAATTTAATTCATCTCCCATTGGAATAACCTATAAAATTTGTTGGACAAGTAAAATATATGATAAGTAAAATATATATATTAAAAAAATAAAAATAAAACAAGCAATCACTTCATAAATAATAAATATGGTTACAATAATTCATATATAGCAAATTAACAACTTTAGAAGCAATACTGGACATAAGTTCAGCGTTAGTTATACAATAACCACGAGCCAAACCGCTTTTCTGTGCTCTTAAACAACTATGCCAATCCTTGAGGCTGCTTATACTACATTCATTAATGCCTTTAATTATGTCACCAGACTGAAGACCACTGATTCCGTATAAAGCTGATCGTGGATCCACTTCTTTAATTTTTTATATATAAAAATTTATATAGAATGGAAATTGGTAAATAATGAATGAAAAGATAGTAAATTATATACCTTGATATATATACTTCAAAATTATAAAAAAAATCATTTTGAAATGTTGAAATGTTGGCAAAAATGGTTAAATTCGAATTAATGATACATACCATCGACCATTACACCGTTATTCTGACTATAGAATGGAGATAACAGCATCGGATGAATTGAAAAAATAAGATAAGCAAAAAATGATAATATAAAATTATGCCATATTCCAGCACTATAAATTCTTAATTTCTGAGCCATTGTTGCACGACCTGAATTGATTATTATTATCAATATTATCATTACTATCAAAAATTAAAACGAACTATAAACAAATTATGGCAAAATAAATTATAAAAATTCGAAAAACAACGAAAGGATAAAATAGATTATTGAAATAAAAGAATGGAAAATCAACCAATCAAGAATAATCGAAGAAACAAGAATAATTTACCTAAAGCCAAACTGTCGAGTTCAGTAAAAGCACCTGGATATACAGCAACGATTAAAAGACCAAAACCTTTCACCGGTATATTAAAACTTGCAGCGGCAACTGCGTGGCCTAATTCGTGAAATATACCCGAAATAACTAGCACTGCGGCAAAAAGTGGTACTCGTTTCCATGGTATATTTATACCAGGAATTAATGGCACTAAGCCGACTTTAAATTTAAGTTAAGTTTAAAATAAAGAAAAAATATTGAAAGAATAATTGAAATTTAAAATTCAAAATAAATTACAAGTAAAATAAATAAGAATATTAAATTTACCAGTAGATGTATCAAATGTCGTCGATTCTCGATTAAATGTATTAAGACTTATATTATTACTATCATGCATGAATCGCAAATTTTCAGTAAATGCTGCTTGATCAATAATTGTTAATTTTGATAAAAATACATAAAATTCTCGCAATAGAACGAAAGAAAGGAAAAAAGTTGTAATAAATAACGCTGCTAAAGCCGATATTGTTCCCAATGTGAACCACAGTAAAAAAAATCGAGTAATTAAATTATAACACTGTGGAACTCTTGCAAATAATAAATGGAAATCAAACGTTCGTTGTAAACGATTTGTATAAAAACGAATCTAAAATTACACAATAATTTCTTAAATAAAAACCCTCAACAAATGTCATAAAATGAAGAATTTGTAATCATATATGTTGTGCTGTTGAGGGAAACCAGTATGGGCTCAATTTTTACCCTTTTGTCATTTATCTTAACCTCGTAACCACGAATTAATTTGACTAAAAGCCTAAATGTTAAAAAATCCTAATTATCATATGCTTCGAAGAATTATAACGACAACAATACGGTGGGAAAGAAATCACTACTGGAGTGGTATGGCCTGGGAAAAGGAAACGGAGGCTCGATTAGGCGACAGTAGGAAACTAATTCATCTTCTTCATAAACCAACTATAACTCGATAAATGACCAGTGAAGTGATACGCGATAGCAACTGATAATGGGTATCCCTTGTAAGCACTCAAGAGTGTGCAAATAAATCCAGAGCATAACATTACAGACCTTGAATACGCTGATATTGCACTGCTAACAGTTATGACGAAATGCAAATAATTTAAACAACGTATCAGCAATTGCAGCGAGAATTGTAAAACGAAAATCTTTTCCTTTTATATACAAGAAACTGATAAAAATCTTCTTTTTACAAATTCATTGACGGTTGAGGAAATGCTTGACTTTAAATATCTCCGCTCTAATACCTAATGGTCAGGTAAAAGACGCTATCACTCGGATCACGACAGCTAGAAATATGTTCTTCCAGTTGACGAGATCTTTATCGAGCCGTCGCGAAATCATCATAAAAACTAAAGTCCGCATTAATATATCCGTGATTCGTTCGATCTTGCTATATGGCTGCGAGACATGGTCAATGAAAGTGGAGTATATTAAGAAGTTATTCGCCTTTGACCACTCTTATCTAAGATACATTTTATGAGACTCAGTCGAGAGGATAATATGATCACATGATCACACACACCTTCGTTCAAATACCATCTGCATTAACAATACCAATATAGTGCGTCGTGATCGTTCTTCGTCACCCATCACAAGAATTGATACATATTTCGTTACTTGCAACCCCGTGGTGTTAAAAAAGAGGTGGGCCAATCACACCTGGACTGACAAGGTCAGGAAAAGGTGAAAGAAAATTTTAAACGTATGGGTGAACTAACAATATATGAACTTAAACGATGGAAAAAGAAATGGCTTCTATTATTGTCGACGAAGGAACAAATCGCGAAACTTGGAAACGCCTTACCCTTGTAGATAGTGAAACCAGCCTAAGTCAGGGCTATTAGAAGACATGTGCTATCAGAATAAAAATCCCTCATTAAAGGTGAAACCAAGTGGATCCATGATGGGAGGATCCATCTATATTTCTAGTGAAAAAATGTTATTCTTACAGTCAAATAAGCCAGTAAAACCAGAAATAATGAACGCTATAAGAAAATTGAACGAAAATTAACAAAAAAAACAATACTTTTTCAAATTTTAAAAAATTCATAAAAATTCTAAAAAGTTTTTACCGAAAACAAATCGACATTTAAACCAATTTTATTTGCAATATTTATATAAAAATTAATTCGATGTAAACGAAAATAATAATCGATAAGATAGATCGATGTCCATAAAATAAGAAATATACTTACTGTTGTTGTCAATAACATACATCGAATTATATCGCTGAAATAAAATATTTCTTATCAAAAAATAAAAAGTAAAAAAAATGAAATACTTCTTTAAAATACTTATTTTAATATAAAAAATACTTTTGCTTTTTTACAAAATTTATCAACAAAATTTACTCAAATATAATATTTGCAATATTTAATTGAATAAAAAAGGTTATTTTTATTCATATATTATAGTATTATAGTTATTACTTGCAAATATTTGTAAAATTTGATTAGATTTCAAATAAAATTCAATTTAAAAATAAGAAAGAAGCAAAAAACACAAGTGAAAAGCAGGATGAAAAAAATTTTTCGTGAGGGAAATTTCTTTCCATATTTTTACCAATTTTTGAAATATTTAAATTGAAGTTTTTAAAAATCATTTAAAAAATAAAAAATTACATATTACGCTTGAAGTTAAGAGGATTTTTTAAGAGTTCTCAACTTAGATTTTAATGATTTCATTGTTTTTGATATTTAATGTTTGTGATTAATAAGAAACGATCGAATGCTCTATTGTTTTGACCAAACATTATAGTTTTTAATTGCACTGAAAGCAAACGTAATAAAAAATGAAATCTGAATGGTACTAGTGATCGACCTGTTACTTTATCTACAAAAATGGTATTCTGGCTAGGCGGACCAGGTTTAGCGGGTGACGGAACTCACCAAAAGCAAAATGTTGAGTGCTTTCAGACAATAAAATGTGGAACTGAGAACATAAATAACAACCGCCCAGGCGACCACATCTACCACATAAGGATTAACGATTTATACAAATAAAAGTGATTCATTTGTAATCATTGGGAGGTACAATTCCATCCCTCTCGGCTTATTTATGTTAAAATTCGTACCGATTAAATAATATGAAGCAAAGGAAAAAGAATTTGAATGAGCGAATTGGAGGGTGAGTTGGGGAAAGGGGGTGAGAGGAGAGAGGAGGGCGAGGCGGAGGAGAAAAAGTTGAAGAAAAAGTTGGAGGAAAAGAAAATTCTCGAAAGCTAAAGGAGGAGCAAAGATGGAAAGGAAGAATATAAAATTGAAATTCAGAACGATTAAATTCAGAATTTTTTTAAGTTCAATTTTCGATAATTTATTTGGCCTTCAATGGTTGGTTTGTTGCTTTTTTGCCAAAACATTTTTTATAATCTTTATAATAAAGTTGTTTTTTGAGAAAACAATTATTGGTGGGCTCAGAATTTTCATACGCAATTATTTGCATGCACTGATAAATTTATAATAAATTTGCATGCATCAGTGTTGGTCCTTCCGAGTTGTTTCCATGATTTGCTTGTTAGATCTTTGGTCTTTGGTTTTTCTGCTATTATTTCTGATTTGTCCCAACTAGTTGTCAGGCTATGAGGTTCGATCGCAATCAATTGGGAAACAAGTTTGGTTGATTTTGGTTTATTTTAATAAAAGGTTTAATGCTATTAACGAAAGCAAGAAAGCAGTTACTCATGGCTGCATACCACTCAACCATTCCTGAACTTATTGCTTACAATTGAAAAGTCATAAATTTCCAATTTCTCTGATTTCAGCTAAAATTAAATATTTTTATAATATTATCGTTTATGCAGTTATCATTTTCTCAGTGGAACTTAACTGACCGACCTTGGCATTGTGATAAAAATTGTCGGAAAAGTATCGAAACTATAGAAATTGATTCGACCGGTTGTATTTCTCCTTCTAAGTAACTTTTCATTCGCTTATTTTCTTGATTTAAAAGCTTTTTTTTATTATTATCTGCTATATTGGCAAAATTTGACACATTCTCTGATTTGAATTTGATTACTCTGCGAAAAGAATGTCTCTTTGACAAATAATTGATAAATTTTTAACCGACAAATTTAGCGAGTATTTGTATCGTATTCTATCGGTAAAACCTGTGTATGGGAGTTGTTTTCGTCAGAATAATTTGCGAGGATATTATTGCATTCGACGTGAACAAAATCAGTATTTTATTGGTTCTTGTCATTCCAATATCACGGATTACCGTATTTCTTGTCGTAAATCGACTGATAAAATGAGTTGGTACCGCGGTCAACAATCCCTATCCGTAACGTAAACCTTCAAAATCTGTGCTTTGGACATATAAAATGAACATAATTATACAGTTTACATCCACTAATTAAAAATTTCAAATTTCAAGAAAATTTCTGGCATTGTCAAATTTATTTTGGGACTTTTGATAAAAGTCGAAAAGCGGGAATATTGTTAAAAACTTGGAAAATGAAGTTTTATTTTCTTATCTGATAATGTGACATCAAGCAAAAATAAAAAAATGTTGAATATTACCTGTTCACACGATAAATTCAATATTTTTTATTCAGTTTATTTGTCATATATGAAAATTTAAAATATAAAGAAAAAATTATAATATAAACTTATAAATCAATTAAATTCTTGAAAAATCAAGTTAAATTAAAATTTTTAGAGGTAAAATATGTAAACGTTGGGATTCACTAAAAAATTTAACATTTTTGGCAAGTGATTTTGATAACGAAGAAAGTCCATCGCTTACACATTCGTTTAAAAAATTATCTTCTGGTATCCATTATCATGAGAATTACTGTAGAAACCCAGGTCGATGGCATCGTGGCCCATGGTGCTTTGTCGCGGTGCGTATCTTTTTTTAACATTTTGGTATGTACCGTATAGACAGCAATTCATTAAAACGGATCTGCTTTGATCTGTATCTAATTAGTCTGATTGATTAAAAAAATAATTGGCGACAGATAATAATCATAATGCGCCAAAAGTACTGCAGAAATTTAAAAATTCATAGGGCTCTAATGGTAGTATTCAACGTGAACCTTGCTTTCATGAATGTTTATCGTATAAGGAAACAGAATTTTGTTTATCAAAGATGCTATTTCCTTATCAGCTTCAGTCAAATACAGCATTTTCAAATTTACCTTCTGTGTCACCCTCAACTGATATTAGAGGTTCGAATCTATCTACTATTTTTTTATAAATCAATTTTTTACCTTATAGCATATTAAAAATATCTAAGAGTTTGATGGTCAAATCTTATGTTGCTTCGGCTTCGGCTAAAGTCAGAAAATTCACAAGGATGATGGGGATGGGGAATCACCTCTATCTCAATTTGCTAGAGAACTTTCTGGCAAGAGCATTTAATAGCCAATGGAACCAGCCAAACCAAAAATGACTAGCGTTTAATCACGTTCATAATGGTTGGCACAGATCTCAGCGACATTATGGATGTACCGGAAATCGTTCAATTTAATATTTACAATCGTCCAATGTTCAATCCAACTTATTTTTCAATTCATTTGCGCGAACATCCGTCCGATATATCGACAAGACTTCGTTGTTATCAAACAGGAGTGCAAACGACAATTGCCGGACCTTGGATATATTCTAATACCGACAAACATCCATTTCCAAAGGAATCTATTTGGTTGGATTTTTCTACAGTATTTTGTCAAATACAGTTCGAAAAGCCCAAAAAAGTTATACAATAATGTTGTAAATGTTTTTTATAATAGTTTTTACCTATTCGAAGTTTTGCTTAAATAAATTTGGTGATTTAGGATGCGAGAAATTATACAAGAGGAACAGACTGATCAGTTAGGTCGCGACCGCATTTATCGTGGTGACTTTGGAACAAATTCACTATGGAGACCGTGCTTTCTTGCATGTGAAGATGCCAACGTATTCAATTAATTTCGTAATTAACAGCTGAAGATAGAAAACTTTCCTAGAAAAAAACTTTTTGGTCTCCATTTCTGGCTGGGTCAATTTTTATGTTGGCTTTTTTGGCTGTTAGTATGGTTAGAAATCCGCCAGAGTTGCTTAATAGATAAATGAGCCGCCAAAATCTTCCAGATTTTTTAATGGCCACGTTATCCTTATCGAGATTAATAATAATGGAATCCTTATCTCTCATTGTGATAATCTGAGTACTTTGCGCGCCTACCTCTTCGTGAATGGCGGTATATTACAAAGTTAAGGTAATATGTTGGCCCGTTGAACAAACTAATCCTGATCGAGCTGAATTTCCTTACTATGGACCACGAACAAATGATAAAAATGGAAATAAATGTATTTCACCAAATTATGCATATCAGATATTATTATCAGAGTCAAAAGCAGTGGCTGCTGATCAGGTAATTTTCTATTTCAATTTAATTCTGACTTTTCTTTCCAATTGATTCAATTAATAATACACACATATTACATCAGTGAATTCTATGACAGGTTTTTTAAAATTGATTTCTGTTATTTTCATTATTTATATGCCAGCACAAGAATAGAATAGCTCTGTCGGTTTCACTTCGGAATGCCCATGCTGGCATTCCACTCCTGGAGCAAACCTATACTTCAAAAATTCGGATGATACTACAGACTTGTGTTTTGCCAAATGACTCGTTGGGGAAACTTGTCCGGTATGACAAGCCAGCGGAAAGCTTAACCGGAAATGGTGAGCAATACGATACTAAAAATGAACAAGGAATATCAAAGGGTACAAAAATATTCCAATATTTAAGTAACGCCCGAGTTTCCTCGACAGTTCTCTTGTGCAAACTCTCCTATTCGCAAAATTCGAGCCACGAACCGCGTTACTATTGGCTTCATTATTCTATATTTAGGCTTTTCATGAAAATTATTATCGATTCGTACCATCCAAAAACAGGAAATGAAATAAATTTTATCGAAATTTAGAAAGGAAAACCAAGAGTGATGAATAATTACGCGAAAATTTGACAAATCTGATAATATTACAGAGACAAAAATCTTCATTACATTCCAACAATTTTTTTAAAATATTATTGAAGGAACAACGAACCTATTTGGAAATAATGCAAAACAATTATTTGTATGATGGTGATGGCATGAAAGCAGTAAAAAATATTTTTGCAATTTCAAAAGGAAAATTTTTGCTAAGGTTATTAACTTCAGGTTTAATAGTCCCGAAGTTAATGTTTGTAATATTTTCTTGGGATCATTTCAAACGGAGGTAGCAACCAGCTTCGAAGTCAGTGTGATTACTAGAAGCCTGCATGCTTCAATAATTGCTAATAATTTCTTTTTCTTGTCTTTTGCAAATAAGGTGCAAGATGATTTTTACAAGCATATATGTTTTAATACATTCCACACTCGGATAAACTGGATATTATTAATCCAAATGGTGTTGGAGACGTTCTCCACGTGACTCCCTCACGAAAGCTTCAGATCTCAGTGGAAACAACCAAATCAGATATGGTGGCGAATATTAGAAGAAGAAAAACATATTTTTTGTTTAATCTTTTTATTCTGTATTGTTTAATTATAATTAATATTATCATTATTATTATTTAAAGAAAAATTAATTTTGAATATTTTAAGAGAAGTATACTATATATTTGAAAAGATAGTATTTGTGATAAGTTATGAGCTTTTTTTCATTTATTTCCGATTATTTAAGTACCAGTTCGTTCATCATTTGCCTTCAGCATGCCCCTATAATATCTCATTTTTTCGTAAAAAACTAACTGCTAAATTTGCTAAATTTATAACCGATAACCGATGCAGCAACCGATGCTTCACACTTGGCGATCTTCTACGAGGATTTAATCAAACTTCTCGAAAATCTTTTTATCTCAGAAACAGAACGTACAAAAAGGTTATGTCAATCGGTGCTGGCTGCTTTGTTGAAACAATATATTTAAAGAAGGTTGGCATTTTTTTCTTGCTTCTTTCGATTAATCACAAAATTTAATTGATTACAGGTTTCATATGAAGCTTGTTTTGACGACTGCAAATGCGATAAATCAGTTCGTATACCAGAGATCTATTCGAAACAATGTATGCCTGAAGACGATTGTTTGTTTGAAGTAGATCAAACTAAGGTTCAGATCTTCTCTTTACCAAATATCTATCACAATTTTCATTTCCAGAAGATAAAGAAATACGAGAAGCTGAAAAGGGAAAATTTGTGTTAAGATTATTAATTTCAGATTAAATAGTTCCAAAGATATGGAAATGGAGGCCAAAGTGCTCCTAATAGTAATAGGAGCACTAGGGTCTCAAATCATAAAAGTGCTTTCAACAAATTCCACGAATAACATTAGATATCTCTATCTAAAAGAGCCCATTGCCAGGAACAGCCATAAAATGATAATGGAGTACATGTTTAATGAAGAGATGAACTTGGAATATATCATATCATATCAGCAAATTAGCAATGACAGGAACAGCCAAGGCACTGCGCAGAACCTTCAAATTCTCAGGTCTCTGGTAGTGGAACCAAGCTTGAGGATAACCCATACCACCAACAAGGCATGACGGAAGGATTTTTTTCGCATCTTCTCATGAAAAAATATGACTGCATCTACAAATTGTGATTTTCTGAGATAAAATGTGGCTAGACCCACAAACAACCTGAAATTCTCTATATTAACCTGCGCCATGGTTTGTATGAATGTAGTGCCCTATAGTGCATCAATCAGCTTATTTCGATCGCGCTTTAATTAGTCCAATGTCGCACCACAGCAGCTTTCCATTTCTTCGAGAGTAGAAGGAAGATGAGCGATGCTGGCGCAGAATATTTTGCCTAACAAACTCGGTTTAAAGAGACCGCATTCGTTCATTCCCAATTATTTATTTCTGTAAATTGCTCGAAATCAGGCGCAGCATCTAACAGGAGTCGTCATTAGGAAATGTGATAAGTAGCGGGACTCAGCTCCATTTCCATCCTCAGCTCGCTCCCTGGCAGCATTTTTGCGCTAAGTGAAGCGATTCTAAAGAGGCTGCGGTCGCTGACCTGTCGCATATAGGAGTACTCTTTCTAAAATTCTAGTAATATTTGGAGAATTTGTAGGACAACGATGATTTTGATGAAATAAAGAAAAGTCTGCTTGTGTCAACACTGAATTTCTCATTCGACGAAAACCTTCAACAATCTTTTGAACCGATAAATTCGACAATTCTACTTTTATCGATGCCTGCCGCTGGATTCGTATTAACTCTTACTTTTTCTCTTTTCTCTTTTTTAAAAATTTTATTCTAAATTTTTTTTTATTCGTATTAAGCTTTATGAGATAATTATGGAGGTTGTATATTTTTCTTTAGTCTCGAAACGATTGTTTGGAAACGATAATCATTTAAAAACTTGATTTTTTTACAGTTTATTGTTGGGCTTTTCCGTTTTCTTTAAATGCTTATTTCTTCTTTTTCTCGGTTTATAAATGGTTTTTTAATTTTTGTATATTTAATATTATTTTAAAAGTAAATATTTGAGAGACTAAATCATTTGTTTTCTTGAAAAATTTAAAATTTTAAAGGAATTTATCTTTTCCTTATAACCGCACTTCGTTAGTCGATGCCAGTTATAATTGTTATTGCAAAGAAAAAGCTAAAATTATTTACAATCGAACATAAATGTTTAATTCAAAGGAATATAATGTGATTCCGGGAAATGTTTCATTAACAAACCAAATGGCTTGCAATTATCGAAGCCGAAAGGAAATTATCCGCGAGTGTGAATGTGGTTGTCGGCGCAAGCAGATGGCGCGTGTCGCCCTGCTTGGTTGTTTGAAGAAATAAGTAAATGTGCATCTTTGGAGAATGAAACACAATAAGTTATTATAAATATGTGAAACAAAGCTTCAAAACGAAGCTAATTTCATTGTCGTTCACAGTATTGTGTGGCATATTCATGAGAAATTGTACACATTCGCTTCTTCTGTATTCTTCTATATTCTCCTTGTAAATCTTCGTTGTTTTTAAGTCTCTCTCCTGCCCGCTAATAAATAAATTGTGCTTTATTATTAGTGTCATTATTTCATTTCATTTTATTTATTTATTTACGAAGCCATCCCTGGGCAGTAGTTTGCAGTGTTGAGCAAGCCCAGTCGCTCGAGCTGCTGTCGAGACGAGTTTCGCAACTGATATTAATCTTGATCTTAATATTGCTCTTATTGTTATTGCTCTTTTTGCAGCAGTATAAATTGGTTTTAGGAATTAAGATGGCTTTACCGAAGAGGCCACCGGAAGATGATTCTAAATTACCGACGTACAAATTAGTTGTGATTGGTGAAGGTGGAGTTGGAAAATCTTCTCTAACCATACAGTTTTTTCAAGTAATCAGTTCTTTTGATCCTTAACTAATTTAACTTTGGGATAAAATTTTAAATTAAGTTAATTATTTCACAGATTCATTTCGCTTGAACTTAACTAGCCGAAGTTTTTGCAGCTAACGACTTTTTGTTTAATTTAATTAACAATTTTAAAATGCTATTGTTTTAATTTAATTTGTTTTTTTGGATTGTGTATTAATTCCATTGTTGCCTGAACTAATGCATCTTTTTTTATTGTTTTCGATTTTATTGGAATCGCTCAGAATGATTCACTTTATTGTTTAAATTAATTAAATCTGATAATGCATCGCTGCATAAAAAATGGATCAAAAGTAAATTTTAAATGTAAGTGCTACAATAATCTAAGAATGAACTATAAATTTAAATTTATCGATTAATTTAATTTATGTTCACTTGAAAATTTCTCACAGAACAATTAAACTTGTCCAAAATTAGCTAACTAACTTAACTAATGCTTGTTTGTCGATTCCACTTAGCTATGATTTTCGCTTTCTAGAATTAGACTGCTATAGTTGTGCTAATCCGTCACGGAAAATATGAAAAACAAAAGACAAGTATACTCCAAATTCAACACGTAGAGATATAGCATTGTTGGAGCCGATATGATTATTGCTTCACTTATTACCAAAAAGGATAAAATATAATCAGGAAATAAAAAACAAATAAAATAGCGGGAGTAACCGCAGATTTAATATGGATAAATAGCTGCTTTTGAGTAAAGTTTTTTTTTAGAAACAGTTCGTCGATTATTACGATCCGACCATTGAGGATC
This sequence comes from Dracunculus medinensis, assembly GCA_900625125.1. Taxonomy (NCBI): domain Eukaryota; kingdom Metazoa; phylum Nematoda; class Chromadorea; order Rhabditida; family Dracunculidae; genus Dracunculus; species Dracunculus medinensis. The sequence goes on from UYYG01001210.1 coordinate 113,855, forward strand.
AATATATAATTCATTGTGAAGTGGATGGTCAGTGGGTTATAATGGATGGTTATTTTTTCCCTTCATTCTATGCTTTTTTTAAAGATTGCTTTAAAAGTTAATGAAATGGTTGGTGTGATTGGGATAGTTAAATTGTTCAATACTATTATACTTTTTTAAATAGAAATTTTTGATCTTTTTCTTTTGATTTTATTATTATTATTTGCCAGTCGCCGTTTATTTTGGATATTTGAATAAGGTCTTTCTAGTTGCATAAGATCGCTTTGATTTATTTATTGATTTATTATATTTCAGTTCTTGATACTGCTGGTCAAGAAGAATTTTCTGCTATGAGAGAGCAGTATATGAGAAATGGTCGTGGTTTCTTATTAGTATATTCCGTAACTGATGTTCGAAGCTTTGAGGAGGCTCCTAAACTTTTTGAACAGGTCCTTAGAGTAAAGGACAAAACCGAATATCCAGTTTTGCTTGTCGCAAATAAGGTTCTTTATTTTCATTTTTATACCGAATGCCTGAAATATGTATTTATTAATAAATTTAATTGAAATTTTAATTTTTTTCATTTTCTTTTTAACTAACGTTACAAAATTTTTTTGCGAAATTTTTTTATCTTACGTTAGTTTCAGATTATAAATTTTTAGATTGATTTGGTAAATCAACGTAAAATTAGTGAGCAACAAGGTCGCGAACTTGCGGATCATCTTAAAGTTCCTTATATAGAAACTTCTGCTAAAGATCCTCCCGTAAATGTTGATGCTGCATTTCATGAATTGGTTCGAGTCGTGAAAAGTTTTCCTAATGATGAGGATGGAGAAAAGGTAATTTTCTCTAATTTTTCGTGAATTTAAAAATAAAAGAATATTTTGTGGTAAAAACTTCTTTAAATTTTAATTTGTTTAAAAGTTTAAATTATATTTGTTTAAAAGTTAAATTGTTTATTAAATTTTTCATTAAATTGTTTATTAAATTTTTTCATTAAGTAATTAATCAGATATATTTGAATAATATATGTTAATAATAATATATTATTATTCAAATATCAGTTCACCGAATAATTTTCAGTACTCTGGTGAGACTTCGCATAATTCGCGGAACAAAAGAAATAAGAAAGCGAAAAATAAGTGTTCTGTGATGTAATGTGATGTAATGCCATTTCATCGCTTAAAGTTATGCTTTGGTTATTCTATATTTCTGCAATTCTATTATGGCATTTTTTTCCTGTGACTTCGCTAATGAGATTTTTGACGAGAAGAAAATTCCTTATTTTGTTTTCATAATTGTGAAAATGAGAGTGGCTTCTTATCCTTAATACTCATTAGTTAATATGTCTCTTAAAATTTCAGAAAATTATTAAAATTATTTAATTTTTATTTTCTCCAACCTGACCATATTGTTGTACCTGTGATGTTGTATTTTCTTAAATCCGTTCTGCCTAATTTTATATATCAAATTACTTTCTTAATTCTCCATTAATACCTTAAAATTTTTTACTTTCATTCTGAAGCATTTTAAATGAAATATTCTTTTTAATATAGAATATTCATATGAATATATGTTATATATAATCTTAATCTTAATTAATAAGAAAAATTACTATTTTTTATGCTTTTCCATTGAATTGCTTGTTGAATTGCTGGCTAGGTTGACCATTTCTTTTAAATCTCTTATTTCTTCTTGCCTTAATTTTTTAATTTTAAATTTTTTCGCCTTTCGTTAATTTGTTAACTTTTTTTTCATTTGTCGTGATTTAGTTTATTTTTATGTTTTATATTTTTCCTATTAATTTTTCCAGTTTTTTACTAAATAAAATTTTAAAAGATTTGATTTTTATATTATTTTATCCGATTTGAACAATTTCTTAAATATTATTTTAAAAAAATTCATCAAATATTCTTAATTTATCTGCCTAATTTTATGGCAATTTACGAAGAATAGTTGAGAAATTTCGAAGGCTTTGAAAGAAAAGTATATCGAAAATAAATAAATGTCCGAACGAATTCCACCAACGGCGCTGCAATTTTTGGTGCCGAATTTGCATCAAAAAGAAGATTGGCTGGACTGGAGCTCTTTTTTTTTAAAGGGTCCTCATTACTATTGGTTAAACTAGCTCCACTGGCTTGTCGCATTGGGTAATATGCCAGGGAATCCCTTGGCGATAGAGATATGGGTGAGTCGTCAGCATCACCTGGATTTTTGTACAGGTTTACACCTGCGGGGAATCAAACTTCAGCGCTCTTTATTGAGCAGCAACACACTGAGCCATTCAATCCCTAAAAAAAAACCGGAGCTCATTTGAACTTGATGCCTTTCAATTATCTAAATTTGGAATTTGGCTATTTATACGTTTTATAATTGTATGGTATATAGGAGACGTTGTTGAAAATTTTCCCCTATTCTCTATTTAAGAATGAAACAAGGATCATAAATGAAATGAATAAAATTATTAGATAACTGTATAAAATCAGCAACTAGATATTTTATTACTTATTGCTTACGATGACTTATTGTCCATTTTTAAACTTCTATTTCTGGTTGAGCTGGTTCCATTGGCTGTAATAATCAACCTCTTCCTCTCCCTCACTCATTTTTTAATGGTTTAGAATGGTTTAATGGTATCATCACATTTGGTGTGGTAAAACGGATGTTCTGTGGTTCACAAGAAATTCTATTGCGTGAAACTTTATAAGTATTATCAGTGCAATGAATGCTGATGATAATTTGCTTTTGTTTGAACCAGACGAGAATCTGAATTCAATAATTAATTTATATTCGGAACCAGTTACACCATATCGTGTAAATCTTTCAAATTTTAGATTTTTAAATTTTTTGTTTGGGAAATTTTAAGAATTTAATTTTAAAAATTTAAAATATATCAATTATAGCTTGCTATTTACCTTTTGATTCGTACGATCGATTCGTGCCATCGGCAAAAACAATTTACGGATTTGCAACGTTCAACAATTTCATTATTTATTCAGTCATTAATTAGTAAATGTGATCTCACTTTTCGTGAACTTTGCAGTCAGATTTTTGCTTCATTGGATTCGGTTGAACCTGTTGTATTTAAAAATTTTCTTAAACGGTAATTCAAACGATAATTCAAAGAAAGATAAATTCGTCTTGAAATTCTCTTCTTGTGAAATTATTTTATTAGTTTATTCAATATCAGTAAAATTTCGCGCCCAGCACCCAGTAAGCCCCAGCAGCCTTTACTCACATTCCATTTTTAATGGCAAGTTGGCAAAGGACTGAACTTAGGTTGTAAATTTGTTCACATGTTTTTATTCCTTAAAGGGTCGATAATCATGGTGCATTTTTGGAAATCGTAGTTCGTAAAGATGAATTATTTTGTCATTCTAAACGAATGGATCGTCAGCCATTCGCTTTTTCCAAAAGCATCATTGGGGTATTTGTTCGAAGGGTTTGTCATTTTATATTTTGTGGATTTCCACTTTTTCACTAATTCATTATTTTCTAAATTATTATTCATGAATATTTCACAAAATATATTATTTTCATTATTTATTATTATTATTGTCTATAATGTTAATCTTTAAAACTTTAGAATTTTTATTTATTTAATTTATTTAATTCATTTAATTTATCATTAGAATTCTTTCAATGCAGTTTTTTAAAATAATCTGAAATAAATTAAATCTGCAAAAAATATGTGGTAAATGTCATTTATTTCTTGTAGTTAGCATTAGCAGCCTCTCTTCTAAGTTTTTCGGAAATGCAATTTGTGCATGAAAAATGGAAAAAATGGCTAAATGAATCTAAAATTGATCTAAATAACTTGGATTCCTTTCTAAACGACGGTGAGTAACTTTTTACAAAATTAAATATTTTATGAAATTTTTCCGTGGACAACTTAATTTAAACAAAAATTTACTTTTTTCAGCAAAACATTTTATTTAGCAATTTATTGTGATCTATTTTGCTTTTCTTTTGTGTTTTCTTGAAAAAATTTTTCATTTATAGGTGGATATGGTGATAATATTTCATTTTCTGCTTTAATTGATGATATTTGTTCAGTGGATTCAACTTTTTTAATGAACAAGTATGTTTCTTTTATTCTATTAACTGGTCACCACTTTTCTTATTTGGCAAGCTTCATTCATTGGTTTGACCACTGATCTTTTCTCCAGATAGTTATGTGGAGATAAAGAGGTATGTGAGTTTCCAGCATCCATCTGACAGTTTTACAGTTTTTGTCGAACGATAAATTAAACCATTTTCGCCTTTTTAGTCGAAGCAACATGAGATTCAGTCAAGTAGCCATTATTTTTTTCTTAATGGCAACTGGAAAAAGTGGTTAGCTCAAATTTTCTAGTTAAATTAGCTTCACTAGCGATTAGTGTTTGTCAAGCAGAGATCTAGGAGATATACAGACTTGACATAACCAGTATTACCCGGATTTTCTAAATCAGATTTATTTTTATCGAGAATTGAGCGTTTGCAGTTGGGTACCACATTATTAACTGAATAAAATTCCCATCTGGATTTTATAATTTATTATTTATTTAGGGTTCTTAAATTATGTGAATCTTGTGAACAAATCCGTGAAAAGGAATCTTCGATAATAAATCTAAAATATATGCAAGAAAAAACATATAATAAGCTCCCATCGCCTTCTGTGTTTTTGGTTTCGAGTCAACAGTTAAATCAAGATGATGATTTTAATTTATTATTTTCTTCTCGTCGGATTCGAGGCTTTATCGAACAACAGCTGCATCTTTTACATGTATCACCAGATGAAGCGTTAACTATTGAACAAATGAAAATATTTTGCAATAAAATTAAGCATAATTATTGCGATTTTCGATTTATTGTTAGTCTTTTCATTTGTTTTCAGATTTTGCATATTTTCGATTTTCTCATTTTTCTAATTTTTTAATTTATTAATTCTAATTTTATGACTCTTGCAGGATGAATTTTCATTTTTTTTATTAATTGCCGATTAAATTAATAATTTCTCAAATATTTCAATTCACAATTTCTCATTTTAGCATTTATTAGATATGATGAATGAAATTCGTTGTCGCAATCCTACTGCTGCAGAAAACGCACTGCGAACTTATTTTGATAGTGCAGCTATCCGCGTTAATGATCTTAATCTTATTGGAACAGCATTAACTATTACTGATTCTCGACCACTACGATATTCACCCGTTCTTCACGCTCGCTTATCAAGGATTTTCAGAAATAAGTAAAAAATTTCGGAATATTTTTCTAAAAAGTACTCTATATCTGATTTGGTTGGCTCTACTGGTTCCTATGACTGAGGTGTTTTCAAATTTTCGAGTCCATCTCTGGTCCATCTGTTCACTTCCAGTTTTCAGAGCTGTATAACATAAGGCCCAGCGTATGTATTTCATCAATTCCTGTGATAAGGATTCATTATATTTCGTTCATTTAATTTCAAAATTTTTTTTTGGTATTTTTTCGGTTCTAAATTTTTTGTTTTTAAGATCACATGCCATGCATCTTCTGAATGAAGCAATACAACAAGCGCAAAGTAATCAAGATACAATTTGCACTCGTTTGGCATTAATCGAAATGATATCAATCAGTTCTTATCCGAAAGATTTGTCCTCAAAAAATTCCACTTTTAATGAAATTTCTTGTAAGATTATAATTTTTTGATTGATCTTTCAAACATACATTTCTTTAATTATTTCTTCTTTTTTTATTCAGTGCCGATTCATGAACCATCTCAAGCTCTTATTTCTCATATTCTGTCGATAGTATTTTCTAAAAATAAGGATGATGCCAATAAAAAAGAGGATAATTTGGAATCGCTCGATTTTCAGTTAAGAGATTGTTTGTCACTACTAAGATCAATCGAATTAAGTAGAAGATGTGAGAATCACGAAAGGTAATTAATCTTCCCCGTAAGTTGATAACCTTTAAATCAGTGTTAATCTTAAAATATTTTTAAACTATGAATTATGAAATATTTTCAGAAATTATGAAATATTTTGTTCTGTTTTTATCGGGAATTATTTATTATTAATAAGCTGTTGATTTGAGCGTATCGCATGGTTTACAACAATGTGCTAGTGCTGATTATGGTTTCGAACGAGGTATTCAAGCTCGATTGATGAAAGATACTGCACGTGCAACGATCGCCAGTATAAAACTGGCAAATGGCTTAACAGAAGAGGCAGCAAATGATTGTAATTTACTTTTGTATTTTAACAGTGGTGATCATTGGTGTCATAATTACAATAGTGAGGCACAGGTATGTTTTCATATATTATTTATCTTTATCATTATCTATTATTATGAATTATTTATCTTTATTATAATTTATTATTTATATATTATTATTATGAATTTAAAAAAATATATAATTTTTCTGTCCTTCCGTTTCTGTTTTTTTTTTTTGAAAATGCGAAATTTCTAATTTTTTATTTTATATATTTGCAAATACTAGGTGATTTAGTGGTTTCTAACGATCGTGTTATTCAAGAAAAATATTATTATTGTATATAAAAACTTATTAAAGGTGATTGCTGGAGTTAATGTGGCATATTATCATGCAATGAATGGAAGATTTGCATCTGCTTTGTTAATTATTGAACAACTGCGAAAACGATTTTCTTTGGAAAATAACTGGCAGGTATTAATAAAAAAATATTAATAAAAAAAATAAATGCTTGGTGCTCAGCATCTTTGTTTAGGTTTGCTCCATTGTTAGTAAATTTTACCAGCGCGTCACATTGGGGACATTGGGAATGGAAGTATTAGTAGGTCTCCACTTTTTTTTATTAACAAATGTTGTTTTGAGGAATTGCTTTCATACTGGCGATTGATAAGTTAGAGCTTAACCAGGAACAATGAGTACCAACAGCTTATTCCTTAAGATAAGGCTTCAAAGATTGTTCACTTGAGGATAGATAGGGATTATAGAGACCCCATAAATAACCCAAATTTTATTTTTAACGAGAGTTTTTCTGACCGAAGAAATTCGTGAATTTTGGATCTACTGCATTTTTTTTGGATCATTACACCACGTTAAACTTTGTTTATTTCTTAAATTTCTTTTTTTCCGTAAAATTATTTTAAATTTCGTTGTCTTGAAGCATAATATTGTAATTATTTGTGATTATTTCTAAGAATTTTTTTAGTGTGCTGTCCACTGGATTCGTTGTGAAACATTAATCCAATTTGATCGAGCATTTTTCCTAGGTGATTGGTCTTCAGCTGAAAAATGGCTCTCGAAAATGTCAAATGCTGCTCCTGATGAAATACATATTAGGTGATGATAATTGATTTGCGCTAAAAATTGCATTAAATATCGTTGTTCTTATGATGTTCTAGTGATTTTATTTCTTCAAAATTTTTTTTTCCTTCCACTTTTTCTTATTAAAATTTAATTCTAATTTTTTAATACAATATTTGATCATCGATTTTCAGAAATGCGATTCTACTTCATACAAAAGGTGATTTGCAAAGAGCACTGAATGTTATACGGAACGGTACCGTGATCGCGAAGACATCTAATGATTTTCGCCTTAAAACTAGGTCTGATAAATAAAAATTTTTTTTCTTGAAAAATAATGAAATTTCCATCGAAATGCTCCATGCAGTAGTGATTGGATTAATGAAACGGCAAATAATACACGGTATTTGAAAAAGAATATCTAGATTCTGCACATTCCAAATTTTTCGGAGTTCATAATAAAATAAAAATATGGTTTCCTTATTTTCAGATGCCGTATGTTGCTTGCTCTGCTTTATGCTTCCAGTGATTTAACACATGTATCTCGTAGTATTTTGGAAAGTTGCAGAATTAAGGCGAATACTGCTAATATTGGAAATATGCATGCAATGATTATTAGACGACTGGCCTATATTGATGTTTGTTTTTTTTTAATTTTTAAGAGAATAAGGTTTTATTGTATTGTTTATTACTTGAATTCCGTAACTAATATTTATCTTCATGCTTATTCATTGTTAATTCATATTAATCATATCTCATCGTTTTTATCGGCTATTCATGCGAAATACTTTTTTTTGCGTCTTTATTGTAATGTTCCCCGCACAATTCATGGCACTTTTAAAATTTTTAAACACGCTACTCAAATGACTTCTTTCTTACCATGAATCCTACATTATATGAATTCATGTGAATAGAAAGACTGGAAAAATTTTCGTAAAATATGATGGTCAAAGCATTATTAAGCGTCTTGGCTTTATACACTCACACTAATTCAGAAGGTAGAGGTTGTTTCTTTGTTCATGCTTCTTCAATCTTTATATATATCGGACTATAAAACTACTAAATATATATATGTATATAATATATATACTATTATATATATATATGTTTATAGTGGTGGTACTATAAGTTTTTATTTTAGATCTCATGATTCCTTTTTATTTACAACGGGCTAAACTTAATTTATTATTATATTTTCAGACTATTCTCGCTCCATTTTAATTTGATTTGACGAAATTTTATTCTATTTAAGGCAATTGAAAAACGTAAAGCAGATGCAATTTCGAAACTTAAAACTTGTGAATGGATTATTCGAACACGATGCAGTCATTTAGAAAATGGTTTATTCCATATGACCGTGTACATCGCACATATTGAACAATATGACGCTGGTAAAAGTTCACCAGTTTAATTATAACTTGTAACAATTTATAATCCATTAGTCATTCAAGATCAAGCTTAATATAGTTGTATAAAAGTGAAACAATTTATGATGCAAAATTTATATATAAATAAGTAAATTATATAAATTTATATAAATATATATATAAATAAGCTTTGCTTTAAGGTTCGGAGTCAACAATGTTAAATGCTCTTGCTGCAGCTCGTCGTTATTTTCACATCGCTTCAGCCCCATTGCTAGAGAAGATTGCTGTTGCAGAAGCCGCTAAATTATTCAATCAAATTGGTAATCCAGAGGAACGTGATGAATGCGCATCTGTTTTCCAAGCGATTGATCAGAAATATCCTGGAAAAATTTGTTGGGCGATACTATAATTGTGGATCACCATTATATAAATTATTTTCTTTTAAAAAATAAACTGCTTACAAAAAAACTGAAACTGCGACTTATTTCCAGGTTTTCTTAATATTACATAGATAAATTTCATTCCATTCTGATAATTGATGCAGGTTCATCAAGCTTCGAGGTAAATTTTTTTCAACAATTCCGAATCTCCTTTTTTATAATATTCTTTTTCTTCTTCTTCTAACACCATTACTGGTTAGGTTGACCCCAGTGGCTTCAAGAGTAAGACGTTTCCAAGCGACGCGGTCTGATGCGATTGTCGACAATAACAGAAACCATTTCTTTCCCATCATCAGTCCATATATTGCAGGTCCATCCCCTATATGTTCATAATCTTTCCTGACTGTATCAGTCCAGGTCTTGGTTGGTCCACTTCGCTTTTGATGCTACCCATCACACGGTTTAGCAAGTAACGAAATATGTGTTAGTTTCCTTAAAGGGCGAAGAACGTGCCTTAACTAGTGGAGACGATTTTCGGAGCTGATATGGTCAATTGTAAACGGTATTTGAGCAAAGATAGATGCAGTTATGTAAAATAAATTTTATCTGTTCGGTGGACCCGTGAAATGTATCTTAGACATGTGTGGTAAAAAAAAGATAGCTTCATAATATCCTTTATCATCGGCCATGTCTCGCGCTATATAGTAAGATCCAGCGAATTGTAGCTGGATAGACGCAGATTTCCATTTTTATAGTGATTTCGCGACGACTTCATAAAGATTTCGTCAACTGGCAGAATGCATTTCTCGCTGCCGTGATCAAAGTTGTAATATCGTCTTTTGCCTGACCATTCGGTATTTGAGTGGACCTAAGGTATTTAAAATTGGGCACTTCCTCAATCGGCAATGAATTTACAAAAAGAGGCATTTTATCAGCTTCTTGTACATAAGACGAAAAGACTTCCATTTTGTGTACATTGACTCTTAAGTCCGATTTTCGTTGCATCTCAATGGCATAAATATCAGTGACTTTTCTGGATCGGCAAAATAATGCTGGTCCAAACTAAAGGAATACCTCCAATTATAGGAAATTAACAGGAAGTGTACTAGTTGGATATGGGAAGCAATTGTCCAACTGTCTAAAAAAGTTGTCAAAGCACGAATGTCAGGTAATCCTGATTACCGGATGCTTCGAAGATTTGCAATGAAAACATCACGCAGGACAGAAATCACTATTGGAACGATATGCCCTGAGAATGGACACGCGGTTTGATTAGGTAATAATAGGAAACTATTCCGCATTCTCCACAAAGCAACTGTAATTCATAACGATCAATGAAATGATACCGGATAGTAATGGTGTACCTGTTATAAGGATCGCCTTATAAGGTGGAAGGAATTTTTTGAGGCCAAACTTAACCACGATATGCCATCTATTATCTCGGACATAGTTGAATCTCTCGTCGAGCCATATGTAACTGCGAAACGCCAGCACAATAGGAAATAATCTTTATTATCCAGAAGCTTAAGGCCAATAACTCTCGAAAAACATAGTATTCGGGCCGAACTTTTCAAATATCCATCGTTTCACCTTCAACAAATATAATCTCTAGTATGGAAAAAAGAAATAATACTAGATGACTGGGGCAAAGCAATTATGCTCCTAATTCCTAAGAAAGGTGATAGGACAACAGGACACAATGTGGCAATTATTGAGGAATCAGCCTGCTAGATATCTCCGAGAAAATTTTTACTCCCTATTCAATAGATTTCTGGCAATACGAGAGTACACCATAACCAAGCTAGATTCATACCAGGATGTGGTTTTGCTGACCACATATTCACGCTAATGGTGCTGGAATACAGCTTCAAATATCAGCAACCACCGTCAATTGTTCCATCGATTTTGCAGCTATCTTCGATCCAATTGATAGATTGACGTTTTGAAGAGTGGTGTTGGAACATTGCGGTGTCCAGTTGTAATCATTCGACTTATAAAGGTATTTTACCAGCGTAAATCGGCACAGATCTATGTATATGGGGAATTGACTTGTTTAAAATAAAAACTGGTGTCCGTCAACGCTACGTCCTTTCCCCTGCAATATTCAATATTATGCAGTAGACTGGATAATGGGCATTGCTTATTTGCACTCAAGAGTTGTGCAAATCAATCCAGTGTATAGTATCACACATCCTTGATCCTTTTAATCCAATAATCCGAGTATCAGGACATGCTGCATTTTTGCTTTGGCAGCCTTTTCAGGTTGAACAATTTACTTCCCATACCTAACTAGAGCATTTCTAGCATATACTGGCACATCCTAGTATTAAAGTGGTTGAGTGGTTTTGGAGACATGCCTTTAATTGGGACCAGTATTCATCTGCCATTCCAGAGATATCATTGATGCTCATTTCACTGAGATGCTTCAATAATTCACTTTGAAATAATTCGGCCGGATTCGAATAATAGATGAAAGGCTTTGAGAGACTTTGTTTCCTGCAAGTTGTTAATTTTATGCGAATCTTGGTTCGAACCTTAACATGGCCTGATCCATGAAGCTTACCAGCTTCAGCGCCTCTATAGGAACGACTATCCAGTATAGATTTATTAGCAGTTGAAGTACCGTTGTGAAAAATAAATTAATAAAATTATTGATTGGAAACAGTAGGATGTTCGCCTGCCACGCGTTAATTGTATTAGTTTAATCTTGATCCGACTGCTTTCTCAGGACAGTAAGATAAAAATTGTTCATCGCACGAATTGATAAAAATCTTTATTCCTTTACCTCAAATTTGGGTAATTAAACCAATTAATATACAGACAAAAAAAATAATATTCGATATCAGTTAAATCCAGAGATAACTATTTCAAAACAAATAAGAAATGCTTGGTGCAAGAGATGTTAAATAACAAAATCTATGCTATTGATTATTGAAATATTGGTACCCAATCATGATTACTGAAATATTGGTACCCAATCACTCGGGTCCCTTAATGTCCCAAAAGAATAGCTTTATTGAATAGGATATCCTTTATATTCTTATGAATTAACCCCTATTCTTTATTGATATATGTGAAAGTAAGGAATTAATGAATAAATGAAAGGCTTTATTTGGTGGGTTAGGGTCACTATTTTGAAATAATAAATTTAAAATAATGGAAAGATTTCGCAACAACCGTAGCCCCGTAGAACGTACTTTATCACGGTCATCTACCGACCAAGTTGAAGCATAAACATTGATTACCGAGATATTATTAGAATTTACCTGACAACCTTCGGCCTAGGCCATATGCTTGCTTACCGGTTTCCACTCAATCAAAGCGCAATGGGCCTTTTCAGACATGACAATCGCTATGCCAGGATTAGTAGTTACTCGAGATCTGAAGGAAGAAGACGAACCTCCGACAAGCAGGCGATATCCATACGATATTTAGAAAAGGTGTGGATAGTGATAACTGTCACGGTCTGACTTGCAATATCCATAAGTTCTGATACTGATACTTACTGCTTGTGGAGAGAGCCATTTCTCTTGATATGTTTCGAGCAATTGCTCGCCAGCACATTTTATTTATGAATGTTGGGATCATTTTATATCCGGATCCGGATTGTATACTTATCGCATCCACCACCGGGGTGGAAGTATTGTGCGTTGGAGTACGAGGACACCGTTTCAGGAATATCAGAATACAAAAGACAAAAAATCTGACCCTTTCACCATCGATTCATCTGGGGATAGAGTCACAAGTGGGTCCTCACCAGCCATCCGGATTTTTGATGACAGGTTTACTCTTATCGGAGGCAAATATATTCTATTATTATATAATATTATTTATTAATAGCATAAGATGGGAAAAAAGTAAGAAAAAATTTATTCAATTCAAATTCAAAAAAAAAGAAAAAAAAACTTATCGTTTGAAATCGAGAGAACGTAAACGAAGACTAATCGAATCGAATAAGTTATTTTCTATATCTCAGTAGAGCAGTTAGACAAACCTGCCGCTCACTAATTACACACTGATTATTTCTAAAATAAAAAATGAATTTTTCTCCATAGCACCTGTCGCTTACGATTTTTGTTCCGTGCTTTGAATATATTTTTTCATGCTTTGAAAATCTTGAGCACTATTCATATTTAGCAAATTCAGTGTAACAAATAAGAGAAATAAAGTATATCGATTCTCCGCCAACTATTACTATTCTAAAGTAAATTTTCACTAGAAAATTCTTGCACACTATCTCAAATACGAATCTACGAAGGTACCTTCTCTTTGATAACCAACTCATCGAGTAGATATTCAAATTCTGATCATTTTGTTCAGAAATTTAATGAGGTACGATTTTGTTTGAAATTTTTAACTAAATTAAAATTATAATGCATAATTATAATTATAAGGCATAATTAAAAGTTTTTACGGAAATGCACAATGCATCATCGCCCCGATTTTAAATTCTTCGAAAATTGACTTATTTTTGTACTCGTTTGAAATTTTGAAGTCCTTCAAATTCATTTCAAAATTTCACATAGATCAGAAGAAGGGCTTTATATTTTATTAAATTTACGTACGTTTTTTCATTTCTAATAAAATTCCCTATCGCGCTCTTTGTCCATTTTTGATGCACTATCACTAAACTTTTGTATTTTTGTTGACTTTCCCTAAAAATCATTGTATAGTTCCTGAAATTACTCCAACGGTTTTTGTTTTTGTGAGTTATTTTCGAATACGTGATGGTCATATGTTTTCATTAAGTGTCGTAGCAAACAAATCGGCATTTTATAGCCTTGTGGTGAAACAGCAGAATCGTAAGCACGATATTCAGTGGAGCATTGACGGCACTTTTTTTTGCAGGAGCCACGAGTAACTGAATAAAATTAAAAATAAAATATGATTAATATACAAAAAAAATAAAATTAAAAATATAATTTGTCTATCGTACAAAAAAAAACAAAGAGTGATTCGCAGCGAAAAGAAAATACACGTGATAAAGGAGCATTATCCACGAACCCAAAGCAGACTGAAGCGAAAAAGTCGCCCAAACTTAAAAAAAGAAAAATCCCTATCTAACTATATCCCTTCCTGTGGTGAAAGCAGCAAAAACTTATTCGGATTTCATTAAATCTCCGTATTACAAAAGCATAAGCCATTCCTATCGAAACTATAATGTGCAGATAAAGTAAGGCAATGGCCTTGTACAGTAGTTGTAACATAACGAGAAATAGTCTTCATATTACCTTCTTTTGAAGAATAACAAAATTTAAGATTGTTTTAAAAAGATAAAATGTATATATTCCATTCGCATGCTGCAGGCAAATAGAATAGTGCGAGTTAAAGGTGTAATAAGAGCAATTTTTCATGACCATTTTTATTAAACATAAGATAATTTACATTATAGATTAGATTATAAATTAAAGATTTGGCAAGTTCATGATACTCCTTGTCACTGGGAGAACTTTTTATGTAAACTTTAAACTTCTTTTTTTACTTTATTTTTTTCACTTCTTACTTTTTGATTTTTTCAAAATAAAAATAAAAATAAAATAAAATAAAATAAATTTATATAAAATAAATAAAATAAAATAAAAATAAATTTTTATATAAAATTTTTAAAATAAATTTAAAAAATTTTTCCGACATAATACAGCATCCTATCCTTTGGCAGTTACTATGACTTCATATTTTTCTAAATTTTTTATGAACCCGCAGAATATTAATTCTCACATAACAAAAAATAATAATTAATAAAAAAAATTAAATCAAATGATTAAAAGTCACAACAAATGAAAAAAATGATATTAAACAAAGCAACTATTCGCAATGTATGTTATCATTTGATTATCGCCACCTGCAAGTATTCCATCTGTGGAAATATTGAAAGTGTTTAATGGCAATGAATCACTAACCAGAATGCTCAAACCAGTTTCATCATTTCTTAAAGAATGAATAAGCCATGGATTGGTTCTTCCTTTTCCATTGATCAAAACATCGCTAAAAACAGTTTTCAAAATTTAGAAAAATATCAGATAACAATAACATCATCATGAAAATAGTGAATAATAATTATACTCGTGTAAAGACTCCTTAGTATCAAGACGAATAAGCATTCCTCTCTCGCATGCGCAATAAAAGTTGAATGGATAATTTGGATGAAATTGTACCTGGAATGCATCGTTTATAAAAAAAATTTGAAAGAAGTAAATAGATGAATAATTTTCCATTATTAAAACTTTAATATCCAAACTATACTAAAGTAATAATAACTAACTTCCCATACTGGTCCAACGGCAAAGGGCATGGATACACGATTGACGGCTTGATGATTTGCCATACGTGAATCAACGAATCCAACACAACCATCTTCAGTTCCAAAACCAAGCTAAAATTAAAAAAATATATACAAAATTTAAGCAGTTACATTAAAGCAATTATCTTAACACTGCCGCATTATGAACCACAGTAAACCATATGTGATTCAGAAAAACTGCGAAACAGAGGTAATTGCTAGGGATCCTTAGGGTATCCGAACGATACTCTAAGGGCCATCTGAAATATTTTATTCTAGGTATCAACCGAATAAACTAATATTGAAAAAATAAAAATGAAAAGTGTTAAAATACCAAAAAAGTTTCAGCAGGATGGGCAGTTAAAGCTGTTGTTGCTCGGTACGATTGATTGATATTACGCGATAATAGCACATGCCTATTATAACAATGAACTGCCGGTGCTCGGAGATCCCAAATGAAAATTTCGCCAGATAAGTGAGCGGTTGCTAACAATTGAGGATTCAAAAGCACAGTGGAACAAATACCCGGCAACCCCTTAATACTGTGAAGAAATAATTATTTTGCTTGTGGATTGTAGGCATTTTACATAAAGGAAAAAATTTTCCAAAATTTAATAGTCAAAATTTATTATATCCATAAAAATTATTAAAAAGTGACAGTACTGAAAACAAAGATGGTATGCCACATGTTGAAAGTGCGCAGATCTTGTTTTTTGAGAGAAATGAACCTGTTATAAAAGGCATTTCAGCCGAGGACTTTATATCTATCTCAAATGGCTCACTATCTAAGCCATTTTTAAGGCTTTACCCTAATAGTCAATGAAACTAACGAAGCCGAAAGTGGCATATACCGTTGAAGAAGAAATAAATGTAAAATTTGTTACTTGCACCACACATCGACTCGTTTTGTCTTCCAAATGATATTCGATAATAGATCCATTTGAGCCGCATGAAACAAGATTATTATTAATATTATTATAAGATAAAGCATTTGACGGAGAATTATCATGCACATTATTTAATGTTGAAATACATGCAAATTGATTTTGTTTTCTTTCTAATATCGATACATCACCATTATTTAATGCGATCGCAAAAAAAATACGGTCGAATAAACTGAAAATGAAAAATGAAAATTAAAATGAATAAATGTAGGTTTAGACTTACGTAAAACTAGTTAAACTAGTCACCATCTCCAATAAAGAACTTGAATTGCTGAGAGTTAAAGGTTCGAATTCTATAATCAAAGCAAGCGGAATAAAGTTTCGTCGATGTAAAAATATATACAGCCAACCGTTTTTTAGGAAAATATTCTTAAAAACTCACATAACATCATTTAAATCGGAATCAAAACTTTGCAGATAGCGAAATCGTAACTGTTCCAAATTATCATCTACAAAATCAATACATATTAACGAAAAGAAAATTAATAAAATTTAAAACGTATAATTTTAGACAATTTTATTGAAAATTTCACATCCTTTGTGACATCTATAAAAAATATAATGAAACAGTAGAATATAAGGCATTTTTAATACAAACAAATATTATAATTTGAAAGCATAGCAAATGGAAAAAAAATTTCATCCAAGTAATATAATGGAAATAGCTAAACCAGAAATAGTACTGGTAGATGAAGAAGAAAAAGAATTGGAATTTCATATAAATACTAAAGCAACCTTCTTGCGAATTCTCAACAAAATTCCAAAGTTGTATTTCATTTTCTGGTCGACCGTATGTTATTGCAATGAACTCTTTTTGCCTATTTTTCTCGGAATCCAAAATCCAACGAATTTTCGATAACTTTGCACCAAAAAATTGATGAACGTTACCATTCATTATCTGAAATCAAATTTTCGTTATTCATAATCCATATCATTCTTTAGATTTTCGAAAAAAATCCTGAAAAAACAATTAATTATTTCTCCCTCTCTAATTTTACGAATCAGAATTTCGTGAAATGGCACAAAAATGGCGGAAGTAAAAGCGAGTCAACAGGATGACTCGGATTTCTACTGAAGGCACGCGCCTCTGATTTTTAGCACGAAAATGCATCCACTTAAAGACTAAATATAAATTAAAATATGATTACAATGTAAGAATGAAAATTCGAAATATAAACTGCAACATAAATCAAAATACGAAAATCCAAACGTAATTTTAATTAATTGCGAAGATTTAAGGCAAAAAATTGGACGAATGGCTTCAAACGCTATTATTCGTCTTTTTAAAACCTATTTTGTAATTTTTTAATTTTATAAAATGACCAATAATTTCACGAAATAGCGAGCAGTTTTCATTCGCTTTTTAACCGAAAGGCGATGTAATCGGGCAAAACTTCAAAAACTTCGTTTAAAATAACACACTTTACTTAAAATTTTAAATGACCTCATTTGAAATTATTTATCTCAAAAAATAAAGTGAAAATACAAAACGCGGCCGACAATTAGTGAAACAGTTTCAAATTTTTTAAATTTAGGCCGGTGGTTGGTGACGAATCTTTCGACTGCATCTGTAAATTAGTAGTTGCGCTATTACGAAATAGACTTGCCAGATGGCAACAACTGTGGTTCATGGCTTCCTTGTTTTTGCTTGTTGTGATGGGGATGTCCGTGGGGGTGGGTAGATGTATAGTATTTTCGGCATGGCGTCCCAGCGTATGTGGCCTTTGATGACCCCTGACCTTGATGTGTTCGCGGTTAGTGCTAGGTAATACTTTGTTCTTTGATCTTTCTAGCAGCCTTTGTTGGACTTCTCAGTATTTGTTTATTCTGATTTGCTAGGGAATTATGGATAGTGGCAGAAGTGGCAGAAGATTCCGTGAACTTAATAATTCCGTGACCAAAAATAATTCCAATCATTTTCCTGTATTCTCGTGGTTTTCTTTAATTCCTTCAGTACAGGTGATCAGCGAAGCGTTTTTTTGAGGGATATGGCCAGACTGGTATTGCTTAGGCTATCATCGAGCGATCTCTGATCCCGACAGAATAAAACTGTCGACTTCAAAAAGCAGCCTTGTTCCGAATTGGAATTGCACGTTTTTTTCGTATTTCCTTTTGTTGTCTTCAATTATCCTTGTTTTTTCCGTCTCTTCATTTGTAATGTGCTTTATGTATTGAAAAACGTCTAGGAGAAGGTGGGCTTCTTCAGTTTTCAACTCGTCCATAGCGCAAAAAAACTCTTATATTAGGATTTCTGTTATAATGTTATCACCTAATTCCAAACCTTGTTTCACCCAACATTTTTTTGCAAAATACATTTGTCCTGAACGTAAGTTATGTGATTGCCAACGTAAGTTATGTTATTACTTCTGTTTAGGTGTTTTTTAAAATGTGTCTAGTTGGCTTTTGGCACAGTGAGAAATTTTTGCGAGGGAGTTCACTTGATTTAAATAAATTTTTAATGATAAATTTTTAAATTTTTAATGAAATTTTTAAATAAATTTTTAATTTAAATTTAAATAAATTTCATTGTTATCGTGGGCAGTAAGCAAATCGTCTCTGAACATTATCCGTTCCCACTCGGCTATCCGGCCTTTGTTTGAATGTTTGGCAAATTATTACGGATTAGTACCATTAGAGATTTGTGGTTGGAATGCGACTTTAAATTTTTATTTTGAATTATGTTTTAAATTATGTTGAGTTATGAGAAAAATTATGAAACAATATGGCTTTCCATTTAAAAACCACCATATATTTTAAAATATAGTATGCATTATCTAAGATTAAATTTCCAAAAATTTTTTTATAAGAATTTTTAGATATTCGAGGGTTTCTCTTTATATTTTTATTGTTATTTATTGTTATTATTATTATTATTTATTATTTGTATTATTCTCTTTGTATTATTATTTATTTTTGTAGTTAATGTTATTAATATTACTTGTTAATTATTACCACTAATTTTTATTAATCATTATAATTAGAATATTCTTTTCTAGTATCACTGAATTTATCAGCTTTCATGGAGAGCGATGGTGATGGTTTTAATGTCATTTATTTTATTCAAAACTTCCATAGAAATTTTGCATCAAGCGAATTTTATAAACAGGTTTATTGATTTATTTCAAATCTTCGAAATTACTTTCGTTCTAATCTAGGTCTGACATATTATTCTAGTGTAAATGGACTATAAAAAATAAGTATTTATCCATTTATCAGTATTTATCCATTTTGATCATTCATTTTGTGAATTTTCGTAGTATTACACTTTTTTATGCAGTTGTATGGTTACGAAATTTTTTGTCGAATTGCAGATGATCAAACTATATAACGAATTTAGCAGCAACGTTTTGTTAAACTGCGCTGTGTTTGCTGCTGAGAAATATGTTAGAGGTTATATTTGTCGTGCATTTATCTCTTTTTGTTTTTCTGATAAAATATTTGTTTATCTCTATCCTTGTGTAATGTAACGAAAATAACTCATTAAAGAACAGAAAGATGAACATAGATTGATAAACAGGAACAAATCACGTACAAAATCTAAACTTTGATGGATTTCGCTGTATTTGAATTACAAGACCTGTGATATTATTGTATTATGTTTTCAATTTAGTTTTATTTAGTTTTTAGCTTTTAAATTATTTGGAAAGATGGTTGGATGGATGGCTGTAACTATTTTTACTATTGTCATTGGTTTGTCGATTGTTGGAATACAACTTTGGTTGGCTTTATTTTTGACCATCGTTGATTGGTCATTGAAGGTCTTTCTTTCAACTAAAATTGGCACGCAAAACATTTGTGCTTCTATACAGGTTCATTCTTTTGCTCCATGGGAAAAATTTTTATTGAACTTATTTATTTATAAAGCCTCTGAACTGAAAGTAAGGCTTTAGTTTATTGGTATTTTTGAGTTCACGGAGTTTTAAAAACATATTTTTTGAATTTAAAAATTTTTAATTATCGTAGTCCATTTTACCTAGCCATTTTGGAAATTATTTTGAAAATTATTGGTTGTTACAGACTGCAAGAACAAAGATAACAGGATTTGGAGAAGATTTGGCAGACAAATTTTTTAACGTAATTTTTATAATTTTTTGACAAAATTTTGTGGATAAAGTTCAAATGAAATATTCACCACTGAAATTTAATATTAGTTTTTGGAAACAACTTTTTTATAGGATCTACCTCCATGTTTAAATGAAAATAGACATTTACACATTTTTGTCGATATAATTAGTGGAGTAGTCGACCACTTTCTGGGATTAAATACTGAAGTCGACCCGGTTGATTCTACCGTTTCGGATCGTCTCAGACGCATTGGCAAGCAGATGTTCAGTGCAGTTGTTGATAAGAAAACCAATTTGTTGCGGATGAGTGATGCGGTACAAAAACATATTGAAGATATTGTCCAGTATCTTGATAATTCTTTTACACTGGTTAATATTTTTAGTTTTGTTTGTTCCCTGTTTTGTTTGTTTAATTCTCTTTTAAGTGTTGTTTTGATTTAGAAGCGTAGTGCTTCTTTAAGGTAAAAACTATTCGTGCACAACAGTCATGGTTTGATGGAAAATTGGGAAATATGCAGGAATCTGTTGCTAATTTAAAAGCGTTCGTGGAGAAGGAAGCTAAAACGTTACATCAAAAGCCTGAAGAAATTCTTTTAAGTATTATCTGCCAGTTATCTAGTTCATTAATCGAGAAATTGGACTTTTTAGTGCAAAATAATGAAGAGGTTGGTATCCATGGTAAACACATCTTGAATATATTATACCATTTTTTTAAATTTCTTTATAAATGTGATATTGCGTTTGTTGGTTTGATTCAGTGTTTTCTCTTCACTTTTGTTTTTTTAATCTTTCTATGATTACAGTAATATATTTTAGATATTGAATGAAAATTTACTAAACAACATTAATTCGGTGAAGAATTCGTTGGTGGAGTTCGATAAAAATGTCCAGAACATGAATAATTTGAACGAATTAAGCGATGAGGTTTCGAATTCCAAATCTTTTTCACTGTGATTTTTTTCTAAGTAATATAATAATATAAAAAAATTTTTTTACATAATATGATTTTTATGTAATATATAATTATAAAGGCTTAAATAAAGCAATTAATTAAAGCATTTTGCAGGTTTTGGTGGTTATGCATGCTAAAATTAATGAATTTTCCGATCGTGTATGTCGTAATAAAATTTTTACAAACATTTCGGTTAGTGAAATGCATTCCGCGATATCCGATAAAAACTCCAAAATAAATTGATATTTTAGTTGAAATCATTTATTTTTGTTATGGCGAGTTATTCATATTTGTTATAATTTGATTTTATCCATAAATCAAAACATTCAAATACGCGCAATTATTTTGATAATTGTTGATTTTTTGCTTGTGTTCGTTCCAGAATTGTTTCTGTGATTTTTTGATTTTTCGATAAATTTTCGATTTCGATAAGTATTTCGATAAATTTAGATAAAACTATTTTTTGGGCACATTGCGTTATCCACATTTTACCGCCAAAATTAATCACAGTTGAGATTACAAGGAATTAAAAAAGAAGGGAACACTATACAAGTCTAACCATTTCTCTATCGCTTAAAAAGAAAAAACAAGTGAAAATGATGAGCCTGGGTGTTGCTTGTGCATTTGTGGTCATACAACCTTTGCATATCACCGGAATTGTATCAGAAAGACTAAAAGCGAAAATAGCACAGAAAGGGCTACTCGTGAAATCGCCGCATTGCACGGTTCATCAAGTGGTTTGTCACCTACATAGTCAGACGTTTTTTTAATGGTATGGTGACAACCGAATGTGGAGTTAGCGGAAAACGATTGCGAGTGACAAAAATCATTACAGTCCGGGCAAATAATTGTTCCCTCGCGTAGCCATCCACTCACAATCTTAAAAAATGTATAAGGTAAATGTATAATAGATTTGATAACCGATTTCATTTGTCCATCATCTATTTTAATTATTATTGCTTCTCTTCAAAAAAAATTCCGAATTCTCAATCTTTCTTATTTTGTACATAAATATGTACATAAATATATGCTTATTTCAGACACAGAAGTCTCCAAAATCCTCTAAACTCAGTGTGTTTGTGGGAAACAACGTATTTGAAAAAGTCCGTCTGCACATTCGATATACTGTGAAATAACCTTTTTGACATAGATGAATTGGCCAGCATGGTAACACGGATATATTTTGGTTTCATTGTATATTCCCAAATATAATAAACCATCCATGCAAATATACTATAATTCAAATCACATAAATACTTCATCAGAATGAAGCTCAATCAACAAAATCGGGCCGAAATAGTCTAAACTTCTTGGCAACAACAAGAAGTTTTTTGGTCTCAAGCTATTTGTATAAAAGATCTCATATCTCATTACTTGATAACATCCAGCCATATACTGTAGAAATGTTCGTATTCGACCACATTTTCTTTCTGTCCAAGTTGTTGCCAAATCAAAACATTTCGAATTGTCGCCATAAACTTCAAGAATCGAATTCATTTCTTCTGATGCAAGATTTCCTTTTAATTCACATCGGCTATCACGTCGCTCACTTGAATTTAACATTTTCCATTCAAATTCCTATTTGACAAAAAAACTACTAAAAATTATGAAAGTATTTATTATAAGAAATAGATGCAAACAAAAAAAGCCTCCCCTATGCTATATTGGTATATTCGTTGCTACATCCGCTTTTGGCTGTTCATTATACTGAACCTATCATATATTCTTAAAAGTCTCCTCAAATCTTAAATTTTCCCGGTTTTTTTCCATTAACGCTCCGTCATGCTACTTTACTACAATTCACTAAAATACTACCTTAAAGTCCATCAATTCCATTCTTATAAATCTTAATATATTCTGCAAATACGCAAAGCCTACTATGCTCATTCGTCATAATCCTTTGATAGTTGTCATAATTTTAAAATTTTTAATACTTTTTTTAAAAAGTATTTTAAAAGTATTTTAAGTACTTTTTTACACGAATTATCCCTTTTTTATTCGAATTTACTACCTTTCTGTTGTGAGCAATCATAAAAAATTTCTCTTTTTTTCCACTTTTTCTATTTATGCGACGAGCCAGCTTCATATATAGAATAACTTATGTATATATAGAATAACTTTATGTATATATAGAATATGTTTAATATAAAAACGAATGTGGAACTAGCGAATTATAGGATGGAAGGACAATATAAGACGAATATACCTGGTTATAGGGGCAAAAATCAGCAAGTTCCACTGATCCACCATAATATTTTAGACTTTCATTACTTACTCCTGATAATGCGTCAAAGTTTCGATATTCAAATGGCAATGCATGACGATAAGGAACCTTAAATATGAATTTTTTATTATTCAAAAATATTTTCGAAAAATATACTCAAAAATAGGATGTACAAAACTAAGCCAAATATAACCAAATACAATTGCAGAAAAAAAAAGTATAGTTTTATCCTTAAATTATATATTTCGTTATGTTGATTTGTTCATAAAACTAGATTAAAAATAAATTAAAAATAAGAAATTGCACTTTATAAGATAAGGGTTACCAGGAATATTTTTGCTATATAAGGTAATATAATGCTATGTTCAATTATGGTAATTGTATATGGCTATCCCCTATCTATCAGTCCTCTAGTTATTTATTTAAGGCTGAGAGATTTCAATAAAAGTTTTTATTTAATTTAACATTTGTATAGCTGAATTAGCTGAATATAGTCGTATAGTCGTATAGCTAACAAGCTGCTCTATAAATTTTTAAATAATTTTCTAATCAGTAAAGAACAAACCAAATTGCATAAAGCTAGCGAATCCCGTTGAGTTGTGCACCTTGTTATTGCTAATGACTTGTAACCATCATGCTTAATTTCATCACAAAATGGTAATATTGATAATCCTCTATAATAATTACATATTCACCATCTCCAGAAGTATTTTTGAAAACTGACTGTGGAAAAATGAGATGGATTAATATAAATTAATTACACGTAACAAGCCATATAAAGTAGAGTGGCATGCTGTTTCAAAGCCAGGCCATCAAAAATTCAATCTTACTGTTAAAATGAAATTTGATGCAAATTGTGACCCGTCAATCCTTGGCAAAGGCTTTCAATCATTCTAAAGGAACCAGCCAAACTACAAATTTTGAGTGCCATTTGGAGAAAAAGTAATGCAATATAAATAAATAAAATGAAAAATAATAAAAAGAATGATCAACTTATTTCGTCGTTTTTTAATCCATTCAGCACAGCTTTTTTGAGCAAAGCCACAACCTAAACCTTGGCCCCAGTGAAGATTTTCGGCCATACTAAAAAAAAGATCTGGAATTTTAACGACGCATACTGCAGTTATTCAATTCTATTATTAAAAAAGTTAATTATGTGATAAAAACCTGTAGTTAGGACGATACCATCCACTGTCTTCAAGCAAGGCTAGAGTAAGCCTTGAATAAACAGGGTTTTGAGTGTGAGTACCAGTCATTGCTTCATTCTTTAAATTATATCAATTATAATTATCTTTATCTTTATCTTATTAGTAAGATTAAATTTCTAAGACTTAGGTTCAATTGATGCAAATATAAACTCTTCTTGGCCAAAAATATTTAAATATTCTATTGAATAAAAATTCACCTCAAATAAGCGTTTTTCCCAGTGCGTTAATGCTGTTCCTTCACCGCCTTGATTCTCAAGTTCAGCACCTTCAAGTTCACCACAACCAAAATGTTTCCGAACTTCATCCTGAACTCTAGGTGTCACCACCATTTGGACTGCATGAGGTACCTTAACTTTTTAAATTATTTAATATATTTTAAATGAATTGTCTAAATCTCGAAAATCAAAATCCCGAAGGAGAAAAAAAGCTATGAAAATCTCAAAAATGTTTTCATCTGTTTTACAATAAGAAAAATCGCAGAAAAGATTTGATTTTCTTCTAAAGCCAAAAAACTTCAGAAATGCATTGGTTTCCGCGTCATCGCTCACCATCACATTTCATTTTACAAGATAACCAAAATACGAAAAAATAAACATAAATTACATAGCCATCGGACGTCCACCAATCATTCCTTATAATCGTTTTGATAGTGTTTTCGTCCCATTCATAATAACCTTTTTCCCGATTCAGCCACAATGGTTTATTGTAGCGATTTCTGGCAAAAATATATTATATTTATCGTTTGAAGAAAAATATTTGCTTTGAGATAAAACTAGCCTGTTCGAAGATCTCACTCATTCTTTATTCTTTTAAACACCACTTCTGTTTGGCTGGTTCCATTAATTGTTCATTCTATGAACATATGACCCTGGATGAGACCTCTTATTGGCCAGTAATTTGGAGATGGAAGTAAGAGCGGTCCCGAGCACAGATTTCACATTTAATAATATATCCATTACCGACAAGAACACGAACCAAACCCATGATACTTGATTTCAATAGAAGCAAACACAACCTTCAGTTATTTTCCTTTTTTTCACTGCTTAAAGGAAAGTATTATCTTTTGGAGTATTTGCGAAATACTTGGCCAATAATTTTTTGGTGAGAAAATAAAATATGGGCAAAAGAATATATCGATAAAATAAGAAAATAATACAATAAGAAATGCGAAAAAACGAAGTAAATTATCTTCAGACCGTTGACTAGAAATTTTTGCGAGGAAATAACTTGATGAGAGATGGGTAGCCAGCACCACCCGGATTCTTTACTCCCGTCATGGCCAAAGAATCGAATCTCTAATGCTCGTAAGATTGCTTCTATTTTTTCAGTATGCTTAGTTTGATAAAGTTAAGTTTGTTAGTTAAGTTTGATAATGAAAACAAATTTTGTTAGAATTAGAATTTTTATCGATATTTCCTTTCAGCTGAAATTCATCCTAGAAGTTCCATTATTTTAAATCCAACTTCGAAATCATGACGAGTCAAAGTAAAAAAACCTTTTTGTTCGCGGATATCCATTTTGGTCGCGAAAAAAAGCGTAAAGACCGGCAGAAAATCCGAGAGCATGAAGTATTTCGTGTTTTACTGTTGATATTAATATTTCACGATCATGAACTTGTGTAGATAATGCATCTGGACATAGATTTACATGTCCAGCTATTGGCCTTAAGATTTTAAGTATCATATAAAAAATTGCTTCGTTCTTTATTTATGTTATCCATGAATATCACAATAGCGAAATATTAAGAAAAATCTACTAGAAAAATCTACTAAAAGTGAGAAAATGAAACACTATGGTAAAAAGGATTTTAGCCTAAAATATTAATATAAATGTGGAAATTTCACCTGTCAAGTGTCGATTCTTGCTGACAGTGAGCAGCGTATGCAACTGTATCGACATTTTTACAGCGTTCCGAAAATACCGCAGAAACATAAAGAAGAAAATCGCTATTTGGTACACCGGGTCCATCTTCAGGTCCAGAAACATGACAGCTATCAGCGTTTCTTGATGTGCAATATTTGCATTGCTAAAAAAATACTGTATATGCGTTTAAAAAAATAAATTAAGGATGTCATAAAATTAAGAATCGAATATTACTTTGGCATGGGATAAGAAGCATTAGTTCTGTTCATGTTCTCTGACAAAAACAGATTTGTCATTAGAAATGAAAATGCAGGTGGCTGCTTTAGAACCATCTGTATCTTATAGGAGAGTGACAAAGTGACTCTCTGGCAAAAATGCCGCACTCTAGCAGTCCGAACTAGAAATGGTGAAAAGTGCAAATAAAATTTCGTTGGTCATAAATTGAAATATAAAATATATTATGACTCTGGATGAATTCAGAAGAATAGTTCATAAATTTGCTTCATCCATCGCTTTTCCGTGCTCGAATATTTTAATTAAATTAAACTAAATTGGCTGAAAAATAAATAAAGAAACAAACAAATAAATGTTGATCAGGTATAATCACTTCACCACAGTTTGTAACCTCTCTACAACCTAATATGCATGCTTGAAATCCTTCATCAGCACGAATGTAATAATGATTTGACAAACATTTCCTGTAAATTCGAAATAAAACAAATCAAAATTCAAATTTTAAAAACTGCAATTATAGAATTATATTGAAAAAACTTAAAATAATTTAATTTGCAATTATAATATAATTTTCATAATTTAAAGAATTTTTAATAAATAACACAAACAATTTTTCTAAAAGTCAAGCATTAATTTAAACAAGAAAGCTGCTGGTGACTGCAAACCTTGTCAAACGTATAGGAGCTTTTATTCGATCGACTGTGAGCGAGTGTTCCCAAAAACCCACCGCTTCTGGGAGGAGAGATTTCTGAATAATCGCTAGCATTTGATATGGTAAAATTTGCAAAAATTATGAAAAAAAAGTGAAGAAATTTTTACCATTGCCTAATAGATATCTTTCTTTGACCTCTTTTGTTATTTCTGATGCAAAATAGGTAAAATGGCCTGTTGGGTTGTCGTTGCTCTCTCTTCCTCCCTGCGGTTCCACTCCCGACAGTAGTAAATCTCTCTTTCAAAAATACTATTTCTGATATTTAAATACTAAAAATACTGATGATACTGGCAACCCGACCACTCCATATTATTTTTATATTAAAATAATTGAAATGAAATGTTGCACGCATATTAAAGTGAAAAATGACTAACTTTAACAAATAATTGTATTTCAGTTGATAATCTGAAATTTCAACTTTAAAATCAAAAAT
Source organism: Dracunculus medinensis (assembly GCA_900625125.1). NCBI lineage: Eukaryota > Metazoa > Nematoda > Chromadorea > Rhabditida > Dracunculidae > Dracunculus > Dracunculus medinensis. Next base: position 141,744 of record UYYG01001210.1, read on the forward strand.
GTTAATTGAAGTAGTGCATAAATTCTGAATAGGATGTGTAGTTGTGCCACCATTTGAGATATTGCTGACTGAATCTCTGGTGCAGTAGTATGAAAGTGAATATAAATGGCTACCGCTAATTCTCTCTCCAACTGAACTTCTGATGAAAGGATGCATCAGACTGGTACTCAATAAAGTGTACCAGGGATAGTGCGTTCTGTTATACTGCCAGAAAAATTAGATTTATACAGACTCTATCCCTCGAATTTTATCAATGTCGCAGAAAAGCGAAAGAAAAAATGCTATAATAGATTCGCAATTTGCCTAATAATTAAAAGAACCAGTGAAAAAGAAGTTGATAAGGCAGTTCTCATCAGTTCAGAGAGGTGCATCGAATTTAGTGGCATGACGAGTAGCGAATCAGCAAAGAGGATTCAAATATATTATAACCATGGTACTCATAAAAAGAAAGCAGAAAATAAGCTGGAGAGAAGTCGATGGATCACGAAAAGAAGAAGTTTTTGAGTTTTGGCAAAAGCTCATTGAAGGATAATACACATAAAAATCCCGTAGATAGAGCCGAAGAAGAGTGGAAACGGCACCCAATTCCAAAAATAGCATTTTCGCTTTTATCTTCTCGCAAGAAAAAAATTTCGATTTGAATTAAATGCTTCGAAAAATTCACTTATTAATACTATAATTATCATAATGTAAATATATTCGTAATGGTTGATATCGGATTTCGTTAATTGCGCGTTCATTTCGTACATTCACATCCATTAAATTAATATTCCTGTTATCATTATCATTATCAATATCACCAGTTGGTACATTAAACACGAGATCATTAATATTAGGAACCTAAATTTATTAAAATTAAATAAGAGATTAAAATTTCCTAAAACAAATTTATTTTAAAATAATGAAAATATATTCGAAAGAAAAGTTTTATTTTCCATTTTCATATTATTTTATACCAAAATGAAAATAATACTATTGAGGCTTTAGTAGTTTCGAGCCCTATCACTCGGTGTAAGGCAACACTGAGTGACCGAAAGAAAACCTGTGGTACCAAAGACTAATCTGAACTTTATAACTTATATAAATAACTCTGCAGCAAAGGTCTTCTAACAAGTTTTCTAGCTGCGATTGCAGTTAGCCAAATGAGAAATGCGCGAGTGCTAAGCGAAATTAAATAAAAAATTTGCATAACAATAAAAAAAACCTTATACGAGCAGGGCAATGCAAATATTGGCGAAATAGTTATTAATAAATAAAATATTGAAAATCGCAATGATTCGATGAAAAAAATATTGAATGTCCGCGTAATAACAATACAATGTTTCAGTTCCAATATTTTATTTATTGAATTTAAAATAAAGTAAATCCAATAAAAGTTATGGAAATTATCACTTAGAAAGAAAGATAAATGTTCGAATATCATTTGATTTTTGTTTGAACTAAATAAAGAGTTTCCATCTGAAATTTTTAGGAAAATGGAGATTTTTTGCTTTCTCCTGAATTTTCTTCGAAAATTCGATGACCTTTATATGTTTCAATTTAATGGAATAATGGGCTAACTAAATTTTATTTCTTAAAACATTAAAACTTTTGTATTTTAATTGGCGAAAGTTATTGTGCCATACAGTATACGTCTTTTTTTCGGGGTATTTGTGCATTTTTTGGATAGTTGTGGCCGACTGTATTGGTTAGATGTAAGACTGATGCAAAGATGGTTGCTGATGCAAAAATCGCAGCGAGCCTCACGATAAAACGACTGATTAAACGCAAAGGTAGAAGAGGAGAAAAAGGGAAAAACTGCTGAGATCCTCTATGGCGACGTCTTCATTAATCGTTATCATTATCAGCTTCACAGAAGTTTATAGAAAATATAGAGTTTTATAGAAACAGAAAAGTCTACAAATTCAGAAATAACTTTTGCAAAACATGAATAAATTATTCAAACCATTATCTGAGATAATAAATGAGTCAATTTGGAGAGAATCCTTCATTGATGAATCTGCCATTAAGAAGTGCAGCTGATACTTCTACGCTATTCTTCCGTGACTTTCTGGCCCAAGTCAGCGTTTGTCTTACGCCAATGGCCAATGCTAGGCAACAGCGAAAGGTTCGAAGGTTACCAACGAATTAATAAAATTTTTAAAAAAATAAGAATTAATAAAAATGATGTGAAATGCATTTGAAGAAAGATTCATTCGTTTCGAAATTATTTGTTAATCGTCGATTCGTTGATTTGGGTCATTTAAATTCAAAAGAAATTTTTATTTGTTAAAATTGATTGAACAGTGGAATCGAATGATGAAAATTGCAAAAACTAGTTCAAATCATTTCTTTATCGTTTTAAAGAAAAAATTTTGAATATCAATGACAATTATTGCCATAATTAATCTTTATTAACTGTAATTATTATCGTTATCATAGTTGTTATCACTAATCCTTGCACATTTTATTATTGTTATATCATTAGAAAATCAACCGAGGTTAACTCACAAATAACCGAGGTTAATAACCTTCATTCTTCCAGAGATTTTAAAAAATTAAAGGTTTTTCTCGATACCAAAAGAGTTGAAATTTGTCATAAAATTTATTAAAAAGCAAATAAATCTCGAAAGACTTTCAATTTTCAATTTTTCTTTGAATCTCTAAAAATCTCTCTTTTGTTGAAAAATTTTCACAAATTTTTATTTCAGCTTGTAAAATCTGCTCAAATATTCATAAATATCAAACAGATTTTATGAAACATTCATTAACAGTACAAAACGGAAAAGAAAAACCGCGCATGCTTACGCAGATGAACCGACAAGTAAAATACTTCTTTTCTTATTTTCCCAAGTGATTCTATGGTGAAGTGGTCCCTCGTCCCTCATTAATAAATAAATACCCAAATCGAGTCGATCAAAGTAAAAATTACGTTTTTTCACTAAAAAAAGCCGACATATTTAAACTGCGCATTAACCAATTTTGTAAAACCGTTTCAATAATCAATAATAATAAATAATAATAACAGTAATAAAATAATAATAAAAATCTTAAAAAAAATAAAGGATAATCGCGATTTACGCGATTTTCAGGTAATTAATTCGCCTTCTTAAATGTCGCCCTTTGTTTTCACCCTTTGCTAACACTTCATTATTCTTATTTATTGCCATTTTTTTTCTTTTTTCAAATTCTTATCGAATTTTTTTTTCCGGCGAACCAATTCAATGCAAAATTTACGCGTACAAATATTATAAAACCGAAACTAAATAATAATGAAATATTTTGGAATATTTTATTTCAGTTAATTTCATTGGTATTTGAATTAACACTATTAATAGAATTATTAATAATTCGTCATAATTTTTGTTTTTAGTATGAAAAATAAATAAAATTATAAGAAAATAGAGAAGAAATCAATAGGAAAACCGCTCTCATATTTCATTGTTATTGATTTCACTAAAAAATTCGATAAATCTTCGGCTTTTCCAGGATTCACTAAGTTCAGACAAGGTTCATAATAAATAGATTATTAATTTTGCTCATTCCACTCGTATTTTTAAAAAATTACTGCTTTTTCCAAATTTTTTGTGAAAGTTCGGTTAATATTTAGCTTCTAAGTCTTCATTCATAATTATTAAAACGAAACTGAGAATACTGTAAGTTTTATTTGTTACTTGATTTTTGCAGTCTGAGAAGGTGTAGATTTGAATGTTGGCAAATGGGAGGTCAGTATCTGATTTATGTTACGATCATGAGTACGAGAAGAAGTTCGCTGGGGTCTTATACATATTACAGGTTAGTTCCTTTTCTCTGACGGGGTTTGCGGATTTTTCAAAAAATTTAGATTTGCGAAAATTTCCGACAAATTAAAATTTTATACTTTTATATTCAAAGTCATTTGGGATTTTTTAAGAAATATTTTTAAACTTTACTATTAAATACATCTTTACCTGCGAAGAATCCTTGTTTATCTGTGCTTTGTTCATTTCGGTGTAATATTGTTTTATTTTTTTTCTTTTTTAATTTTATCTGAGAATTTTTACAATATTTCTGTCACTTTCAGTGGATATTGATTTTTGTCTTTTTTTAAAATGGAAATTCAGGAAGATCGATGGCGACAATCTTATGCGATATTAATTGCAAATTTACTTTTTTTTTTCAATCGAAATGAAAATATAAAAAACGAAGCACCATTTATTTTACTTATTATGGAGGACTGTTATATGGAATTATGCGATGATAATCTCACTGGTCGCCCATATTCATTTCAAATTAAATTTAAGACGTTTGTTCATTTCTAAATATTTTCAAATTATTTATCGATAATAATTGTTTTATTATTTATTGAAATACTCCTTTACGACTATCTTTAAATTTCTACTTCAGTTTAATATAGCTAGTTTCATATTTTTCTTTTTTGTGAAAATCACAATAGGCTAGGAGAAATGGACTTTCAAATAATCTGTTCATTATTTAGTATTCATTCTTCCTTCTCAGTGTCACACGTCATTGACGCTATGACTGGACTCAAGAAATGAGTCCTCTTCGCCAAATTATGTTATTTGGGCACAAGAAATGCTATAAGCTAGTTTCCGTTAATTAATAGGTGATTAGAAGTCGATATTTCTAGTTAAATGAACTCATTTGCCTATTGGCAAATAGCAGTGGCTCTAATGTTTACCAAGAATTACCAAGAAATCATTTAGGGATGTTGTTAGGATTAGAGAATTGAACTTCTGGCGTTGTAAATATTGAAACAATCGTATTACTTGATCACCTCTGTCTCTTCGGCAGACCTCTATTACTACCTTTATTTAAGTTTTATTGGTAGGTTTAGATTTTTCATTCATAGGATTGGAATTCGGTCGGAACATTAATCGATCATCCTTCTTTTACCGCAATCCTAAATCCCCAATCCTAAATTATTGTTAAGATTATAATTATGAAAACATTAATTCATGAATTTTTTAGAACTGGGCGCAACTTCACATTTGCTGCAAATAACTTTAAAGAACTCGAAAAATGGATATCTATGCTGACAATTTGTTCTATCGAACATATAAATATCACTAAACAATCATTTCTTGAACAGTCATCCGTAAAATAAATTGTTAAATAAATAAATAAATAAATAAATTGTTGTTATGGACATGTTTCTTATTTTGGTTATAATTGTAATATTATTGAGATTTCTTGCAAATTGAAATTGAAATTTGTATTTCAGTATCTTTTGTTTTTATTGTTATTGTTTTAAAGTATGTTTTTAATAAAAAGATAGAGCATTTTCTTGTTTTATTTGTCGAGTTTCTAAACGATAAAAAAGTATCTAAAATTGTTGAAGCGTGAGATTCGCCTGGAAATTAATTTTTTAAATTAATTTTAAAATTTCCAGGCGAAATTTAAATATTTTAATTAATTTAAGAAAGCTTTTCAGAATTTGCAATCTGAGGTCTGGACGAAGATGCCAGTAAGTTTATCTTATTACGATTTTTTATTTCTATGTTAATGTGCAGTTTAAATTGTATTCAAATAATTAAATTAAGGCATATCACTCGAAATTTTCGGATGTACCATTATTGGTTGGTAATATGGCCGTGTTGCCGATACGAACTAATTTCAAAGGACCTGCACCGCGATTAGGTTTTTTTTTGTTAGCTTTAATGATCTATTTTCAATGCACATGAAAAATGTGTGTTGATATTAGCGCTATTTTTGGTTGGTATTAATTTAATATTATTAAATTATTAATTAGATTTTCTGCAAAAATTAATTTTAATTGGAAAGCCTAATTCCACTTTGTAGGAAATTTCATTTTTCAATATGATGAAAGCTGAAAGTAATGAGCTTTAAAATTCCTTTCAATTCATTTCGCTTATTTTACATTTTTTTTTAGACAGTGGTGAAGATATAATTGATGAAGCATTGCTTTATTTTAAACCAAATATTTTTTTTCGTGAATTTGAAATTAGAGGTCCAGCTGATCGAACTTTAATATATTTGACTTTATATATATCTGAATGCCTTCGAAAACTACAAAAAGTTAGTTTTTTTATAATGGTAAATTTCGAAGGAATAAAAGAAATTATGTTAACCGAAACCACGGAGCTGGTAAACTATAAAAGCGGTGGAGGCCAATTATTGTAAGGTCATTTTGGTTTGCTTGATTGGTGAGTCCTGTGATATCAATTGATGGAGATATTACTTATTAAGCGATAATATTTTATCAGTTCCATGTCGTTGATTTTAAATTTTGATGGTTTTCGTTAATTGCCATTTTAATACTTCGAAAGGAAAACTATTTGCATCATTGCATTAATTATCTACTGGCTTATGATGACATTTTAGAGCTCAAACAGGAGCCAAGGACTTAAAGATCTAGCGGCCCTTGCATTGAATCATAGTCTTCCGATTCCAGGCGAAGCTGATTTCCCGCTTAATAGCATGTATAAAGCACCAGCCAATAAGAACGAAGAAGGTGATTTTTTTTTTCTTTCCACCTTCGTTTAAAGAGTGTTGTATTTGAATGTTATTATTTTGTGCAGCATTTACCATTTCTGGTTAGATTCGCTGGACCATCCGTAAGATGAATTAGTTATGTCAGAGAGTCATTTATGGCTCTCTCCCACCACCCTGTTATATTTTTTAAGGCTTACTTTTATTAAAGTGTAAAAACTGAATTGTAATACTTTAAATGGCAATAGAATCAATCCTTTTGGCCATATGCCACTGATATTTTCTCTTAGTCTTAGGTCTAATATTTTGAGTACCTTAATATCGATAATAAATTTGATGATATAGATTATATAGATGATATAGATTATATTTTACAGATTTAATGCGAAGTTATTTACAACAGATTCGGCAGGAATTAGGTGTACGTTTGTGTGATCGTGCTTTTGATTCCGTAAATGAAAAGCCTGACAAGGTTATTTATCTTAATACATTTTTTTGACATTTTTAATATATTCCCCAAGTTAAAATTTTCAAATTTTCCTGCATTTTCCTTCTATTCTATAAGCTTTATGCATCAGATGGCATTTTGTTTTTCAGTGGTGGATGTGTTTTTCTCGTAGGCGATTCATGGACAAATGTCTAGTGAGCCCTGGAAAGGTGCTCTAAATTTATCTCTATTCTAAAATTAACTCTTTCAAGTGCTTTAAAATCATTATCAATTTTGCTCTCCGAATTATAAAAATTTGATATAATTTGGATTGCTCTATTTCTTTGATTGTATTCTTCGTAATGCTTTTTTTATCGATATTTCCATATAAATAATGGTAATGATGAATGATAGATGAAAGGGCTATTTACAGCATATTACATAAATCTGTATCGTGCTGGCGTTTCTTAAATTTTATAAATTATTGTAAATTGAGGTCACTGCAATAAGTTGGCTATGTAACAAATTTTGAGCAGATAGATGATTTAATGATGATTTTGTTTTTGCTTGTATATTACTGAAGTTCGCATGATAATTTGTTTTCGTTATTCTTTTTTGTAAATATTTTCATTAATCGTAATATCTCCTTTTTTCCACCTGGTGCATACGCTCTTCATTTTCATTATTATCTGATCAATTGCAATCGTCAACAAGGCAAAGAAATTTTAAAATGAATTTTATTGAAGATTAATATTCATAAATATTTAATAAATAAATAATTCATAAATATTCATCGGTTATTGTGTTATTTTATTCTCGAGGAACTGATCTATTCACTAAAGAAAAGCCTTAGATATAAGCAAATTTTTATCAGTCAGTTTTATCCAAATTTGGCCTTTAATGAAAGATTTGCTCGTTTTCATGCGAAAGAAACCGGTACTGCGCTATGTGCCATTTCCGATTTATGTGAGCTGTGTTGATGATTCGTTCATTGGTTGTTTCGTTATAAATAAAGAATTTGAGGCAATTTAAAGAAGTCTGAAGCCAATCAAGTCAAATGCATTTGCAATAACTGACTTGGTTGTGCGGCGAACCGATTTGACCGATTGCTGAAATTATACGAATTCAAATATGATTGAACTGGTTGGATTATTTTTTTCCAAACAACTATTCTTCTTAAATTTTCTTTTTGCGACAATTTCAACGATTCGTTCAGAAATTTATTGAATCGGTGGAGATCTTCAAAAGAGTCCGAGCGCGTTTCGACCAACGGCGCGAACTGAAAAATGAATTTGAGTTACTCGTGAAATTCGACGAGTGCAATTATGACTTATTCGGCTTATACCAACAAGCTATTGTCGGCGATATTAATGTACCAAGTAAGTCTTTTAAGTACCATACCACCACTGCGTAACTACTGTAAGACGAGTGAGTGAATGAGGTTTAATTCGACTGCCAATGTAATGGCCGGGCAATGCGGTTCATTGGACGGAGGCAGGCTGCTGGCCGAAGGGTTCCTGTCGTCTCAAGAGCCAGGATCCTGCCTCTAACTAGAATAAAACTGCCTTTCAAAGATCGCGATGATGGTACCCATTCGTCCATCGTCAAGTGATCGCCCACCAAAAGTTTTTCACTCATAAAATTTCTCAACAGTAAGTGGAATATGCCTAACCAGAAATAATCAGCTTTAACCGCCTTTTGTAATTCTTCGAGAAAATTGCTGAAAATTATTATTCAATTTTCATTTGTTTTCGCTTTTTAATATTCATTAAAATTCATTTGAATTTTTCTAGTTCTTTTGACCAAAACAAATACTTTTTAAAAGTATGGTAAGTGTAAATAAACTGGGAAAAATCGGAAAATTCTTTCGACAAGTCAAATAAAATACTTATTTTAAATTATTTTAGATGAGAAATTTCTTTTTAACAATTAATTTAAAAAAAAGAACTAATTATTTCATAAATGGATTACTTTGACCCGGAAGAAAGTTCATGGATGTGGGGTTGGATAAAAGGAAATCGAAAATGGCGTGCGTGGAACAAATGCAAGGGTAAATTGCTTGCGTGATCACATAAGTTGCATATAGCTATATTCATGTATATATAAGCTATATAAACTTATATACAGTAAAGCGGTAGCCACTATTTGCTATAAAAAATTACTATAGGCGAATTGTCTGCGGCTCCAGGCCAGAAAAATTGTTGCAATAATAGTTCTTGCTTTGATATGTTTTGGTCGTTTAGATCGTGCAAGCCCTATATAATCAGCTTTTCAATTTCAACCAATTTTTTATTCCGTTTTTAAAAAATTTTTCTATTCCAAAAAGTGATTTTGTCCTAACATTATTCGCCAAAAAATACAAAAATTTTAGGTCTGTCGAAAGAAGAAGCCATGTCGATGTATATAGAAAAGGTAAAACAACTAGAAAACAATATAGAAAATCTAATAGATGAATGGAAGGATGAGCAAGATCCAAGAATACCGGATAAAAATACTTGGGTACCACGGGAAGAAATTCAACAACGACAAATTGCTATTGAAGAGGCAAAAATTGCTAGAAGGTTACTTGTTACTTTTAGGGAATTTGTGAAAGCTATCGAAAAAGATAAATTATTTATAAATATACACTTCATTTTAAAATGATCGTTAAAAAAAAAATTAAAAATAACCTATTATTATTGATAGAGCAACACTCTGAAAAGTAATGGAATATAATCGTGCCCCAGAGAAGATCATTCGGCTCATAAAGACAATTTTATCAGCACATCCTGGAAGGTCTGTATATATGGAAAACTGACAGATCTCCTTCGAAAGAACTGGTATCCGTCATAGCTGTGTCCTTTCCCTTACAATATTCAACAGTGGGATAGACTGGATAATGGACACCGCTTGTCGGCATTCAAGAAATGTGCAGATCAGTCCAGAGCATGTATCACAGGCCTTGAATACGCTGATGATGTTGTTTTTTTTGCTGAGAGTTATAATGCAAATAATGTATCAATGACCGCAGCGAAAATTGGACTCAAAATCATGTAAATTGAACGAAAGTATTTTATAAACGAAAGTATTATCTTATATATACAAAATGCTGACCCATTAAAATACCCATTTAAAATACCCATTTTTATCAGTTCATTGCCGGTTGAGGAAATGCTTGACTTTAAATGGCCAGTCAAAGGATGAAATTATGAAAACTCGGATAACGACAGCTAGAAATGTGTTTTTCCGGTTGATGAAACATCTATGGAACTGCGAAATCACCATGAAAATGAAATTCTGCGTCCTTATAGCTGCAATTCGCTCGATCTTGCTATATATGGCTGCGATGAGAATGGAAGATATTAAGAAGCTATCAGCCTTTGACCACTCACGAGTCCGTTTACGAGTCCATCGAGCGGATAAAATCGCTCATGATTGTATCCATCTTCGCTTAATTACCCACTGTTACGTAATTACTATTAATAATATTATCACAGAGCGTCGCCTTCGCTGGTTGGGGTATATTCTCCGTCGTCCAGCACAAGAGTTGACACATATTTCGCTATTTGCCAAACCCTGTGACAGTTGGCATTAAAAGCGAGAAAGTCCAATCAAGACCTCGTCTGATACAGAGAGTCAAGAAAGACTTTGAACGTATAGAGGAACCGAGATATATGGACTTGTGAACGTATGGGACAATGAGAAGAAGGAATGGCTTCTATCACTACTAGCGATGGTGTTGGAGCGAGCAGGTTGCAGTCTTATCCTTGTAGCTAGCGGAGCCAGCCTAACCAGTACTAATGGTGAGAAGTGTTAGAAGAAGAATAGTAACATATTATTATTGCTATTACTATTATTATTATTTCTATTATTATTATATTATTAAAATTATTGAAGCATTTTTCAAAGAATCATTTATAAAATTAATAATAATTAATTGAAATTTTAGGGAAAGGGATGCGATGAAAAGACGAATGGAAGAAGAAGCTGGAGTGTGGGATGAATAACGCATTTTAAATTTATTATTATTGAATTTCATTTTTTTAAAAATTTTATATCATAAATTATATCATATTCATATCATAAATTTCGATTTATTTTTTAACTTTAAATTTTTAAAACTCCATTACTCCATTATTTTTTTTATCGAAATATATTTTTGTGGGTGAAATATTGCATTATCATTTTATTGGATTTCGAATTTAAAATCAAATTTAAAATTTCTGTTTAAAAGCCCAAAATCGAAAAAATATGAGAGGCTGAATAAACAGCTAATAATCATCATCCTGAACTCGGAATCATCCGCCTTATCCACTTGCAACCTGGTTATGCAAGGAAAGCGTTTAACTTTAATTTCACTCCTCCATACCACTTAAGAAGCAGAAACCGGAATTATTACACTTAATCTCTACACTATTTAGCCATCCTACCCATATAAATAGCAATGTACTAGGGAAAAAAGTCTATTCTATGGATTGTTCTTTTTAATAAATCGCACCATCGTTGGTTTGGCTAACTCCACTGCAATAGAGATTTCGAAGTCTTCTGACCCGATGTCAAGCTTCAAAGTAGCTGAAATGATTTTTTTCCACTGTCTCAAACTGCATATCGCTAGACCCCCCAACGCGAAAATCCCCTTTTCAATCCACGTCTTGCTTCCATCACATAGCTTAACAAACACTGAGATGCGCGTCAATTCTTTTGGTGGACGACAAAAAACATGGCTAAACCAGAACAGGCAAAGCCAATACAATATTCCTAGGGGCAGATGGTGAATTTGAGATTCTAACTACTTGGCAGATACGTAGGATGTATCTTAGATAAGAATACCCAAAGGCAGATAGCGCCTAATATTTTCCAGTGTCAATGCTTCTCTTAGCCACTTTAGTGGAACCATATAATTACTATATCCAAACACAGATGCGAACTTTTGATATTGATTTCATGGCGAATTCATAGAGGTTTTGAAAAGTTGTGACCATCCATGCTCAGATTTCATCCTTCGCCTAGCTATTTTATATGGCAGTGGATCTGAGATATTCTGACATTTCTTAAACACGTAATGATTTCACAGAAATTGCGGTTTTAAAAATGCTTGGACGGTATATAAGAGAAGAATTTTTTTCTACCTGCTCTTATAAAAAGAACGCGATGTGATAGGATGTAAAGAATATTGAGATTATCGAGGGTTCTGAAGGATAAAAGTTGTTAATAAAGGTACTATAACGGCGTTTAACAAGTCGTGGTAAAGTTACTGGTGGGTTACGGGAAAAGAGTACGGAAAGATTTGATGAGGCATTCAGGAAAGAGTTATTTCGAGAGATATTATGGAGAGAAAGGAAGACGCTGGGATTACATAGGATATTATATATATTACGAATGATACGGGTAAAACGATACAGTGGAGATAGAGAAAATGAAATAAGCAGATTTCATATGTCCAGGATCAATGGAGGTTGGAAAGAATTTCGGCAGATTTTGGAGGAAACAAATTTTTTTTTACTCATGCATATATTACTATTAATAGAAAATCATCACTAAAAAAGAGCCAGAGTCCAAGCAAAGCCCCAACCTAGGTTTAGGCTTAAACCTAAACCTCTAAGTCCGGAACCAAGCTTAAGCGTATAAATATATAAGCTAATAACCTCAAGCCTAAAGTCTGGGTTTATGCCCTAGGCGTAAGCCAAAGACCTTGTGTCTTAGCCAGGGTGTCTAGGCATACACATTGAAGTTCTCTGCCAGGTTCCAAGTCGAAATCCTATTTCCTTGACTATATTTCTAAACTAATTGCACCACCCTCTCTTCATGTTTTATCATTGTGATTATTTTCAATCTTTTTCAACCGCTTTAACTTTCACCCACCCTTTAATACAACCGTTCCCATTTCCTTAAAGCCTTAAACCTCTCTGTTCTCTCATGGCTCTATTTGATTTAAAGGCTAATTCTTTAAAAAGGATGCTCGTGGAGAATTATGAGGAATGGGCAGGTGTGAAGCCAGCAAGTGCGACATGGTTCGAAGGACTGCAGAGAAAATAGCAAGGAATATGAGCGATTGAGATAACAAATTCCAGTTTTTCCATGCAGTCCTTCTTTCTGGGTTTGACAAGGCTTCCTTCAATGCACAGAAAAAGTGTGTTTTGAATTCGCGCGTGCTCTTTAAAGTTGGCTCGTAGCCAATACTACTAAATAATCCCTTTCGATTGCCAACAGTTTGTGAAATTAGAAAGGAGGTGTGGGTGTGGAGAGGGTGCGTGATAGTGGGAGTTTATAGTGGGATAGTTTGTAGGCGAAGGGGAGGGGAGGAGGAATCTGGAAAGAGTTCGCTGTAAGGAAATATGATTGAGCAAAAAATATGAATATTATTGTTTAATATCAAATAAAAGCAAAATTTATTTTAGCTTGTTTATAGTCTTTGAAATCCTCTTTTATCACTTGTCGGACCCAATACATGTGGCAGTAATTTTTATCACTACCATTCCATTACAAATGCGGGATCTCTTGACGGAAATAGGTTCTACTGTATTTTAATATGTAATAACTCATTTATCCTAAAACGACACTAGTCTTAAGACTATTTGTGCTATGATAAAGCGAAAAAGCGTTCTGCAAAAGTCATTCCTAGGGTTATTGAAATATTTTATTCTGGTAAATTAGCGAGAGAAGAATTATCATCATTTCATTATTATTTTTAGGGAAGGTTGAACGATTTAATGACTTTTTGTCGAATTATTTATTACTTCGATAATTACTTTTCTTATTCATTTTATTTTGTATTCCAATAAATTGTTGCAATGTTCCATACGTCCGCAGACATTCATTCCATGCAAGTTTTAGGTTAAAAAAATTTTCCTCATCTCTGCGTGGTGTGGGTTGTGGATCATCCTTAACCTTGAGTTTTCTACTAGAAGCCTAAGAGTTCGAGGGTTCTTCGCCCTAGCTCTTCCTGATGACAGAGGTCCGGATAAAGATCTCTGATGTCGCTTCTGGTTTAAGAACCAGAAGACATCCCCTGGTGCTTCTACTATCACGGGGACCATGGCTTTCATCTTCCACTTCTTTAGTTTTTTTTCTATCATACATTTCTCTCCTGGCATTTCTCTAGCTTCTCATTTTTTTCATCTTCCTTTTATTTGATGTTGCTCTGCTATATATCTATCCAATAGTACCGCCAGAGTAGTGTTTTCTCCTTAAGCCATTATCTTCTTCTTGCTGTTTGTTTTTTTTTGTTTTTTCTTTGGTTTCTTTATCTTATTTGTTTTAATTTGTCTGGTCATCTACTTCATTCGTTATAATTGTTGATGAGGTAATTAATGATGAGGTAAAATGCCAATTCACATCCAGAATTAACAAGAGTGAAAGTGGGTCAACTCCAAAAGTAGCTGTTTTGCATTCGCCATTTGTCTACGATATTTTTAATATTTTTTTTCATTCATTTCGTCTTCTTTGCAAACAGAAAATAATAATTCTTTGAGGCGAAATGGAATCAAATAACGAATTATCGTCACAGCGTTCAATAGACGATTGTTCAACTGCATCAAACAATAACACATCTGCAGCAAGTGTTTATTTAACAGCTTCTTCAACAACAATGGATACTGCATTTTTTGTTCATAAATGGCGAATAAATCAGTTTACAGTGCAGCAAGAATTATTACCTACGGGCGATTTTATCGAATCAAAGTTGGTTTTCTCTTGTGTTATTTAGTTTTTGTGGTTACTATTACTATGTTCATAATGAATTATTTCTGATTCTAATGCATACCATTTCTAATTTTATTTGTTACACCTATCCATTACCTATCCATTAGTGTGATATTTTTTCGCCAAGGAGCAAGGAGAAATTTAGGTACAGGTAGATCCCCAGTTGCTTCATCTGAAACAATATTTGACTCGATGTCCCACGATGCTCTTTATGGCCCGATATTCGTTATTTTTTTTACTATGCCAAAAAATATCAGTTTTTATTTTTTAAATGGAATTCATTAGGTTAGAATTAATTTTAACATTTTGCAGATTTTACCGGAAAAGGTTCAAATTTTTTTAAATTCAATTCGTTTATCCTTGCTGTGCAAGCTGGATGTATTTATATATATTTTTGTTTATTTGTTTTGCCTTTTATATTATTTTTTGATTCAAATTTAAATTTGAATTCTTGCAGCACATTCGGATCATACAATGGTGATTATAGATTTCGACTAAAATTGTTTCCATGTGGTAAAGATGAAGAATGTCGTGGTTATTTGTCACTATTCCTTCAGATCATCAGTTAGTTTTTCTCTACTTTTCTTCTTTTATTACCCTGATTAACTTTTTCATTTCTTATAAATCGTTTTAATTATTTTTATATTTTAGTTTTTCTTTTGGTATTTTAGTTTCATATTTTCATCTTTTTCTACCAAATTCTTATAATTCTTAATTCTTTTAAAAACTCAATTCAAGAATTCAAGAATTTAATAACTTTCCTATTAGCCTGTATTGGCCTGTCTATTGCGCTGTTGTTTGTTTGTTTGACTGGTCATTGCAGCGATTCCTTCGTTACATACTAATTGTCACGAATATAGCCAAAGATTATAATTCGATCGCTTATCATTTTTTCTTTGTCTTTTCATCGAGAATTTTTATGCTTTATATTTTTATTTCTGGTCATGTAAAGTTTTGGTCATTCTTGGCCATGTATGGTCATGGGGTAATTAATAAACTTTAATTTTATGATCAGTAGTAAAATACAGTAGTAAGGTAATAGTAATACGAATTTCTGTGAAAATTCATAACAAATTTATAATTACAGTAAATTGATCCTGTTGTTATTCAGTTTGATTATAGTTTATAATGAATTATGACTATAAGGAAATCGAGCATAATAATCAATAACGACAAAAGGGAAAAAACATTGAGAACGATAATGATAAGAGTTGAAAATAGAAACCTACTGACCGGCGGACCGGTTTTACTTGTTCAGCATTTTTGAATTGTTAGATTAGATTTATCACTTGGGGTCGGTATATAATTTCTTTTATTTCTTTTATTTTTGTGGGAGATAATTTTTCAATATGTACTTTTAAAATTACTAACAATAAACATTCCTCTCCACTTCTACAGTTTGCTGTTGTAGTTTAGTTTCGGTTATATGAATGGAATAAATTAATAATAAAAAAAATAAAATAATATAAAAATAAAATAATAAAATAAAAATAAAATAAATGGAATAAAATAATTTCGAGTGATGGCTTATTATTCTCAATTTTTTGGGAGTTTTATTGAAAAAATTTTTTTCACTAATGAAACAAAATATTGTTGGTTTCAGGATGCCCGTCATCAAAATTGCGTTTTCGTGTGAATTTTTACATCGACGCTACTGATGGACCTCGTGGCTGTGCTTTAAACAAAAACATTGTTACCATCAATCGTGGTGGTATTGTGACTGCGTCAAAATTTTTCTCTAATGATACATTGAGAGTTGGTTTTTGTTTTTTGATGAGGAGTGTTTATTTTGGCTATAATTAAAAAATAAAAGTTACGAAGGATTCTATATGAACGAAAGAAAGTAGGAATGCAAGCTCGATAAATTTTTTCAAATTATTTTTAGTAAGCACTTTTTTAAATTTTTTAGCCATAAAATATTTTAGTAATAATATTTTTAATATTTAATATTTTTAATATTTATAATATTCAATAATATTTTTGAAGAGTCGCATCACTCGATTCATACCTGATGATATCCTAACTGTTGGTGTAGAATTGACAGTTTATGGTGAACAAAGCAATTCTGATGAAATTTATGAAGATCTTTATGCACTAACTGAAGGAAACCATTCCGTACCAAAGATTCATGGTGCTCAAATAGATGATGTTTGTTCTCCACTTGGTGAATTTTTTTTTTGATTTCCATCTTTTTTTAGATCTCAGTTCATAAATGAATTATTCATCGAATATTTCAGGTCGTGATTTGGGCTATTTATTGGACACTTCAGATTTTACGGATTTTACAATCAATGTTGGTCGGAATTCTTTTAAATGCCACAAGGCAATCCTAGCTGCACGGTCTCCATTTTTCCAAGCAATGTTTCGCAATTCTAAGAATCAAGAAAATGTTATGGGTGAGGTATGAATTGCGATATTTTACAAAAAAAAATTGAGTCTGTTTTTTATTTCTTCTCCACTTTTTCACTTTGGATTATGATTTTTACAATTTATTTATTAATGAATGACAATTTATTTATTAATAATGAAAAATATATTGGTATTTTCTTGTTATGTGCAGTTTTTACATAAAAGTTTTTAGGTTATGTTAACTGATATTTCGTCAGAAACAATGAATTCTGTTCTTGAATATATTTATAAGGATTTTTGCTCAGACCTAGCCCGAAATGCTTTGGAAATATTGGCAGCAGCTGATAGGTCAGTAATATTTCTATTATTATTTTGCTTGTTTTTCAAGTCTTTTTTATTGTATTTTTTGTTGTGTTAATTTTGTTAAACCTAGGAAATTGTTGGTGTTGGATTGAAAATGGCATTACTTTGCTAGGAGATTTTATTTAAGGTTTAAAAAATAATTTTTGGGAACT
Organism: Dracunculus medinensis; assembly: GCA_900625125.1. NCBI lineage: Eukaryota > Metazoa > Nematoda > Chromadorea > Rhabditida > Dracunculidae > Dracunculus > Dracunculus medinensis. The sequence goes on from UYYG01001210.1 coordinate 159,147, forward strand.
TTTTTTGAATATTTTGGATGTAAATTGATGCTTTATATGCTTTTATTGAAATAGATTTTTGATCACTTTGACATCTGACATTCATTCGGAATTGATTTACGAATTGATTTTCTTTATTAAGAATGTTATTTGCATATTTTATTTTCTAGATGTTTTTAGATAGTTCGCCCTAAAATTTTGTTTTTTAAGCTTTTATTCGATCTATTTTTGTCAGTAATCGGTATTTAGATTTTGTCTGGATCGTCTCAAATTGATGTGTCAAGATTGCTTAGTTCGTGGTATGAATGCATCGAATGTATGTGATCGTTTACGCGTAGCTGAACTTTTCAATGCGCATAAAGTCAAACGAAAAGCGTTACAAGTATTTCAGAGGTTTCGACAATCAATCTTAGAGAGCAGGGTAAAATTTGTAAAATATTCCATGTTTGCTTTTTATAGATAGATAGATAGAGCAGTTTTATAGACAGAGCAGTTTTTTTATTTGATCTAGACGGATACGTGTAATCTCTTATTTTGATTTTAATCTGTTAATTCATCATTGAATTCTATTACTTTTTCTGCATACCACTATTGATTCTCTATTTATTAAGGAATGGAATGAACTTGAAAACGAAAATCCGAGTCTTGCAGCATGGATTTTAAAGCAAATAATCACTTATCCTGATGGAACTCGAAATCCAAACTCAACCTCAATACGTGAAACATCACCGTCGAAAAGACCGAGGATCTCGTAATTTTCTTCATCCTTGATGATATTTCTTATTGTATATGGTCTTTGTTTGATTGATGATTTTATTTATTTTGTACATTTTCTGATTTTCATATTAGTTATAGTATAATTTTTTTAAAGTCTGAATTTCGTATATGATTTAATTATATTTGAAATTATAGCCAAGAAAATAAATTTTTTTCAAATTATTTTTTATATTTTTGCATTTGTTGTCTAGTGGAATTAAAATTCCAAAAACCTAGATAATCTGAATATTTGTGAATTTGAATATTTGTAAACTTGAATTATTTGTGAACTTTTCCGGCTTTTAAATTTTAGTGGATCGAAAAAAAATTATGAAACATTTGTTTCTCACCAAGATTATTGTCTTCAAAAAGTTATTCAGTTGTTATGTTTCATTTTTTTGTTGAATTTTTTTTCCAAAATTGGTTGCAGGAGTATTATCTTAAATAATTCAAAGAAATATAGGCTCTTTACTATTCTGCAATATCCGTAGCTTTTGTAAAGCAAGTAAGAAATCTAATGTTGAAATTGAAGTATAAATCAAAGCAAGGAAAGAAATAAGGCGAATTCTCGTTTTGAACAAATTTAGCAAACCGATGAAAGTAAATGAAACATTAGAAGCGTTTTAAAATCAGTTCGGTAGTTCGTGAATTTATAGAGTGTGAGGGTGCATTTAAGATTTTTCGCAGATAGCAGAGTGCTTGTTGTTCAGATGAGCAAGGCTCAGATTTAAGCTTCAGATTTTATATTCGATAAGGAATGTCAAGAAATGGATGGTGATGAAGGGAATCTGTATTCTCACTTGTTCCTGCCGCGCTAAAAGCCGGTGGAACGAGGGATGGCAATAAAATCAAAAATGATGCATACTGTTTGGGAGAAGACGAAGGGCTCAGCGGGCATATTTCGAAAAGAATGTTTTTAGGTAAAACAGATTGAACAGGTTGGATAGAATAGAGTTAAAAAATAGAAACAAAAATAGGTTAATCGTTTGCAGTTATTTTCGCGATAAATTTTTATTCGAATAATTTATTATTACTAAATAATAAAAAACAAATTCTTTTAAGTTTTCTTCGGCTTATTTGCTGATTTTGCAAAATTTCTGAAATTTATGTGGATTTTCATGGGACGAGGCTCATTTAATATTTAAATCGGCATACGTATTCTTTTAATAGCACGACGCATCATTTCCAGTTTGGCTGACAAGAGGGGTGAGATCGTTTCGTCGGCGAGTCATTTATAGGAAGAGGTGCAGTGGATAGGTGCCCATCGGCCAACCCGATTTCATTTTTAACGGCAGGTTTACTCGATGGAAGTGCTGCAATGAAATCCATTTTGCTTCGCTCTTAGTTGAACCATCCGAACATCTGAAAATAATGTGCATTTCTTAGATGTTTTTTATTTTCAGAACTTATATTAATTATTTCATTTCTGATAAAAGATTTCCGGTTCTTATCAATTATATGGTAATCATGATAATCAAATTTAAATTCGATAAGGAATGTTAAGAAATGGATGGTGATGAAGGGAATCTGTATCTCATTCACTCGTATTCATACTCAAAATATAATTCTCTTTCGCTTATAGATACTATATTGTTAATAATTAATGATTAAAGATATATATCATAATAATATCATAATAATAATAATGACAAAATATATATTTTTTTAAAATATTGAGATAATTGAAATAATAATTCGATGAATTTTGATTAATTTTGAAAAATATGAAAACATAGAAGTGTCTAAAATTAGATCCTCAGCAATTCAATTTTGTTATTTTATTCCAGAAAATTGAAAAAACATAATATATAATATATATAATAATATAATATATAAAAAACATATTTAATACATTTTCCAAATTTCCTTAATTTTTCAAATTTTCAATATCCGAACAGTGATTATTAATTATCGTTTATTATTTTTGTCTCCTTTATTCCTCGTCGTTGTTTAATTTATTTTTTCTCTATTAAATATTAAGATTTTTTTATGCAAAAATTCAGAGGAATAATTTAATTGAACATTTTTTCTCCATTGACCTTTTACATTTGGCATTATTTATTTATTTCGCCTATTATTGCTGCAAAATTCTAAATATATGGAAATAAAAACTGATAACCGATGATTCAAAAGAAATACGTCTTATAGAAGAAATGAGCAGGAAAGAATTTCTTATCTACACGATTTTCTTGCATATATCTGTGATAAATATAGTTTGTTCTGCAGTGAAAAGCGGAAATATATATACTTTCGGACGAATCACAACGAAGTTTGCTTTTTGATAAGAATTGGTTCTTTATGCTTAGGCCTTTTGGATTTAGGCTTAGGGTTTAAGGCCAGAAATTGGGAGTTCATCAGAAACTAAAAGATTTTAATAAATTTTTGAAGCATATTTATTCATAACAAAAGAACTTTATTTTTATATGCAGATTTTCCCTAAATTTTTTAAAATATTTGTTTTTTTTTCGTTTTATAAAGATTTATTTTGCGACTGATTCTTTTCATTGCACTCTTTTAAAAAAACTCGGAAATTAGCTTTGGCTTGTTCCACTATCTATTAGTGCATTTAGAATTACCTACTAAATTTTTATACAGTAGAGGTAGAACCAGAATTCTGACATTTGAGGTGGTGGTAATCTGTGCAAAAAATCATTTCACTGTCGTCCTCGTATGAGTTATTTTTTTCCTAAAAGTACTTATCGTTTCTGGTTTGGCAAGCTCTGCTGATTTCCAGGACCTTCATTTTAGATCCAAATGGGTATATTAGAAATATAAATCGGTTATCAAAGCCCCTTATGAAAAAATTGCTCAGCTATAATAAAACTTGAAAAAATATCGATATTTTGATCAAGTTTACTATTATATACCGTAGCATACTATTTAGATCTCTGAATATTCATATGTTTCACCCTGATGGCGCAAAAAGACGTCGACCAACCAGTAAGTTAAACACGTCGAAAGAAAATATTATGAATAGAAAGGTACTTTTCTCTTTTGGTTACCTCCAACCGGCTCTTAAATCGGCCTTGATTTCTCCACACTGCACCTTCTTTCATCTAATAGCATGCAATTTCTCGTTTCTCTAAGATCCTTCTACCAGAGAAAGTCAAATTGTTCGATTACAAGTCTATTCCTAGCAACAACCAGGTTTTAAAATTCTTTACTGTGATTTAATCGCTTTATTCTTGCGTCTTAAATTTCTCCATTTGCAGAATGAACTTGATGAGGCAGTTCTGAAGAATTCAACATTTAATGATCATAAAATTAGAAACCAGTTATCAGTGATAACAATTTCACCAATGATTAATGAAAATCCGATTGAATATGGCTATCCTGATTTAAGTATAATTTTCCTGCATTTTTCTTCCTACTATTTTTTCAAAGTTCCATTTAAGGCAATGCAGAATGTTATCTTCGGAATGTTTAATCTTCTTTATAGCAATAATAGAGAGGTTGAAGAAACGGATAAGGTTGTTCTAAATGCATGATTTCAATCGGATTATTGTCAATTTCCCTTACAGAAAGAATGAATTGACCTACTTTCGTTAGAAATTCGTGGAAAATTTTTCTATATTTCTGAAATTAAAGAAAAGATGGTTAAAAGCATTTCAGTTGGAATAAATCTTATTATACATTAAATCTTATAAATTTCTCTTATTGGTGTGTGGCTCATAAATAATTCAAATATAAAATATAAATTTATTTTCTTCATAATAAGAATCAAGAATGAACTAATTTCTTGCCAACACCAATTGCTTTAAAAATTTTTTTGCCAGAAATTTATTAATCATTACCATTTATCATTAATTTTTTATCTATCATTAGAACCCTTACCATCAATTATTTATATTATTTTAAAATTTTAAATTTAGTCATTTCAGCATCATTTCTTAATAACACCTTTTGTAGGGAGCAGGATTTTATCGATCATTTTCTTATACTGTGAAAAAAAGGACAATGAAATTAATAAAATTAAACTTTAATTTAAAAGTTAAATTTAATTTTAACTTTAATTTAGTTTAAAATAAATCTAATCTAATAAGCATTTTTGATAAATCAACAAATTTATTTATAGGTGACAAATGCTTTCGCAGATATGAAAATTGTATAATAATAAATGCTCAGCCATATGAACGACGCTCGAATATTCTATTAAATGATTGCAAATATCATTGTTTGCAATCAAAATCTGGAAAATTTAGATGTTTATCATTTGTTTATGATTACTTTTATAAGGTATTTAACTAGGATTTACGGATTTTCTAAAGAAATCAAAATTTGTTTAATCCAATTAATCCTCTATGGCGTCTTCTCGAAATCAATCTTCATTATATTTAGACGAAACGTTGGTTATAGCCATGTCGTCTCATGTCGTTTAATATGAGTAAAGAGTTGTAAAACCGATAAAATTCGATAAGTATATATAACAATGCAAATGGTAGGCAAATAAAAATATGTGAAAATAAAATGAAAATAAAAAGTAGTAAAATATGCAGAAAAGCATATGATGAAGCAACTTGCAGATTTGCGATCTTTTTGCACATTTTGGTGACCAATATCCCGCAAGGTTCGGTTAATTTGTAATCTATTTGCCTAAATCTTAAAATTTCTAATTTTCTACATATAATTGCCAGATAAAGTGATGAGGAGGCTTTATCGCAAAAGAATGCATGCTATTTGCTGGAAATAAGCAAATAGTCATATGGAAATGGTCATAAAAGAAAAGAAATTTTTAATGAAAAAAATTTTGATTAATTTTAATAAAAAAATTTTAGTGCAAAGATGCAATAAAAAAAAGATATTCTGATGTATTATCAGCGATATTTTAGAATTCTCAGATTTCGCACGCGAGATTACTTCGAACCGATACCAGATGATTCGTGTAACCCATGGCTTACATCAACCACGACGAGTAAAGCTAGAACAATTTTGCAGCAACCCTCCTTAAATAAACTGCCACAAGCAACAGCAGTTTTCTTCCCTCATAGTAAATTTTGACAATAATAATATTTTTATATTCTTTTAGTAATACCGAATTACAAAATAATTGAAGTGGTAATAAATAACATAACGGATATGGATATGTTATTATTAAATAATTACTGCTTTTTCTATTTCATGGATAACTTTTATATGCAATTTTAATATATATTTATCATATTTTTTTTGCGTTTTTTAATAAATTAAAAAGAAGGTGGAAATTTATTAATTTTTTGTATTTAAAATATCAATATCAAATATTTAAATATATATAAATAAATATATATTAATTGCAAAAAACAATTATTTTTTTTTATAAATCAAAAGTCTTGCGCACAAAGTAATAATATTATTATCCTTATCTACTCTTGCCAGGAGTGAACCTATCTTTCAAAAAATCGGGTGAGACTGGAAATTGATTAATACTTCTATTGTTAAGTGGCTGCAGAATAAAGTTTGCCCGGTCTGGGAGACCAGCGGAACGAGCCTAAATGAGTCAGAAGTGGTGAACGTTCTTAGAAAAAATTGTAGAGTTTAAAAAAAAGATTTAGCAAGAATGCAGAATTTTATTTATTGCCAAAATAATTACCTTAGAGAAATATGAATAATTTTAAATATTTTAAAATTTTCTATAATATTTCCCATTTTAGAAATTATTTATATAATTAGCTATTTCAGCCAAAAATGATAAAAGAATTGCACTAAGGGATAATACAGTTTTATTTGAAAATAACGGAGAAAGCAAGGATTGCGAGGAGGGAAAACGAGTAATTTATTTAGAAACGGATGGATATCAATTATTCGGTTATGATCATTTACTATTAAAAGATATCGTTTCATACGATGAATGTCTCGCTGCTTGTAATAATAATTATGTGAGCTTTAAACTTCCAAAATTCTAATAATAATATCAATAATAATATCAAAAATAATACAATTTTATCGATAATGTAAGCAGACCAGGGAAAAATTATTTCCATCCCAGCATGATAAATAGAAAAATGTGATAGGGTCATGGTTGAACATGTAAAGTTTAAAGTGTTGAAATTGATGAATAAGTGGCTAACTTTCACCATCCATAGAAAACATATTCGGCCAGAAAACTTTGTAAAAGAATCGTCTGACGATAGAAGTACAAATGGATCACCAAGATTTTTTAACGACAGATTTCTTCTTTTAGAGAAAGAACCACCCAGATATTTTGGCTGCCAAACTAGTAATCTTCGCAACGATCATTCGATTTTCCCATGATATCGATAAATAAGATTAGCTTTAATGATTATTTCTAAATGGGAAATAAGCATTGCGAAAGGGATAAAAATTTTTTTGCTTGAATAAAAAAGAGAATAGTATGAGGCCGATTCACTTAGGATATCACTTAGGATCGTCAAAAAAGTTAAAACTATGCGTCTTCTGGCGATCGAATTTCGTCTGTGCCTTTGCCCATGTCAATTTTTCATTTCCTTTAGTCGATTAAAAGTAATTTATAAATAATGGAAAAAAAGCATGAAAAACCAAAATTTAAAGGTTTCGAGTGGCAAAAATATTATATGTAACTCGGTTGACTTTCATGGAAAATGGTGTACACTCTCAGAGGAATCTGCTGTTCCACTGGGCAATGGAAAGCTTGAATCTAATAAAAATAGCAAATATTTTGAAAAAATTTGTGTCAGTGAAAGCTCCGTAAGGTTTGCTTTGAAATATTTTGATTTTTGTATTTCTTGTGGATTTTAACTTAGAAAGATATTATTTAATAGTGATTTATTATGGTGATAAATGGTATAAACGAATTGTAAATCGTATATCATAGGCTCCTTCTTAGTAATATTTATCATAATTGTGATGATTTAAGGACAGTGATTATAGGCATTGTAAGGGAGCAATAAAACGATATCCACAAAAAATTCTTGTCGGGTTTGCTGAAATCGTCCTTAGCGTTAAAGCTATCGATGAATGTATAGGAAACTGTTTCGATTCATTAACTCTTCATGCGATAAATTGCACAAGTGGAATGTATTATTTTGAGGTTGAAATTATTATTTGTTAAATTTTTTGAATTTTAATTTTTTTTTCCAAGACTGCTCATCTGCTTAGCGTTGCTCGTCGGACCAAATTTTTGCCACTGTAACATTTGACGATAGAAGTGTAGGTGAGTCGCCAGTACTGAATGCCCAAATTTTGCAAAGTAGAAAAGAATAGAATCGGCGCTTCGAACTAACAGCTATTAATCAAATCTATTCAATTTTACTTTTGAAATTTTATAATTTATATAATTTTATTAAAATTTACTGAAAATATTTTATTTTAAAAATTGCGATGTAGGAATAGGAAAATAAACTAAAATTAGTAACTAATAATTTAAAAAATTGAAGGAGGAAAATTCGAATTGTATATTAAATAGCGAAAATCAAGGAACACAAAAAGATTTATTTACGAACGACGACGTTGATATGGTTGATTACTTCGAAATTAGTTGTTTTTATCAAAAGCCGAAGAAGAAATTTGGTAATAGGGATTCTTCGAATTTTTTGCTATTTCTTTTTATTTTGCCATTTTTAAAGATATTAAAAACTTAAAAGACATAAGATTTTATTTTTAAAAAAATAATTTTAAAAATAAAAAAATATTCAGTTTTGATATAGCTTCATTGAGTTTTCTTTGAACAACTACTATTCACCATAAGATGACCAAAGAGTCACTTGGATTACGCAGAATAAATTCCCGAGATTAGCGCCGAGATTTTATTTCCATCATTGATCACCAAATTAATTAATTAAATTTCGATCATTAAATTAAATATTTATGCCTATTCAGTGCCTATTAACGATTCATTGACAGCAATCAGTGAACAAAGCGCATAACCCTTCTCAATATACCAATGAAAATTTGGAACTGATAAGGTTACATATTTCTTTATGAATTCTTGTCTTATCATGTACATATTCGAATCATATAGATTAAAAAAAATAAAAACCTTTGCATTTTTTCGGCAAAATTTTGTTTAGTTTAGCATGTGCTCCATAAGAAAAGCGATAATCCTTGGGAAATTATAAAATTATAAAGAAAAAAGGAAATATTTATGCAAATTTATCATTTTCCTGTTTGAGGGGCATTAACTGAGTATAACTGAGCATTTCAAATATATCCATGGACAAATTTATCGAAAAATTTAAATGAACCAAAATTTATGGAATTAGCAAATTTATTTAAATTGGAAAAACTAAATAATTAAAAAAAAATGGGCATAAAAATTCAAGAACGATTAGCAGCGATAACAGAATATTTCATTTCGATAGCATCGCTATTTTTCTTAAAGGCGATTTGTTGTTTGTCTCCTATATTGGATGGATTAACAAATAATTTTCTTTCCTTCGATCCGAGTATGCAGTGCAAATCTCTTCCGACAGTGATTACTAATTTTCTACCATAAAACCTATAAAGCAAATAAAAAATTGTTTCAAAACATTTCAAAATTGTTCTCGTTTTTAAAGTTTTAAAAAATAAATTTTTTTAAAAAAGTACACAAATTTAAAAAATAAATATAAAATACAATGTTTTTAGCGATAAAGAAAAGAATACCTTTCGAAATAATCACAAAGTATGCCAATAAGTTCGCCAACTCGATCCTCATTTTTAATATTTAAAAGGCAACCAACAAAGTCATTTTTTTTCAAATGAAATATCACTAATCCATTGCTTTCATTTGAAATACTTAGCCTTGATAGCTGAAATATTCGCTAGTAAAATTTTTTTAAAAATTTTATAAAAAATTTAAATTTTATACAAAATTAGGCCGCTCACTATCAAAATAATCGGCTATTAAAGAAAAATAAATTTTTCATCTTCAAATATTCTTCAAGTATTCTTATTTCACTTGGCTCGTTCCATTTGTTCTAATCCGAAACTATATAAACTATATAACAATTTTGTGTTCATTAATCACCTTTCGTGAATTTTTTACTTTTACTATTGTTTTAGAGTGGAAACCTACGTTTGAAAGTAATTCTGGTTGTTTCAATAATTTAAATGTTTTTGCACTTAATTTTGCAAAAAATTTATCGGTTATTATTAATATTCGACGTGATGATTTGTTGAATCGATTAAATTTCTGAAAATTATTTAAAAATTTTTTAGCTTATGTGAATTTAATAAATTAAGCAAACATAAATAATCAAAGTTCATCAATTATGGCTGTTTAGCTGAATGATATCTTAGAATTGTATTATCAAATCTCATTTCAAGCATTATGCCTCTCTCTTCTTGATAGGAATGAGTCTGATAATAAAATTTGATCATATCGCGGATCCAACACCTATATTTCTTATCTTACCTATATCTCTCTAAAATATAATAACCTATTAGCCAGTGGAAAGAGATTAACCAGAAGCGATGCTTTCAATTTACGCGGTGGCCTGGCCCATTAATAGTCAGGCATTTCTCAAATTTTATTTTAAATTAATAATCAATTACTTTATAGTAAAGTAATTACAAATATTTTATTTGTTTATATATTTTATTATATATATGATAATATATTTTTTATATTTTTATAATATTTTTTATATTTAATGTATATTTTGTATATTTTATAATATATAAATATTAATATATATATATATATATTAATATATATATATATATATATAATATATAAATATTTATTTTATATACTATAATTATATTAAAAATGATAGAAATAAACCTGAATATAAGAAGAAAAAAGAATTTTTGTAAATGGATGAGATTTTTTGATAAATTCTAACGCTGAACAATATTCGTTTACTTGATTTGTATTTCCTGTTTCATCGGGCTTAAATTATTTAAATTCATCAAATAATTTCGAAAAATATAATGAAATAAGCAGCAAAATAAATAAGAGCAAAGTAAATTACTTGGCGGAGATAATCGCCTTTCCAGAATCTCGAATAACCCCATTCTTTTCGTTTACGAGAAAGAATACTACATGCGGCTAATTTTTGTGGAAGTGATTGCTGAAGATGCTCTGGCAATCTGTTAATAATAATTCTCGCATACCATAATCGATGCATTTGCTTCAACTGGTCCGATAGTGCGTTCAATTTATGCGGTGGCCTAGGCCATACAATATGTTTGCCACAGTCAGGCATTAAAGCTATATTTCTAAATGGATTTCATATATATATATATAATTTTTTTAAATATGTAATATTAATTTATGAGTGTAAAAAGAGCAAATCTCTTTTAATTATATTTTCATTTCAAATCTTCTCAAAATAAAAATAGGGCAATGTAAAAATTTATGCGGTATATGGCAAAGTCGTGTGTTACATATAAATTATCATTTCCATGCTTTATGATTCTATCTTCTGGCGTAACAAATAAAATATTTCAAGAAACCTGAGAGATCGACAAACATCATTAATATATTTGCGGTTTTTATAACGTTCATAATAATGCATGATGGTGTATATGGCTCGTATTCGTTTACAGCGACGGCGAGCCAAAATGCCACGCCATATCTATTATTACTTTTATTATTAGATATCACACTTTTTTTATTAAAATAAATATTTTATTAAAAATTTATATCTCTAGAACACAGTGGTGTTATTTATAAAACTAACCTTTTGTATTAAAACGACAATTTCGTCAAGTCTTTTCTTTCGCAATTCTTCTAATTTGAATAAAGTTTTTGAGTTTTTAATAAAGACTTTAGTTTCTCCAAGCATACAATCAATATTCATACCGTACTTTTGGAGTATTATTAATGAATTAATTTTCAGTGAACCATTAAGAGGATTAGGCCAAGTTCTTTCTGATAACATTTTATATCTAAAAGAAATATCAGTGAAATCTATATAAAAATTATAGTAAATCGCTCAGCTCCGCTGGCTAATTGATCTAATTTAGATCTAATTTTAGATCTAAATTTTGCCGCGGAGATTTGCATTATGTTTCGTACTATGCGATCCACCATTTATAATTCATTGTTTAAATAACAGCAATAATAATCATGGAACTTCATAATCATGATTAATGGAAAATGTGAGGATTATGAGGATTACCTTTGGAGAAAACGATTATATGCAATTCTATAGGCAAATCCAGCACGTCGAACTCGAATATTTTCCAGTAAACCGAGATAACGAACCTTAAATTTTTTGATAACAATAATCGTTCCATTTTTTACCAAATATTCTTTTTTTGTGCAACAATTTTTTATTTCTATTCCATCGCTACAAAAAATACTGTTTCCTTATATTAAAAGCGAAAATCTCATTATATTGGCATTCTAAATCGCAAAATCGTTAATTTCGAATAGCTATTCATAATTTAAAGCAAATTAAAAATAACAATAAGTAAAAATTAATGAACTTGATGTTGGACGGTTTTCCAGTCAAATATGGTACTTAATCGCAGTTCATTTGGTTTAATACAACGAATGTAAAAAGGTTGTTTTGTTGATAATTGCTTAATTAAATCATTCATTGAATTCTGAAATTTATAGATTATCATAAATTTTCATATCATAAATTACTGTTTTAAGTCTTAAAATATTTCGATTGAGGAAATGCTTTGTTAATTAATTAAATTAATGCTAATTGGCATTTCTGGTTAGCTTCGCTCCACTGGCTGTTAAGATATGAACAATAACCATATATGGAAATGAAAGTGGATGAATCCGTCCAGGTTTTTTAATAACAACTTTACCCAGCAGCAAAAGTCAATATATGACGCTTGGAATAAAAAGCAATACACCCTCGTTTATACTATCCTCTGTGAAGAAACGCTTTGGTGCTACACATATAGACCAATCTTCAACTTTACTTTTCATATCGATAAAAATATTCAAATTGTTTCATTTTTAGGTAGTACGAGAAAATAAAAATATTTAATTGCTTCTGCTTGTCTTACAAATATGTAACATAACTATATTATGGTAGTAAACCAGAAATCATTAACCACTTTTGTAGTTTTCTGTGGGTGTTCGAGAAAAATTCGTCGCCCAAAATATGGCAACTCCATCTTTTTTCTCCTCTCTATCTTCCTACATAAATTTCTTCGAAACCATTTTCTACATGCATCAAAATCTCTTAAAAAATAATCGAACCGCACCACGCTCTCTTTTTTAAACCAGATAACAATATATTTTAAAACATCCTTATATTATATTGACTATGAGATCCATAAGCCTTGTTAGCCTTAATGATCTATTCCATAAAAACCTCGTTATATCCTTTCATATCAACAACATTTCTTAAAAATGCCATCTATGAAATTTCCATTCCACATAGAAACTCTTTGATTCATAAAACTCTTTGATTTAATTCATAATATTCTGGGAAAAATTCTTCGCTGAGTGGATAAAATCTCACTTGATCTCATCCACTTTTGTTCAAATACTATTTGCATTAATAGTAGCATCACAAAACATCGCCTTCACTGGTTAGGATACATTTTTCGTTGCTAAAGTTGACATATTTTGTTACTTGTTACACCTTGTGATGAGTAGTGTCATAAAGCGAGACCAATCAAGACTTGGACTGACACGATCAGGAAAGATTTTAAACTTATGGGTGAACTAGCAATATATGGACTTAGACGATGGAAAAAGGAATGGCTTCTGTTGACGAAGGCATCAGAGCGCGAAATTTGGAAACGCCTTGTCCTTGGAGTCAGTGAAGCCAGCGTAACCAGTAATAAGCTGTTAAAAGAAGAATTCTCTTAAACTTCAATTATCTCTCTAATAAAGCTCAAGTATTTTTTTGTCTTTTAATCCATTATTGACATAACAGTAAGCAGTTTAAGCCGTCCTCCTCTACTTTTTAATACCACTTTCTTGTCCTACCACCCTACCAGGTTTTGACAATATGTCTAAGGATATGCCAAAGTTCGAAGACAATTCTGTCCGCTTATTCAACGATTCGCTTCACTAAATTCAATCAATCTCATTCTTCCTAAATTCATTCTCTCTCCTTTTAGGGAATTTTATGAAGGGAATTAAAACAATTTTGGCGATTAGAAAAAATTTGAAATGTTAAACATGAAAAATTGCAGTAAAATTTCTAAACGATTTCAAAAGTGATCAGTACCACATTCGGGGATAGAATAGCTCATTGGGTTGTTGCTCGATTTGGAGCCTAGGTTCGATTCCTCGCAGAGGAATTTAAACTGCACAAAAATCCGCGAGATGCTGGCGACTCAGCCGTCAGCTGTTTTTCTATTGCCAAGGAACTCTCTGGCAATATTACCCAATACGACAAGCCAGTGGAGTAAGTTTAATTTTAATCAGTAATGGTGAGGACTCCTAAAAGAAAAAAAAACATTACCATAATGCCCTCTTTTCTTTGCCAGTATGTTATATATTATATTTATCTCAAATTATATTTATCTCAATCCTTTGTGATTATAATCCTTTCACTTCATTAGAATCTATTATGATGCTTTATAACCGCCTTATCCTATCTAAGATTCCATAAATTTCTTCTAACTATTCTTTTGGAAATCTGTAAGTAAAATTTCTTTAAACTATATAAGGATTACAAGACCTTGCTATGGCACTCTAAGATACTAGAAAACTACGTAAGAACCCGAAATCTTGCTCTGTGGTTCTTTTATTCTTTAGTGCCTGTTATATTCTCTTTGCAAACCAAAATTTTTTAAATACCTTTCTTTCTAAAATTTTGCCGTATTCTTTTGCTATAACCCATCAGCGACATCATTTTAAATTTCGTTCTATTACTCTAATTCTTCCTAATGAATTTAAAGTACCAAAGTTTGAATTCTTTAGGATGGGTCTTTTTACTTTTTATAATATTATAAATAATGTATTATAATGCATTTAAAGCCAACCTTGAAAATACTTCCTGCAGTAAGCGGTCGCTTATTAACTTCAGTGATTAATTTCTCTCCATCAGGAAACATTGATGATAAAAGAAGATTTTTACTTAAAAAATGAAATTTAGTATTTTATCATTTCTATATCATTTCACTAATTTGCCTCATGGACCAAACTTCATCGGTCTAAATCCATTTTAATTAATCATCGACTAATCCACTAAATTATATTTCTATAGCCAAATGATTCTCTGGCAAAATTTGATCTGCTCTGATAAGCCAGTGGAATGAGCCTATTCAGAAATGGCGAACACTCTTAGAAAAAAATCGACTAATAGACGAATATTTCTTGAAATGAAAATGCGAAAAATTTTCATAAATGTCAAAGTAAGTTAAGTTAAAAAATGAAAGATATAATTTCATAGACTCTTGGATCTCTAATGGTCATCTGGATTTTAAAAACAGGTTTACTCCTCTCAAAGAACAAATAATCGAACTCATGCTGGCTGATTACAATTGTACAGTTAACCAGAATTCAAGCTTCGCACAAAACCTGTGATAAAGCAATCTCTTAATATCCTGAAACAGTGTATCACGATTCTTATCGATAAATCCATGAACGCAATATGTAACATCGCCAGCGTAATGAGTTATACGAAAATCATTGTCAAACTGAAGGGTTTTGTCCATTGTATTCAATCGCCTACTGGTGTAATACTTATTCTCACAGAGGTTTTTATCCATTTCGCTCAAAAATATCTGAAATTGAATCAATTTTCCAAAATTTTTTGTTGATTTGCGATAAATTTGTCTAATAAATTTTATTCTTAGCCTATTAAAATCTATGAATTCCTAATGGAATTAGTTACCTAACAAAAAAATATAAATTATTTAAAAATTTTGTGCTATTGCAATGGCTGGAAGAACATAATGGCGCAGTGGGTCGATGCTCTCATTTCAAAGAGCTGCTGTGGAGGTTCTAGTCTTAGTGTCTTTTGACGTTAGTGACTACTTTATTCATATTTCATTACAAGTTCATTCATCTGAAATTAATGAAGTGTTTCCAATGCTAATGAGTCTGATTTATGAGAAGAAAAAAGTTTTAAAAAAAAACTTTAAGAATTCTCCAAAATAATTCCTAAAACCATACCGAATCATTTATTTCTCCGATATTGTAACAAGCTTCATCAAGAATTGAAATAATTCCGATTCTTGGCATTTCAATAAGGTCGCAAATTACTTTATTATTAAAGTAATTAACCTATAAAAATAGATAATAATGGATAATAATGAATGGGTAATAAAGTTTTTAAATAGGAATTTCAGACGAATTAGTCAAAGAGAAGTTTTGTTATTAAATCAGTTATTGCTCTATACTCTATTCCAGTAAAAATAACTCACTTGTTGCCATGTTATTCCTTCTCGATAGTATTCCTCTTGTTCCTGTTTTAATACGAGCTGAATGAAAAGTTGTTGAAGTTTCTCGTTACAATAATTTATGCACAGTTGTTCGAAGCTAAATATAACGATGGTATCATAAAATGCCGCAATAAGAATAATTAATGTGTGGTTTCAAATCACCATTTGTCTATTTCAACTATGATTCTTCAAAAAAAGTAGTCCTAATAGCAGCGCATAAGATAGAGATCAGCTGATTTCGAATTCGGCACCAAAAGGTGCAGCATTGTCAAGCATTGCTAGCCGTTTTGGACCGCCATAATAAATGAAAAATAATATATGCCTGTTAACTTCAAAAATTTCAAATCCATAGATGTCCAAAATTCCTATCGTTCTCCATGCCTTATACTGGTCATGATGATTTGCTATCGCTTCATTTATACGATTGATGATCCACGTAAATAATCTTTCATACATTTCCTTGAATAAAACCATCCCTTCACTGCTACCATTTCAGTTTAATTCAAAAAAATTAATAAGCAAATTAGGAAAAAAGTTAGACTACGTTTGGCGTGGTTGGTATATTGTATCGACTGAAGTTAATTGATTTTAGGTTCGATTTTTATCCTTATATAACAAGATAAATCTATCATTAAAGTACGAGCGTTACTGAGGACCCAACCGTAATTTAATCCTATCCAATCCTAATGGCCAATGTAATCAACCAAAGAAATGGAAAAATTAAATATTGAAATATTAGGTGGTACTTTTCCGTTTTTTGCAATATATTCTCTTCGGTACAATATATTAAATTAATCTAAATTAAAAAACCTTTGCCAATGAATCTCTAACGTATTGTGCGGCATGAACATTGTGCTCCTTGGTGATTATGTCGCCCCGTGGTGCAACTACCTAAATTTCCATTGAATTTCTTGCTTTTTATCAAATTTATCAAATTATTAAGAAATAAATATGGAGCATCAGAGCTTTACTTCCCTGGAAGAATTCTCTGACCGAAATAAACCAGTTATTAAAAAATCCGTGTGACTTGATTATCGCTGAGTGAATTTCTATCAAAAATTTCTGGCTTAATCTTGAGTGCTAAGCGCTTATTTACTTAATTTACTATTATATTTTGTGATAAATCACTCGTCGAAAATTGTTCTATTAAGCAAAAAAATTCGATTCAGGAAATTCAGATTAAAAAGAAAAATGAAATTGCTGATCATTTTTTTCCCAAGATTATCATATTTTCTTATTGTAATATCTTATTGAAATTCAATTAACTGAATAAAATTAACTTTTCGACAAAGCGCAATTGCTAATTCTTCAGCTTCAACTTGTAGAACATCAGCTGCATTTTCCAGTAAAACTTTATTACTAATTTCGGTTTCATCGCAATTATTTTTCTTTTCAGCAAATTCGATATTACCAATGAGAAGTATCGCAGCAATTACTCGCCATATCTTAAACATATAATTAAAAATTTTGAAATATGATGGACGAGTCAAGTAAGAAGAAAAAGAAACCTGCTGAACTTCGCCTTCGCCGAATGTGTTAATTGACTGAAAAGCTTGCTCAACCTCTTTGAAACTGTTCTTATCGTTGATTGAATCAATCTAAGCAATTAAATTTTATTTAAAATTGTCCATTTCACATTCCTTTCTAGTTTTCCTTGTGGCACTATTTGTGTTCGGCACCATTTCTGATTTGAATGACCCAGTTAAATATTAATTGCTCTTTCAGCAGGCAGATAGAGACGAAGAGAAAGGTGAGCCTTCAGCTCCATTGGAAGGATTTCATTTCATTTTTAATAACAGACTCTATTAAAAGTGATAAAAAGCTGGCTTATGGAAACTTTTGGTTTTCATCGAAGCAGTAAACCATCTCATCCCAGTTATATAGATTATATTATATAGATTATATTTAAATTGTCTTATTTGCCTCTTATTTTTAATTATACTGAGGATTTTAACTTTGAAAAAGCTGATAATTTCGCAAACCTTAGTGGTTCCTCCTTGCCTTAAATAAAAATAATTCATTGCATCATTTTCTAAATGAAAATTGGCCAAAATGGCTGTATCTAAGCCCGTAAAGAATTGATAAAATACATGAAAATTTCGTTCACCTCGTTGTTGACGAACCACTCGTGACTTAATAAATAAAATCAAGAAATAATTGATTTAGAGCTCTTAATTAATATAAAATTGATAAAAAGATAAATAAGAAATAAAGAAAGAAATAAATGAAATAGGTTTAAGGCACTTTTATAACGCACTTTTGTGGATTTTAATTATAATTATTTTTAATTACTATTACTATTAATATAACTGATGTATATATAACCAGTGCTAAGGCCGATTCATATTGAGCATCACAGCTTCAATTTCTTGCTCTGACAGGAGTATACCTGCCATTAAATCCGCCTGGTGCGATTCACCTATCGACAAGTGACTACAACAGAGGTAGCCTCAATAAAATGGTAAGTTCACCATTTTTGCTATTTTTACTTGCTATTAGCCACTTAATATTTTTATAATTGCTGTTATATATGCATTATAACTACTGTATGTTATTGTAATTGGCATTACTTTTTCGAGAAGATAATAATAAATGTGTCCACCGATAGGATCGTTGTTATAATCAAAATTAATGCATGTATATTTGCCAAATCGGCTTGAATTATCATTTCTATTCGTGGAAGCACATCCAAATGATTCCAAGATTATTGTTGAACGAAGAAAAATATCTTTTACGCTATAAATAGAATAACTTTATAAAATTATTTTCAACTACAATTATAAACTAAAAATTAAAGAAAAATTATTTTCTTGAATAGAAAACTTATTGAAGGAATCTAATGGATTTTTAAAAAGATATCATTATGGATAATTCATTTATAAATTTTAATATATTAGAATGGATTTTGTAAAATTTTAATATTTTTTCTTTTAATAGTAAGTAAGTTAGATTTACTAGAAACATGCAGTAAAGTTATCGTAAAAATAAATAATAATTTATAAATAAAATTGTAAAAATCCAGTTCACCATTCAATTTTATATTGTTGATGAGTATTAGTAATAGCTGCTAAATATTTCGTTATATATTTACTCGTTTCAGTTTTACCCGCACCAGATTCACCTTTAATATTTGTAATAAATTTTAATGGTATTTCACATAAGCTATTACAATGAATGCCGGAAACCATATTTTTTAAGCATGTGAACATACTTAATCCTTTGGGTAAGTAATAGGACCATGGGAAAGAATATAAAAAAAGGTCATAAAAATAGAAAGAGAATGAAGAATCTTTCTCGCTAATGCTGTCCATCTGATTAGCAAGCAATTAGCGATAAAACTGTAAAAAGAATAAAAAAATAACCTGATATAACAATACAAGTATCTTGAGAATATCGTTCCATTCTTCTATAAATCGCATCAGCAATTGCAAAAACGTGAGGCTCACGTTCATACAATTCGCGATTTTTATATTTTTGTATAATATCGTCGTTGTACAATGGAAGTTCACGATATGGATTGACCGCTATCAAAACTTCACCAATATATGTGTATATTTGATTTTTCGAGAATCTAAATTTTCCGAAATAAAATAATTTCTGAGTGTACAGAAAAAAGAGAATTAACAAAAAAGCAATTGATATTTTACCACTCTATAGTATGATATGAAATTTTTGCTAGGGAGTCATTTGATGGTAGAATTGTAGATGGATGAGAGATCGGATTTTTAAATTGCAGGTATAATTGGAACGTTATGCTCGAGACTTGAGTTACAACCATCACCTATTCTTTCTTTTAAAGTGAAAATTATAATAATTTTATCGGGAAATACCTATGTTCCAAATTTGATACGATAATTTCGTGATTCAAATCAGTAAGTAATACAAGATCCTCAACACCATAATCATCGGAATTATTTTCAACCATCACTTGGTTATCTGAAGCGTGTTAATATAATTTTTAAATTATATTATCAATTTAAAATATACCATGGGTACATTTATACATAAATCGAACATTTTTTTAAGACCACTACTTTTAGGCTCATTAGACTCATTCAGTCGGTTTATCGAGCTTAAATTTTGCGATGGAATCAACTGGCGATAGAATCAATATAAATTTGAATCGCTAGTGTCAGCCGGATTTTGGAAAGACAAGTTTTTTCTTGAGAGTAAAAATCCTGCATCGGCTCTTCGAAATGAGATCAGCATTCAGATATCTTATCAAATACGATGCCACAGATGACTCGTGAGGATCCAGATGTAATTCTATCTTCAAATAAACCGCTAACCAAATAGTCATCAAATGTCGCATTATTCAGATCGTTAAGCGAAAGAGATAAACCAAACCAGAAATGCTGAATGCTAATGCATATGTAATTATGAAAAGCTTTTTTCGTACTATTATAGTAAAAAAATTGACGATTAATAAATGAATGTAAGCATTCAGCTATCGCATAAAAAACAGGACAGTCTCTACAAGCAGATTGATTTCAATGTTTTGCAGAATCACTTTGAATAAGGAGACAACTCTTATCGGATGGAACTGCACAGAATCGATCAAATCACTAAATTTTCTCCCATAAACAACCGAAATTATTAATCATTATCCGAAATAATTGGTCACTAATAGTAACAAAACATTATTTATAATCAGAATATGGGAACAGCCAAATCCTTTAATGGATTCAAATTCTTATAAAAAAATTCAATCGAACAAAAGAACTTTTGCGCACTCTTCATACTGATTTTGAATGGAAAGCTTGGCAAACATCAATATTGGCAAAGACCTATTTAATTTCCCCTAGACTGTCGATTTTTTTCAGCTTTGTTTTCAGCTTTTAGGTTTTTTATAGATTTCCACCTCCCTAAACTAGAAAACTGAAAAACGATTCAAGAAAAACCTGGAAAAATCTATAGAATTTCGGTTATTTAGAATTGTATCAATGAAAATTCTTGGGAAAAGCTTTCAAGTGATCAAAAATTATTTTTTTATTATTAGCAAACATACATGCCTGTATAGAAACTAAGAAAATAAATATATTTATATTTTTATATTTCTTTACTTTACTTTTGTGCATTTTTATTTTTATATTTTTTTAAATTTTTATTGTATTTGTTGCACAAAAGTCCATCGAAAATAGCGTCAATTTAAAAAAATTCTTTCTTTTCAATTGTGTAAAGAATATTGTACAAAATTATTTTTGCCTATATTAATCATAATTTTCATTAAGTACAATTTAATTATAATTTAACTGATGTATGATGATCATTGTCAAAAATGAGTTCTTTTTCTAACACCTCTCACCATTATTGGTTAGAGGGAATTAGCCTCGCTTGGAAAGATTTTTATCATCATCCACTAATTTAAGGTGAAAAAAAGCCTCATATATATATATATATATATATAATATAATACTTAATCTCTAGCACTCCAACACCTAATAAAGACTGTTCTAATAACAGGAGAATCAAGCTAAATGATAAATAGTGGGTGTTAATTGCCGTCATCATTGATAAAAAATGCGACATAAATATGGCAAAAAAATTAGAAAAACTAACTGGTAAAAATTTCACATAAATTTATCAATAAACATTATTAAGAACTGTAATGAAATAAAATGATAGATGGATGGATAAACGAGTGATTTCAGCTGCTTTTAGATATGATTCGAGAGGCTCGACTTGGAAGATTTGGAAACGCTTCGCCAGCATAACAAATGGAACCATCTTTACCAGTAATACGAAAAGAAGTAAAATATAAAATTTATGAATAATATTTACGAAATAAACGATAAAAACTATTCAAAAATCAGATAACATTCTTACAAATTTTTCATAATTTTATTCGACACCACAAAATCCAAAGTGTATGTCGTTGTTGACCTTCGTATGATAGGACTTTGAGATTGAATTTTCAATAACAATGATTAATTAAATGGAAACTGCTTGCAATAAGACAAACGGGTTTTGATATGGTGTTGAGGAAATATTTTTTTAAAGAGTCCTCACCATTACTGGTTATACTCGCTCCGCTGGCTTGTCGCACTGCACAAATATGCCGGAGAATCCCTTGGCTTGCGACTAATTTATAATTTGTTGATCCATGATTACTCTTTTGCAGTTTATTCTAATACTTCATATAATTTTGATCGAATTTTCGATAAATAATGACTGATTAATAAACTAATAAACTATAAACAAATAATAATAATAAAATATACTTGTTTGCAATTTATAAGACACTTCATTGCATTTACTCAATAATAGTATTAATGGTACTAATTTCCTAAGCAGATAACGATTAATGAAGGATGACTAAAACCCTCAGAATTATTGAGTAGGTAATTAAAAAAATTGCATGGATAAGATGGCTGATGACGGTTGCTTACGACGATCTCGAACCATTAATGAAAACAATTATTCACCGATTCAAATAAATTTTTCGTAAAAAATATAATTTAAAAAAAGTCGATATAAATATTTGGATAAGTCGATATAAAGTCGATATAATTTAAACGATATAAATATTTTCGAACAACAATCGTTATAAATATTTACAAATTAATGGAAAAAATACCAAAAATATTCTTTTTTTCCTTTTTCCTCTTTCTCTTCTTTCATACTTTAATATTTGGAATTTTAAAGTGCAATTAAAATTTAAAATTATTCATAATTTATATTTATTTTCGATTAGATTAATACTTTCATTTATAAATTAATATTATGAGATATATCATTGTAATCGTGAAGAAGAAAATCGAAATTTTTTGGCCAGAATTACATTTTTTTTTGGCTAGATTTATAAAAGTATTAATCTTCCTCTTCTTCTAACAGCTCTCACCATTACTGGTTAGGCCGGCTACAAGAGAAAGACGCTTTCAAGCGGCGCGGTCTGATGATATCGTTGACAGTAATGGAAATTATTCCTTTTTCCATCGTCTAAGTCCATATATTGCTGGTCCACCTATATGTTCAAAATCTTTTCTCACCGTATCAGCCCAGGTCTTGATTGGCCCACCTCGCTTTTGGCTCCATCCATCACACGGTTTAGCAAGTAACGAAATATGCATCAACTCCTGTGGTGGACGACGGAGTCACGTCAGCTTATTCCAATAATTAATGATGCGACTGAAAACCATTTTTGTGAAGCACTATTAGATTTTTAGTACCACATTAATATAAATATATTAGTTTCCGCCTTTTTGAAAGTGGAAAATTATAACTACTTCGTGTGGTATCTTTTGGGAAGCAGAATGGCTAAGTTAGTATAATCATGTTGCAGAACTAATGTTAATCTCGTTCTGAAAAGAGTCATTTTATCTTATAAAAACTTGGCTAATGCTGATAATGTACCCTAACCAGCGAAGGCGGCGCACTGTGATAACATTATTATTAATACAGGTGGTGTTTGAACGAAGGTGGATGCGATCATGTGATATTTTATCCCGTGAAATATACAGACAAGAATGGGCAAAAGTAGATAGCTTCTTAATATCCTCCACTCTCATTGGCCATATCTCAGAACCACATAGCAAGATCGAACGGATCACAGCTATATAAATGCGGGCTTTTCTTTTAGTGTTAATTTCACGACGGGTCCATAAAGGTTTCGTCAATCGGAAGAATGCATTTTTAGCTGCCATGTTCCGGGCTATAATATCGTCTTTTGCCTTGCCATTTGCTATTAGAGTAGACCCAAGGTATTTAAAATCGGGCACTTTCTAGGCAATTTACAAAAAGTGGCATTTTATCAGCCTCTTGTACATAAGACGAAAAGAGTTTCGGTTTGCATACATTGACTGTGAGTCCTCTTCTTGCTGCAGTTTCTGACACGTTTTTTAGTATTACTTGTATTTCGTCATAATTGTCAGCGAAGAAGAATACATCATCAGCGTATTCAAGATCTATGATACGATGCTCTGGACTAATTCGGACACCTCTTGAGTGTCGACAAGCGGTGTCCATTATCCAGTCTATCGCATAGTTGAATATTGTAAGGGAAAGGACGCATCCTTAATGGACACCAGTTCTTATCTCGAAGGAGTCTGTCAGTTCTCCATGTACACAGACCTACACCGACGTACCTTTCATAAAATGCCTTTATGAGTCGAATGATCTTCTCTGGAACACTGTTGCATTCTATTATCCTCTAAAGCCTCTTTTTTATCAATTGAATCAAAAGCAGTCGAAGAATCATGTGACAGTGGGTTGCAAATAACTAAAGCGATGTTCCACCCTTCTTAACGTGAATATCTGGTCAGCGCAACCGCGCCCTGTTCTGAAAACAGCTTGATTAGGACGCATCTTGCTGTCGCGTATTTCCATAAGTCTGTTGAGTAGCAGGGAAGCAAAAACAAATATTAATCACATGTATTAATCGATTACTCATAAAAAATTTGATAGTCGAAACAATTTTCGAATTGAATTGAAGGATTGAAGGATTTTTTGAATAATTTCGATGTGCCTAGCATCAAGTTTCTGAAAATAGATTAAACGAAAATAAATTTTTAGTGATATTGCTTGATACTGGAAAAAATCATTTGCAAAACGTTTTGAATATAATAGCTCGGATTTTATTAAGATTATCTTAGGATTCTTGCTACTATTATAAAAGCGTATTGTTCTCACATCGAGTACTGAGGTCCTATTATCGGCAGAAATTAGCCTGTTCTTGAAAATCTGGGTACCTGGGTGCGATTCACCTGTACTTCCACGGCCAAATGATTCCCTTGCAAAATTTGCCTAATTCGATAAGTGACCAGCAAAGTAAGTTTTACCAGAAATGATTAGCCTCCTTTACCTATCACGGCTATTGGTGTATCTCATAAATAGCACTGAAATTGTTTCGATAATTTAATTATCAATATTTTGACCCGGGACTGAAAAGGGAACATCGCTTCAAATAACAGCAATCCACCTTCACTTGTTTTATCGATTTTGCAGCAGCTTTCGATTCGATTGATAAAGCAGTGCTCCGGAAAGTGATAGCATGTGACGGTGTCTCAGAGAAGATCATTCGGCTCATATTTTATTTGCATTAAGGAAATAGAAATAATGTTAAACAATGTGTCAATAAATTGTAGCGAGAATTGGACTCAAAATCAATGTGAATTAAACGAAAGTGTTTTCAAAATGAAAGACGCTGATAAAATACCTATTTTTATCAATTCACTGCCTGTTGAAGAAGTACTCAACTTTAAATATCTTGCATCTACTCTAATTCTACATGGCCAAGTAAAGGATGAAATTATAACCCAGACAATCACTGCCAGAATTGCATTTTTCCGGTTGAACCTTTGTGGAACCGTTGCGAAATCTGTATAAAGACGAAAATCCATATAGCCGCGATTCGTTTAATATTGCCATATGGCTGCGAAACACGGCCAATGAGGATTGAAAATATTAAGAAATTGTCTGCATATGACCACTCATAAGGTACATGTTCGCCGAGCGGATAAATTCTCACATGATCGTATCTACCTTCCAAAATCACCTGTGTTAATAACACCAACATAATGCATTGCCTTCGCTGGTTAGGGCATGTTTCCCGTCGTCCACTACAGGAATTGACGCATTTCGCTACTTGCCGAACCTTGTGAAGGTTGGCACCAAAAGCGAGGAAGTCCAATCAACACCTGGAATGATACAGTCAGGAGAGATCTTGAACATTTTGAATATAGGGGGACCAGGGATATATGGATTTAGATGAGGGAAAAAGGAATGGTTTCTAGTACTATCAGCGATGGCGTCGGACCGAGCAGCACGCAGACTTATCTTTATCCTTGCAGCCAGTGAAAGCAGCCTAACCAGCAGTGGTTAGAAAAAGAAAGTATCTACAATATTAATCTACAGTTTTCAATTTCTTATTCTTCTGCTCCACTATTCTTTCCTTCATTTTTTGTACGGACATCGCCAACCAAATAGTTTTTTTTCTTTTTTTAAATAATACATCGTAATTTTACATTTTTTTTTTAATCGCAATAATAAATTCGGATTCATAGTATAATGCCCTGCTCATTATCAAAGCAAATAAATTTTATCAAAATATTTTAATCAAAAAATCAGATGATTTTAAAAAAATCAAAAATATTCAGGATATCACACCAATATCACACCAAAAATTTGAGTTAATTAAAAAAGTAAAAAATAAGGAAAAACTGCATGTTCATGCAATTTACGTGTTTATCGAGTGGGGTAAAATCACATGAATGCTTCCATCTCTTGAATATTCTCCTGAATGCCCTTCACTGTCATCTATGTTGATTAGACCTTACTTTGCCACCTATCGCAATTGACACATTCTATATCGCAATTGACACATTCTATACTTGACTAAACATTATGATGGATGGTGTTAAACGGACCAATCAGAGCCTGGATAAAGAAGATCTGGATTATCCAAAAAGGTTTTGAACGACCCAGAGATATATGAGCTTAAAAGATGGAAAAATGAGTGGCTTCTCATAATCTCAGGCGTGCCAGCAAGTATAGATGCTCAGGACTTTTATCTTTATAGCCATCAGATCTATCCTAAGCATAATGGTAAGATTTGTTAGAAGACTGAATACATCATCCTCACAGCGGCTCCTCTTCTTTCTACCCTTTTTACAACCAAAGAACCAAAGCTTTTTAAATTCAACCCCTTTTCTTTTGATAATATAAGCATTGGCTTTATATCTTTACTGTCTACTGAGTCATAAAACAGAAATATAAAAATATATTTAGCAATCGAAGAATTCATCATTTCATCATTTTTTTTTCAAATATATTCTTCAATTCATCTCGCACTTCTATTAATAGTAAACTAAATGGCTAAAAGAATAAGGCTAAGGTTTTTCCAAGCTTCTCAGTTCTGTACTTAAAACTTTTTTCTTACATCGTCTGAGCTTATCGCTATAGGTTCGAAACCTATCCTTTATACTTTTGATTCAGTCTATTCGCAAGACTTGAGATTCAATAAGATTTTCAATTCTTCTTGTGATAGGCTGCGAAGAATCGCGTATGCAACGATTATAATTATAATTAATTAATGAAAAGATTTTGATTATTAATGAATGAAACTAGTGAAAAAATTTTAATTGTAATATATTAATATTAATTTAATTATATTAAATATTATATATTATATTAAATGCACCAACTTAAGTTTAAGTTTAAGTTTAAATAAACAATTTAAATAATTTAAAAGCAAAATGACTTAATATGCTCAATACGTTTTATTTCGCAGAAGATTAGGAAAAAATGAAATTGGATTAATCTGTTCAGTATCTTCAGTATCTGAAAATTTATAAAAATGAAGCCGAGAAGCTAAAATAAACCGGGAAAAATATAAATATAGAAAAAGTATACAATAAAAAATATAAAGAATATAGAAAAACAGAAAAAATAAAAGAAAAAATGGCAAAAAAGCATATTTACGGCACAATTATTAAGCTAACACTCATAAATATTGGTCTCATGATAAAGCGTTCACCATTTAATGAAATATACATTATACGGACAGAAGATTTCAGTGGAAAAAGGAATGGCTTCTATTACTATAGACGATGGCATCAGACCGTGCCGCTTGGAAGCACCTTGGTTGGAGCCAGCCTAACCAGCAATGGTAAGAGAGAGCTGTTAGAAGAATATATATATATAAAAACATAAAATATATAAAATATATATATACATAAAACATTAAACAGTGAAAGTAAGCAAAACATGCAATAATTATGCCAAAACCATATTACTGGTTAAAAAGAAATATGACGAATACAAAAAAATCTCTAACCAGGAAACTTGGCAACTTATGATTTTTCTGAAATCCACGAGGAAATACCATTTCATTTTTTAAAAAGAATATTGACGAATTTGTTAAAATCGACACCAGCAAACAAATTTTCTAAATTTTATTACTTCTGCGATTCTAAAGGTAAATATCGAACATTCAAATCCAAATTGTGATGTTTTTTCCAATTTGACGTATGTATGCTAGAATTAAATACCATATATGCATCTGACAATAATCTTGGATGCTAGATAAGAATAAAAATGGTAGCTTAAACGTACATTTTATGCTATATATAACTATTACCTTTGTTTTTTATTGTTATTGTTTTTTATACTATATAAAGTGCAAGAAGTATGAATTCCGCAAATGTAAAATTAAGCGTAAAGCCTTGAAATTCAAATATATAATAGTATGGAATGAGAAATATGAATACTCAAAAAGAAAAAATTCAAGCAAACTTTTAAAATTTTTCTAAAATTTTTCTCGTCTTAAAATATGCATTCGAAAACAAAATTCTACTCCACCATATTCTAAGCGAATATAATAAAACATATACATATAAACGACATATAAACATATAAAAAACTTGAAATTGATAATTGAAATTGATACAGAAGAAATAAAAGTCGGAGATACCAAAGACAGTAAGTAATAAATCTGAAAAATTGATTTCGAACATAATTTAAAGTTGCAACGAAGTGTTTCTGTAAAAGATCTAAATCAACCTGTTAATTATACGGCTTCGCAAAGTCTTCTTTATTTGGATCAGCGGCAATTTCAGCACTATATAGCCTTATCTCCATATCAGCTGGCTTTATTTTATCTAAGCGCAGTTGAATACAACGATTTTCGCCCTCGAAATGCTCTACCTGTAATCACAATAATCATCATGCATTTCTTCATAATTAAGAAAATTAACAGAAACTGCTTACAATTTTAAAATACATACTATGCATACTAAAATCGATTCCAACCTGAACTAAAAGATTTTTTGCAGGATCCATATCCATGCCTGTAATTTCATTGAAAAATTCTGTACTAGTAGGTAAATTTTCAGCACCAATACGGCCAAAATAATCCAAAACATTCTCGATATCGCGTAACAAAAAAAATAGAGCGCGAGGATGAGTTTTATCCATTGCCTAAATATGATAATAAAATTTGTTTAACGATAAGAAACAAATGAATCAATTTATTTAGGGATCATCAGAAAAAAAATTTAATTATGTTCAAAAGAATTACAAATTTACAACAAGAATTACAAAGAATTTGAGCAGTAATATTCCTTTATCTATTCTTACTATTACTTTTTTACTTACTGATCAACTAAAACTTCCTTTTAGCAGCAAATACTCTTTTTGGTCAGGCCACGTTTTTTAACCAGTTGAATGAATATTTGAATAATGAATATTTTTTAGCCATAAGACCAATAAAATATAGAAGTGCAGATGGGTTAGAACCATCTAGCCAGGTTACGGAATTAATTTTTAATGAGAAATTATTCCTATTAACCAAAATGTTTAAATTTGAATATTTATGTTTAACTGACTCCTATTTAGAAAATTCCTATCTCAATCTAATATTCTAATTATATCTATCATTTAAAAAACTCTAATCCTATTTATATAAATAACCTTTATTACAGAAAATACAACCATTTAAACCACTATTCAATACTCGATATCAACTAATATCTCCTCCTTCTAACAGCTTTTTCTATTACTGGTTAAGCAGGTTCCGCTGATTACATGAATAAACATCTCCAAGTTGTTCGATCTGCGCAATCGCTGATAATAACAAAAGCCATTACTTTTTCGACAGTCCATATATCGCTGGTTCATCTATATTCAAAATCTTTTCAAACTGGATTTTAATGCCATCCATCACAGGGTTTATCAAGTAACGAAATATATGTCAACTCCTGTATAGGGCAACGAAGAACGTGTCTTTACTAGCAAAGGCAATTCTTTGTGCTGGCACTGTCAAGTGCAAACGGTATTTGATGGATGCAATCACGTGAAATTTTATCTGCTCGGTGGACCCGTAAAATGCATCCTAGATATGTGTGATGAAAGAAAGAACTCCATAATATCCTCCACTCTCATCATATCTCGCAGCCATATAGCAAGATCGAGCGAATTGCAGCTGGATAGATGCAGATTCATTTTTACAGTGATTTCGCGACGACTCCATGAAGATTTCATCAACTGGAAGAAAGTAATTTCATCCTTCACTTGGCCGTTTGAAATTAGAGTGGATCTGAGATATTTAAAGTCTGGCATTTCCTCAACTGACAATGAATTGAAAAAAATAGTATTTTATCAGCTTTCTTGTATATAAAACGAAAAGTCTTTCGCTTTATTACATGTTTTCGTATTTACATTGATCCTAAATCCGATTCTCGCTGCATTTGTCGACACATTATTTGGCATTATTTGCATTTCATCGCAACTTTCAGCAAAAAGGGCTTACATCTTCACTCTATTCAACGTTTGTGATACATACACTGGATTGCACTGGATTGATTTGCATACTTCTAAAATGCTGATAAGTAGTGCCCACTATCCAGTCTACTGCATAACTGAATATTGTAGGGTAAAGGATGTAGCCTTGATGGACACCAGTTTTTATTTCAAACAAGTCTATCAGTTCCTCATATACATAACCCTGTGCTGATGAACGCTGAAAAAATGCTTTTATGAGTCAAATGATTACAACTGGAACGCCGTCATATTCCAACACCATCCTTCAAACCGCCGATCTATCAATGAGATCGAAGGTAGATGCAAAATCGATGTAACAATTGACGGTGGGTTGCTGATATTTGAAGTTGTATTCCAGCACCCTTCTTAGCGTGAATATCTGGTCAGCAAAATCACATCCTGGTGTGAATGTAGCTTGTTTATAGTGTATTCTCGTATTGCCATAAATCTATCTAATAGAAAGCAAAAATTTTTTCGGAGAAATCTAGTAGGCTGATTCCTCGATAATTGCTACAGTCACCTTTCTTAGGAATTGGGAGTAGAATTGATCTGCTCTAGTCATCTAGTATTATTTCTTTTTTCCATACTAGAGATATTTGTTGAAGGTGTGGTATGAAGGACGATGAACATTTGAACAATTCGGCCTGAACGCTATCTTTTTCGACAGTTTTATTGACCTTAAGGTTCTGGATTTTTTCTTTGGAGAGTCCTCACCATTACTGGTTAAACTCGCTTCACTGACTTGTCGCAATTGAGCAATATGCCAGGCAATCCCTTGCCGATAGAAGTACAGGTGAGTTGCCAGCATCACCCGGATTTTTGGACAGGTTTATTCTTTCTGGGCATAGAACCTCAACACTCCACTCTCGGCACTCCAAATTGAGTAACAACCCACTGAGCCATTCTAAGCTTCTGGATAATAAAAATTATTTCCTGTTGTGTAGGCGGTTCGCAGTTACAAGCATATGGCTCGACGAGAGATTCAGCTATGTCCGAGATAATAGATGGCATATCATGGTTAAACTTGGCTTCAAAAAATTTCTTCCACGTTATAAGGCGATCCTTATAACAGGCACACCAGTATTATCCGCTATTATTTCATTGACCAATTCATGAGTAGCTTTTTGGAGAAGGAATAGTTGCCTATTATCATCTAATCGAGCCACCATCTCCATTCTCTGGGCCACATCGCTCCAGTAGCGATTTCTCTCTCACCGTGCTGGTGTCGTTGTAATTCTTCGAATCCGATAGTCCAGATGTCCTAACATTCTTCCTTTGTCAGCCTTTTCAGATGGTTGAGCAGTTGTTTCCGATACTCAACCTACTAGCATATCCTAGTATTGAAGTGGCTGAGTGGTTTCGGAGACATGACTTTAATTGGGACCAGTATTTATCTACCATTCCAGAGATGACGCTCATTTCACTTAGATGCTTCAATAATTCGTTTGAAATGATCGGCCGAATTCGAATAATAGTCGAAAGATTTGAAAGTTGTAAACATTGCGAGTTATATGCCAGTCTTGGTTCGAACCATAACACGGTCTGGTCTCTGAGGGTTACCAGCCTCGATGGAAACCACACTTTTCAATGCAGAACTCTTCCAGTGGCGACCGTCTAAAATATTCAGACTGGTCGGAGTTCCACATGATTAGATGCCTTTTCCACTACTGGAAGCATATATGTATTTAATAACAAAAAGACCAAACTGGTCAGCAAAATGAAAAAGGGTTATACATTGGCGTACCGATGCCAGTTACAGTTACCGAATTCATCATGGTGGATTGTGACTACGCGTTTATTCCATTCTGCCCCAGTTATGACCGTGTCATCTTTCGATAGAGATGTTGTTAGAAGTTGAAGTTCCTCATAGAACTTATGTTATCACGGTGATTTGCTCTTAAACTTCATGCATTGATGGAGCACATGCGCTAATGATCGAAATATTGCAAAACTTTCCTTTGAAACAAACATAGGCCATACGTTCGTTTACCTGTTTCCACTCAATCACAGCGGACCGAACTTTTTCGGATGTGGCAATTGCTACACCATTTCGCCTGGAGTTATCCGAAAAACACCGCAGTGATATAGTTAATATCTCTGCCGGTAGCAAAATTTAAAAATTATTCGAGATTCGAAGAGAGGAAGACGAATTTCCGACGAACAGACAACATGGTATTCAGAAAGAGTCTGATCATTTAGCTTGGTTCTCGTTCCCTTTGGTAGATTTCGAGCATTTATCCCAGCTCGAAAGCATATTCTATTCTTAGACCCTAGAGTGACTTTATTATCCCCGGATTGTATACTTATTAACAATATTATAACAATATTTAACAGTATAGCATATTAAATATGCATTGTGAAAAATTTTGACTTAAATATAACTTTAGAGTGATTTTGCATTGGATCCATCTCTCGCACAATATGGTTTACCTTTGAATGCTACTTTAGATGACCATGCTATTGCACAAGCTCTTCAGGATCATTTCGATCGTGAATACAGTTTTATGACTATGAATGAAACAGAAAGTCCACGCGGCAAAAGTTCTTTTTTCATCATTTATTTATTATTTTTTCAAAAATTTATAATGCAGTTTAATAATTTTGCTGAAAGAGCCCAATAAATTCTTGACAGGCATTTCGAAAGAATTGAACGATGGAGTGGGTATTACTTCGACTTGCATCGATCAGCATAAACTGGCTTCATCCTTAAAAAGAAGAACTTGATGAAATTGTTGTGAATTTTTATGTTATATGGCTACTGGTTACTGTTTCTGGTTCGGCTCCGATGATTTTTGGATAGAATTTTTTACCAAAAGATGGGTCGCTAGCACCTCCTGGATAGGCTTATTTGGCGGTGCCAGCTTAATTTTTTCCTATAATCATCTAAATTATTTATCCATTCCACCTTTCTATCTTCAAACAAATAATCTCTGGGAAAAAGTCATCTTGTTAGTTAATAAAGCCACCTGAACCAGGGCTTACGAATTAGAATTTTCAGGAGTTTTCGTTATCATCATGAATACTTTTCCTGTTCAATTCTCGATTTTTTGATTTATTTATTTTTGATATTTATTTTTCATTTTTTCATTTTATAGTTGAACTGTTTTCGGAACCGTATCATTCTAGCTATAATGAAGAGAATTGTGATGACGATGGTGATAATGGTGATGATGATAATATTGATGATGGTGATAATGATGATGGCGATGTTGATGATAATTTTAGAGAATTCGCAGACTCTCTTCTTTATTGTAAATATTTTCCCCACTTGGTTCTTATCATATTGGTTATAATTCATTAATATTGGTTTATAAGGATAGCTTATTTCAGCGATTATTTAATTCAACGGTCGGAATTATTTTATACAAAAATGTGCGATTTATTTTATTCTAATTATTGAAATATACACAGATTTTACAATGCTTTTAGCTGTGAAATCAGAGATACCTTCTTGTGGCTTCATTAGAGGTAACAGTAGTAATACAATCACGAAACATGATAAGAACTTATCAGAACGAAGAAATACAGAAAAGATAATGGAGGTTAACTTTTGTGTTTGCTTTATTTCTTAAATTTTATCCGATGCTTTATCAAATATAAAACTAGGTAACATATTCATAGGAATTTTCGCTTCTATTCTTTTTCAAATATTTTTGAAAAATCCGATTTGATCATTATTTTTTGTTTTATTTTATTTTTAATTTTTTGCGATTTGTTCTTTTTTGATCCTTAATCAATCTTAATCCTTAATCCTTATTTTGTTAATTGTCTGATGAAAAGATATGACTAACGTGATATTATCGGAGATAGGCAACCATGCCATAAGCCTTTAGTTTTAAATGGAAGTAAGTTAGATTTGCTGCAAAACGAAATTCGTACCACCAGTTTTTCAGAATACGAATGGTGCAGCCTAGAAAAGCAGTCTCTTTAATCTCTTTGATGGTGAGGGTTAACGTTAATAAGAAGTACTAAATGAAAAATTTGTTAATAATTTGTAAACAGCAGGTTATTTACAAAAAATCACCTAACCATAAAAAAATAATTTTGCATGTAAATAATAGGTTTTCTAAAAATAAATAAAAGATTTTCTAGAAAATAAAAGTGCTCGCGCAATCATATTTGGCTGATAAAAATTCATATTTTCTAGATCATCCCAGTAGGAATTTTATAAAGACTTGGAATACTTGGAAAAGTTAAAATTTGTATAACGATATCATAATCGCATAGTATAGTATATGACCACAACATTCTTTTTATAGCTTTCAACTGATTTTCCAACTGGTGATTTGAAAGATGAGCGATTGAATAATCGTGTTTATAACTCATTAAGACAATGTTCTAAAGTTGATCAGAAACGTATAATTCGTTTAAAGGTTCCATTTATTGAATTCCTTAATTGAATTGAAGGTTAATTTAGCAATTTTCTTTGCTATTTAAAATTCCTTGAAATTCTTTAAAATTCCCTGCTATTTCTATTATTTAAACCTTCATAGACAAAATTTTTTAATTACAATTCCTTTCAAAAATTTTTTGCATCTTTCTCAAACTGCTTACCTCTAGCGGTATTGAAATTCAAAGAAAACAATAAGCATAATAACAATAAGCATAATTCAAATTAATATGATTTCTACAACATCTTTTTTACATTTTATTTCTTTCTTTCAAATTCCTTATTCTTTGTTAAATATTTCTGTTAAACGTTAGCATCATTTTTATACGAAATGTTTTATTGAATTGATTTTAAAAAATGCAATCTTTTTTTTTAGGATAAAGATGAAAAAGCAATTAGTGATCAAGGTATGGATAAAGAAACAAGAATAATTCTTTATAAGTGGATAAATTCCGACAGCCTTTTTGATGAAGTTCTCGGCGTAATAGCTACAGGAAAGGCAAATTTATTTCTGTTTCATTTTGTTAATTTACGTTTCTCTTATTATAATTTTCATTTTTATTCATATTTTACTTTTTAATATAGTTTTAAGGAATCGGTAGTATTACATAGTATTGCTCGGCCTAATACCCTTTCCGAAGAGCACTTTGCAATAAAAGTTTATAAAATGACATTAACCGAATTCAAAAACCGATCTGAATATGTCCAGAACGATTATCGATTTAAAAATCCAAGAAGAGTTCTGCGTATTTGGGCTGAAAAAGAATTCATGAATTTAAATAGGTAAACTGTTATTCTTTCAGTTCTTTCAGTTTGTTTATTTTTTTCAAGAATTTTTATATATTTCTATGAATATGGATCATAAATTTGCAGTTCTTTATTTTTTATTTTATTTATTTATTTGAAACAACCAAGCAGGGCGACAAGCGCCATATACTTGTGTTAATAAAAACAGAATAAGATCAATGAAAAGAAATTAGTGAATGATATATAATACAAAAGGATCTAACAGTATAAAGAAAAATAAAATGGAATTACAAAGTAATTCAAGTCACACTGAATATATTGCTGGTACATATTCATATTCGGATGATAAATGATCTAGATTTCAAACTACCTTTCAAATAATATCATGGTTTATATTATTTAATCTTTTTTGAAAATAGGTAAAGATGCTGTACAGACTTTATATTTTATTATCTTTTCGAGTGAATTCTGCTTCTCGAAGCTGAATTAGGAATAAAATGATTAGGGGATGAAGAAAGTAAAGTTTTTATTAATTTTGTTAATTTCTTAGTTATCATATTATTGTAGTTCGTTTACCTTTAGAATGGTTCGAATTGGTTTAAAATGCCCTAAACCATTGGTATTAAAAAAACATGTATTGGTTATGACATTCATTGGGATGCATGGAAAAGCTGCTCAGAAATTAAAAAATGTTGTTTGGGAGAGTCAAGATGAAAAAATGGATGCATTTCAACAAACCAGAAATGTTTGTCTTTTATTTGCATTCAAAACTGTATAAATCATTACAAATTCTTATAGATTTGGTATAAAATTTGACACAGTTATATTAGTAGAGATGATTTTACTGAATATTTAAAATGATTTTAACATTATTACAGATGATGATTCGCATGCATAATGACTGTTGTCTTGTGCACGGTGATCTCAGTGAATTTAATATCCTTTATCAGGACGGCGAGGTTTATTTCATTGATGTATCACAGGTTCGTTATTTCTCTTCTTTTTTCCTTCATTGATAAAAAGTATATGGATTCTAAATATAAAAAAAGCTTATTTAAAAGGGCTTAGAGTTATTTAATATTGCTAAAGATATTTTTTTATGATGATTATTATATTGATATTGATTAATTTTAAAGTAGATAATTGAAAAATAAGAGAGAATGAATTATTAAAATTATTAAAAATTATTATTATTATTAAATTATTAAAAACTTTTTCTCACAGCTTGCTGTGGTTGACCATGACCATAAAAATAACAATAATAACAATACCAAGTAACGTCAGGAAGAAGGAATATGATAAGTTAATGTAACGTAAAGTAAAATTTAATGTAAAGTCAAAAAATACTATGGGTTAAAAAAGAGGATCTAGAGAAAATGAAGAAAGAAAAGGTCAAAGTAATTCCAGTGATAATTGGAGCAGGTCTCCAAAACCACTCAGCCACTTCAATACTAGGATATGCTAGTAGGTTGAGTATCGGAAACAACTGCTCAACCATCTGAAAAGGCTGACAAAGGAAGAATGTTAGGACATCTGGACTATCGGATTCGAAGAATTACAACGACACCAGCACGGTGAGAGAGAAATCGCTACTGGAGCGATGTGGCCCAGAGAATGGAGATGGTGGCTCGATTAGATGATAATAGGCAACTATTCCTTCTCCAAAAAGCTACTCATGAATTGGTCAATGAAATAATAGCGGATAATA
>UYYG01001209.1:0-164262 GCA_900625125.1 Dracunculus medinensis
TATCGTCGATAGTAATGGAAGCCATTCCTTTTTCCATCGTCTGAGTCCATATATTGCTGGTCTATCTATACGTTCAAAATCTTTTTTAAACGTATCACTCCAGGTCTTGGCTAGCCCACCTCGCTTTTTACGCCAACCATCACACGGTTTATCAGATAACGAAATATGCGTCAACGACGACGGAGGTGGACGACGGAGAATGTGCCCTAACCAGCGAAGTCGATGTTCTTTGATAATATTATTTATGGTATTTGAACGAAGATGGATGCGATTTTGTGATATCTTATCCGTTTGACGGATCCGTAATATGTACCTTAGACAAGAGTGGTCAAAGGCAGATAATTCCTCAATATTTCTTAATATCCTCCACTCTCATTGGCCATGTCTCAGAACCATATAGCAGGATCACGGCTATATAGATGCGGACTTTCGTTTTATGGTGATTTTATGACGATTCCATAAAGGTTTCGGCAACCTGAAGAACTTTTCATTTCTAGTTATCGTGGTCCGAGTTGTAATATCATCTTTTGCCTGTCCATTTGGTATTAGAGTGGGCCCGAATATTCGGCATTTCTTCAACCGGCAGTGAATTTACAAAAAGAGGCATTTTATCAGCTTTTTGTACATAAGACGAAAAGATTTTCGTTTTATTTACATTGATCCTGAGTCCGATTCTTGGTGTTTCTGATACATTATTTAGTATTGCTTCGTTTCGTTGCATTTCGTTTATAAGTTCAGCAAAAAGGTTCATCAGGTTAGGAATTACCAACTTAGAAATTAGATTTGTTAATAGTTATATTTTCTAAATTTTAGTGAATTCAGCATTCGCTTTTTTTCAGTCATGAAAAATTATTTTGCTAGCTTAGGAAGAATTAATTTGTCCATTAATGTTGAATCTTTCATAAATTTTTTAGATTTAATGGTGCTTATTGCATAGATTTTGTGATTTTTGGTGTCTTATCCTGGTGTACGCTAGAGAAAACCATATCAGAATTGGTCAGATTTTTTACAATTCTACACCATTTGTGATTTGGCCGACTCCACTCACTACTTAGAATACTAATACTAAGCATTTCCAAGCGTCAGAATCTGGTACTATATCTAAATTTCGTTAAAATTAGCTCTTTTTCCGATTTGATGAATATAATTCAAACTTTTGAGTTCCTTTGCGACATATGAAATGGCTTAATGGATTAGATTTAAATGGAATTCAATGGATGAGTATGAGTGGAATAAAAATAAATAAGTGAAATATATGTTTCCAGTAAGATATTCACAAATTAGTTTTTTAAAAGCTTATGAGACTAAAAGTTCGTATTATTTGCTTCGTTTATGTTTCCTCTAATATAACAAAAAATACTAATTAAATTGCTAATAATTTGCTTCAACCAGTTCATTCCATTTCTGATCTGTTTTAATTCAATCTTTTTTTAATTTAATTAATGTTAAAGTTACTATTTTGCAGCAAAGTGTGAGTGGTTATTCTTTGAATTTCTACATTCATAACTGAATTGATATTAATGTTTAATAGAAATGATACTGAAATTTCTCATTCTTTATTTTCGCGGAATTGTCCTATTTGCTGGAAGTTTTTCAGATTTTTTTTCAAAAATCTATTAAGAAAGGCGAACAACCGTCAGTCCGGTTTTCCGGATCCGGTTTAGCATGCATAAACGAGGTTGAAAAGTTGGCCGTGGCTTTGGTGTAAGCATGTTATGCAGTCACCTTAATTATACCATTGTAATTTTTTTTCAGCTTTTAAGGCGAAAAGAATTTTGCACTCGACTTACAATAATAATAATTAACAATAATAATATTAATAATAATAATAATGATGATTCAGAATTCACTCGCTTCAGAAAGAAATTCTGCAATATCACTATCATCAGATATAAATGCTTCCACTATATATGAACGGTTATGATAAAGGTAGTTTTTTCGCGAAATTTTAATTGGTATTTCGAAGACGATATTGTCATCGTCTCCAAACGACGAAAACAAACTTTTGGGATCTGTTCCTGATTTTGTTGTGCTCCGCCTGCGAGGCTTTCCATCTGCTTCATTAAGCCATAAAATAGGATTGATTGTTCCATTTCATTGACTGTTATCCAGCTTTCCTTTTCCTTTTTGCTGGTTCGTGCCACCATTTCTAGGATTGATAAAGACTGTTTGATTAACCTTTTCTTCACAAATTTTTCTTGATCAATGATGAGTTGACAAGACTCGAATTGTCGAATCCTGTTTTCATATTCACAATCCTAAAATAGCATTTTGGCTATTAGGGAACAGTCATAGTACGGCGAGATTGAAATGTGCGCGTATGGCACGATGCTATTATAACGTATTTTATGTTGGCAAATATAACATTAGTATGAGTTTTAATTCAGTGGAGTAACTTGTTGCTACCAATCCATTCTTCCAAACATCCATCTAGTTACATGGAAATCTCCGACCGACACTCCATCTAGACTGATTTTGGTCATTTCTGATTGGAAGAGTTCCGTGCCAAGTAATCACTCTTACCTCGGTGCTGGCATTCTTGATGGATCAAGCTGTGTCATGATTCGAGCGAAAATTTGTATGAAGCTGGCAGAAAAAAAAAACGTCACTCCGAATCTGAATATATAAGATTCAGTAAGATCCAATTAAAAGCTGGCAAGGAAACGTTTTCCGATCTGAACTCTTCAAGTAAGCGTCCAACGCTCTT
Organism: Dracunculus medinensis; assembly: GCA_900625125.1. Classification (NCBI taxonomy): domain Eukaryota; kingdom Metazoa; phylum Nematoda; class Chromadorea; order Rhabditida; family Dracunculidae; genus Dracunculus; species Dracunculus medinensis. The sequence continues at coordinate 2,708 of UYYG01001209.1, forward strand.
TATAACTTACTTTCAAAGGATATACTCATTAAAAGACATTGCTTGCTCTTCTTGCGCATGGATTCCCCACATGACCGTATTTATTTTCGCTGGAATACCATTTGCATCACCATTCGATTTATGTTAGCATAGGAGATCTGCTGAAATGATTATATTTCTATTCCCAAATGAATCTCTTGCGAAAGGATTTCATCTTATAAATCAGTGAGGCTTGGCAAATCAAAAATTTTTTGTGCTTTGAAGAAGAAAAATCTTTAGAAAAAAAAGTCAAAATCATTTTGGTGGAATTTCAGGTATTTATTTTCAAAATTTTTCTAATTTTATAATAAATAATTCAAATATTTCATTTTTTTCTCGTATTTCTTTTGATTAAAATTACAACTAAATTTTTTGTTGTCATCATCTCGAAGTAGAAAATTTTTCTTCATTAGCTTTTCCGATCACGTTAACATATTTATGCTAATTGTCGCATGATAACGCTGATCTCGTTTTTTCTATTTCCTCTAAAAAACTTGAGGGAGTTTTTCATTTTTGTGATGCATTGCCATATCACCTCGTTGGCCGTCTTTATCTGTTTAGTTGTCGAATTCCTAAGGGATTTCTTAAAAATTTCTTTTTAATTCCTAAAAATCGTTATAATGAATTTTTTTTTCGAATAATTAGGTAATAAATGAGACGAAACTTTATCTTTATTATTTTAATAATAAATAAAAGTTTTTATTTATACTTTTTCTGGATTTGTTGATTTTTTTACTTTTTAAACATAAATTAAATGAATAAAATTTATTCTCGTCGAAGTACCACGAATGAAATAAAAGTTTTTTGCGGTTATTATAATGCACTTATTAATATGTAATATGTAAGAAAATTAAGGTGTTTTCTGCTTTTGTTCCTTTCATTTTTAAATTATATTAAATATGGTACTTTCATAAAGTACCACTGATAGATCGATGGTTGGATGGAATAGACTGTTCCTTGATTATTTGCATTGTCCATTTTTTTTTGTTAATTTAATAATAACTAAATTGAATTCAATTTAAAATTTAGAATTTTTTATCTATTTATTATTATCATCATTATTATTAACGATTATTATTATTATTGTTATTATTATTATTATTATTATTATTATTATTATTACAATATTATCGTCGTTATTAATTAATTAATATTATGTTACTTTTATTCATTCTTAGAGATGGATAATTGGATAGATTTGACTCAATTATTATTAAAAATCAAAAAAAACCAAATGAAAAAAAATATGAAAAAATGATGAAAATGAATCAAATGAAAAATCCGCGAACATTAAAAATAAAAAAAAAAATAATAATAATAATCATTGAAAATAATTTAGAGATGCGATGAAGGATAAGAAATATTTCTTTAATTCTTACTTCTGTTGCGTTCATCTTTTTCATCTCATTATTTTTGCTTAGTTTCATTAATTACTAAAATGAGAATTTTTCGTTAAGGTTTTCGTTTGAGGATCACATGGAATCGAAATAGAAATGGAAAGGTAGATTCCTCTTGTTCGAACCATTATTATTAGCGAAGCATTCGTTAATACAGAGGAATTCATTATGTTTGATTTCGAATCGCCTAACTTCTTCCTGCTGCTTAATTCCGATTGAAGAAATAAACCACTCGTTTTGTTCTGCTTCTTTGATTGAAGCAATACAGCACTCCTCAACCATTTTGATACTTCTGCTTCTGAACTGAAGCGATAGAGCGCTGGAATATTCTCGCTCATTTTCTTGTAGAAAATAAAAGTTTAAAAAAAATTTGAGTTGGAAAGTTATAATTAACTATTGATAGACGACGATGATAGGAATTGAGATATAGAAGGAAAAAAAACGATGCAGGAAAGTCTCATATTTGCAATTTAATTAAGTTTTAATGTTGAAGTATTATCGAAGACTACTTATGCGTAACGAATTAGAAAGGAGATGATAATAAGAAGAAATATATATGATAATAAATACTCGAATGATGATTAAGTGATAATGAATAAACTCAATATTAATAATTTTTAGAATTTTTGAATTTCTTTAAATATATTTTTTTCTAATTCATATTATATTTTCTTTTATACAAAAAATAAAATCTCCTATCGCACGAATTTTAATTTCATTTCATTTTATAATTATATTTTATCAAATTTATTAGCAAAAAAATCCATTCTTTATGATTAACTTCGGGTTGAAAATTAAAATTTTTAATTAACGTTTATAAAAAACAATTTTTAAAAACAAAAATAAAGAAAGGTGAGAAAAGTTTTTAAAATAAATCAGATGTGATTGCAAATAGTTTAAACGTCAATCATTTTTGTGGAAATCGTTTTACGAATTATTTAGTTATACGGAAAATTTGAGAAATGAATCACATTGACAGGAATATTCGACTTGAAGAAGAACGAAAGAATAAAATTTCGATGCCTGTTGACTTCAGTTTGGTCATATGGCAATAAATACTGTGAATGTGCTGATAACGAAGCGTATAGGTCGATTAATTATTGCTATTATTGCTATTAGTTGACTTCAGTTTGGCCATATGGCAATAATTTCGGCCCATTTCAGGCTTTGGAATTATAATTCTGATGAGAATTCTAAAATTTAAAATAGAAGAAATAAGATTTTTTATTTATTTCGGTGATTTTTTAATTTCATAAAAATTTTCGAATTCTCTTTTAATGAATTTTACTGACTTTTGGCATCTTTTTTTTCATCTGTTATAAATCATCGATTATGAAATTATAATAACAAGTGAGTTGAATTGGCTTGGCTTTCAATGTATGTATAATTAAATATGCGGCGGTGCAGACGGTGCAAGGTGGTTTCTGTTAGTTTGGCCTCCGTATTGCCTCCGAGCAAGTGCCGTGCTTGGCCCTCGGTAATTCACCCAGTCTTGCTGGTGATTCAAAGAAGAGAAAAGAGGAAGAGTAATCGAATAGCTTTAAACTAAAATTTTTACTACAAAAAAAAAATTTTGGGAAATTTGATATATAAAATTTGAAATATATTAAATAAACTTGATTTATTTATTTATTTAATTCACGGAATACTCACGGAATTCTAAAGGATTTTGGATACGATTCAAGAAAGTTTTGTTGAAACTTTTGAAAATAAAATTTAAAATTAATTAAAATTCGAAAAATTTTTCATAATTTAAAACAGAAAGTAAAGTAAAAATAAAACGTAAATAACGTAAGGTTTTGAAAATGCTATAAAGTTTTTTAAATAATTTTTAATTTAATTTTAATTTTATTTTTAATAATTTTAAAAATAATTTTAATTTTTTCATCAAAATAGATTTAAGATAAATTTTAATAAATATCGGTTTTGAATTTATAAATTTAAAAATGAAATTAATAATACATATAATTAATAATATATATTAATAATTTAATATATATTTAAATTTAAAAAATTATCACTTGTTATCACTCATTGTTATTATTCTTAATATTATCATAATTATAATATAAATTAACGTTTGTTGAATCAATTTAAATGTTAAATTTAAATATTAAATATAAACATTTTTTAAAAATTTTTTCCTTTTTTTTGAGCATTTAGGTGGTAATTTCGATATTTTTTTTAAAATTTGAGTGGATTACAACTCGTTTTTTTCATCACCAAGCAATTCACCATTTCTGTTTTGATTGAACACGTGCCAACATATTTGGAACATTCAGGCTAGGGAATTATTTGAGTATAGATTGAGTGTAGTTAGACACCATTATCGCTCGGATTTCATTTTCGATAAGTTAAAGGCCAGAATCGAACCAGTGGTGACTTGTCTTTAGTCGAAGCAGCGCACCACTCGGCCATACTATCTTTGCTCTTTGTTCTTTACAAGAGCTGCTCATTCTTTTTTATTTTACAAAATATAAATTCTCTTGCTTTTTAATAATTATTTTAGATTCATAGGTTGATCAATCTATTGATCAATCTATCTATAATGATAATGACGACGACTTTCTTCAATAGCATTATTCTTGAAACTTATTTCTTGGCATACTATCTAAAGAAATCCGCGCTAATTTATTTTTTAATTGTTTTTATGTAAAATTTTAAAATTTTTTTAGGCCTTGGCAGGAGCTTGGATTTAATCAATTTATTTATCAAATGTTTGATAAATTTTTGTTGAAATTTTTGAAATTTATGGGGAAGTACTATAAGAAATGAATTATGCTATATGTCGGTTATATATCATCAAAGAAATTTATTTCATTTAACATCAGATATTTTGGAATTGTCATTTTTATAATTCATTAATTATTATTATTATCTCTATTATCATTATTACTCTTATTAATCTTTTTTTTTTATTCTTATAATTGCACCTATTATTATTATTATTATTGCTATTATCACTTATTATTATTTTTAATAATTATCATTATTATAATATAAATTAACGAGAAAGGTGGACTAAGAAAATGAAAATAGTAAGTTCCTTCCTTTTCTATTTAATATGCACTTTATTAATCGCAAATTACCATTTTTTCCGTAATCTCCGTCATTTTCCTTTTTTATTTTTTTTGCATTAAAAGTAATTCAGATTTTTTTTTTCTTTTTTGTTTATAAATTTCATTAATTCATTGAATTGTTTCTTTTCCAAATTGCAAATGAAACTTTTTTTTTTTTTTAAATTGATTTTATTGATGCAAAGCTTTCAATAAAAATAGGAATAAAATGAAATGAGAAATTTGTTTTCTATTAAATCTTTTTTTTTGTGGATAATCCAACTTTTTTTTCTCGGCGAGAAAAATAAATATTTTCATATGAAACGATATATGCAACTATGAATCATCTTTAAGCATAAAATTATGTTTAGGGTGAGCGTAGCTCCAGTGGACACTATTTAGGTATAAAATGGTGTCCACTGGAGCAACGCTCGTGCAAACGGTACACAATTAAGGCATATTTAAAATCTGATTAGGTTGGCATAAAATTATTTAGGAAATTTAAGTTAGCGCGTTAATATTCGTGGATTATTTAGTAGGCGGCACAATCTGTTTTAATGGCCAATGATAAGTAAATAATCGTAAGGATCTTTGTAGGATTTTTTTCATTTTTGGTCGCCTAATACATTTCTTCATTCTTTTTTTTTGCTTGAAGGTTTTCCAAAATGATTGAGGGATTTTTTTTTTGTTTTTATAGAGAAGGATGATGTTTATTTCATTAGTCTATCGGGAATTTATTAAGAGAATTGACGAAGGAAAGCTTAAAACAAAAATCGTATGATATATAAGCTGTTGAAATCTCCTCACTGAGGCATATTTATACTGCCGCACTTCATATTTCCATTCGTAGTTCATCTGGTAGAGCGTAAATTTCGGGAAGAAATGCAGGCTATTAAATTTCGAGCCCACACATGTCGGAGTGATAGGGTGATAATGTGATAATCGTGATTTCCGAGGCGGCTCAGCAGCAGCAGCAGCAACTATTCGACTATTCCGCTTTCTCTTTTGGTCTAAGCGAAGATTTTGGAAAATTTATTTTTTTATTTTTAATCTATTTTTTTAAATGTATTTGTGGTTTTTTATTATCATTTTTTGTCTTTTATTTTGAAATTTTCTCTTTGACGAATAATTTTTGTTATTTCAAATGTTTGCATGCAATATGCGAAGATGGAATAAGTTTAGAGCGTAGAGTTTACTGTGAATGTGCTGATAACGAAGCGTATAGGTCGATTAAGCAACTGGCTAAGTACCATCGTATACTTTGGTACCATTGCATTTTTGGTTATTGGAATAATTTTTTTTAATTTTCAGGCATCGACGTTTACTAATCCAAACTTACTTACCATGGTGTATTGAACAAGCTGTAAATGGACGATTTTTACTTGCATTTGACTGGGAAAATCATTTCGAAAAGGATTTAAGCGATTTACAAAAATTATGCTCAATTATTTCATTAGCTGAGTACTGTTCGTTGTAAAAATAATAATAAATATATTTATTATTATTATTGCTATTACTGCAAAATTTTCGATGCATATTTGCGAAGATCCTAAAAAAATTATAGTGGATTGCAAATAATTAATTATTAATTTGTCATTTTTTTTTTCAAGAAAATGTTTTTTCGAAAATTCAAAATCGTCAGTTCGTTGTTATTAAATATCGCAAATTTATTTACTTCCGGAAATTGATTCTAATAAATTTCTGCATCTATTAATATTCAATATTTTTTGCTTTCTCGCGTTTATTATTCGCGTATAAGAGAAAAAAGCGATTTTCATCCAAAATGGCTTTCAAATTTAATTTTTCAAATTCTGAGATGTTCTTTAAAAATACGAGCGATTTACGGCACATTCCCGTTCTCAATATGTTTCCTCTTTCCAACTGGAATAATAATCACATTGTTTTCTATTCATTTGTAAGTTATTTAGCTTTTTTTTTTCTCTAATTTTTCATGCTTTTTAGAAATTTGAGAAAATCGTCGAGAAAAATTCGAATATTTTAAAAAATATATTATTTAGAAATTTCATTTAAACAATTTTGGAAAGTTATTAATATTTTGAATTTCGAAAAAAATAAAAAATTTTGAGTTTTTAAAATAATAATTTTGTATTTAACTAATGTTATTTTCGAGATTAGCCGAGATTTAAGGTTTGAAAAAATTAATAAAATTATTTCTCGTATAAAAATAAAAAAAGAATGTTATTCGACATCGCTAGAAGCATAAATATAGAAAATTTTTCAAACAGATTATTTGCTTTGCTTTATGGATTTTCAATTATTCGTATGGTAGTAATTCATTTTAAGCGATCATTTTTTGTGCAATTTAGGAGGAAAAATTTTAAAACTTAAAAAAAAACTTGAAAATATTCTGCAATAAATTCGTGGATTTTTATGTCATTTAATGTCGGATTTGTGGAAAAGAAACGACTATTAACGGTCACTAATTCAGTTGATTCGGCAAATTGCGCAGTTCTATTGGGCTTATTTGAAATTCGTTAAATTTCATCCATCGGCTATTTAGATTTCTCTTAAAATAATAAATAAAAAAGCAATAATAATAAAAAAATAATTTTAATAATAATAATAAAGAAATAATTTTTTTCGAATTTTTATGATAAAAATAAAAATCATCGAGTAATAGAAATCGTCACTAATTTATGAAATAGTAAATTTCTGGATTAGAAGAGAATTTTCTTCAAATGAAATAAATATTTTATAGGAGGAATCCAATCGCTTAAGAAAGCAAATATAAATTATAGTTTTTATAATTTTTTTTCTTCAATATTTCAATTTTTTCTTAATATTTATAAAAATTATTTTTATAAATTTAATTAATTATCTTTCAACGAATAATTTTATTTAAATTATTTTTTATCATTTTAAATTTTATTTAAATTCTTTTTTGATTCTTTTAAATAATATTATAATTTTTTTAAAATTATATAAATAAAATGTTTAAAATATTTTTATTTTATATAAAATATTTTTTTATTTTATTATTTTATATTTTATTTTATTCAATTGTTATTTCATTAATAAATAATTTTTAAATAAAATATTCACCTAATGTTTGTGCATTTTTTTTAATTGTTGAATTGAAATTTAATTATGTTGGATTTAAAAAAAATTTCAAATTTAATTTTTAAAAAAATTACTCCTTTTTCGTGGAATTCTTTTATATAATTTGTGCAAACAAAATCTTGCAGCTGTATGCCGGTTTATTTCTTTTCGGCCTCTGTGGTAATGTTTCGGTTATAACGCTCATACGTCAGGTGCATTCATCAGTTCCCTATGATAATACAATGATATTCATATTATTTCTTTGTTGTGTCGACTTGGCTTCCGTTCTGCCGTTACCAATGGCAATTGTTGATCAGTTACTTGGTTTTTGGGTATTTGGTACGGTTTGTTGTAAAATTTATCGAATGTTAGAGCATGTGGGTCGTGCTTTATCGACGTTTATACTCGCTGCAATGGCTTTCGATCGTTTTCAACGTGTGTGGTACCCGCATCGGAAAACAAGGTGGGTGCTTTTCTTTAATTCTAATTCCTGCCTGATTATTTCAAAAATTATTGACTTTGGTAAAATTAATTCATAAGTTTTGGAATAGAAGTACTCGAACTTTGTTAAATTTAGATTTTAGTTTTTTTTAACTATAAACTCTTAAATAAGATATACGCCATCTACGGTCCTAATAGCCTTGAAATATCAGAAGGTCGACCAGGAAGAAAGTTTTTGTTTTATATAACCATAAGAGGAAAGTAATCGAGTACATTCAGGCCTAAAAAGCCAATTCTAACAAAATCATACCGACAATCTAGGATCCCTCATGGATTCATAGGATTATAATTTTATTATTGATTATTTTATTATTGATATTATCTCCTGGATTTAATCATTCTAAAAACTTTTGAACCTATGTGGATCATCGTTTTTCACAGTCTTTTTTCGAATTTTTTTTTAAAAATTTTTCTATCAGTTTTATTTTACATAAATTAATAGATACTGTGAAGGGAATAATGAATCGATTTTCGTGAAGTGAGAATTCGTTAATTTTCTTTTCGTTTTACCTTATTTAGCACACCAACTTATTCATAATTTATGGTTTACGTTGAAATATTTGAAAAAAAAAATAGAGTAAAATTCATATCACTTCATCATTCATGAAGTACTTTCACGTGCTTAATAAACCTCAAAATTCTTTTTTTTTTTTAAAGAATTCTATTCATAAAATTCAGTTTAAATCGAAAAATGCTTATTCAGCGACTTAAAGATGGTAGAAAGTAAAATCGAAATCGTTCGAAGAGAGATAGAAATTAGCAATGTTCCACGATCAAAAATCTGGAAATCTCCATTTTGTCGTGCTTTCAGACTTATTCGCCCATATTTAACGATAACGATTTACGATTCCCATGTTGTTATTGCTTTTATCATATCGTCGGACGTCGGTCGGATATAATTTTATGGCATTAATAATGAATAAATTAAAAAGAATCGTTTTTTTTCAAAAAAAAGCATTTTTATAAGGAATTTCCCCAGAAATAAAAATAATCTCTAATTTAATCTGATTTTAATAAGAATTATATTGAGATTTATAAAAAAAAAAAAATTTATAAAAATAATTGAAAATAATTATAATAATAATTCAAAAATAATATGAAAATAATACTATTTAAAAAACTAATTGAAATTGAAAACTAATTGAACTAATTGAATTTATTTATTTATTAATAAATTTATTATTTAATTTATTATTATTATTTAATTTATTATTATTATTTAATTCATTATTTTTTATTTAAAAATTTATAGAATTTTATTTCAAATCTTCTTCTTCTAATTCTTTTAGAAATATTAAAAATTTTGTAGATTTTTTTACGAATTTATCTTTTTCCTTTAAAGCTTATTTTTTATTTTAATTATTGGAAAAATGAAAATGAAAATTTTATTATTCATTTTTTTTTCACGAGTCGAAATGAAAAATAAGGTCAAGCGAAAATGAAAAAAAAAAAGCTATAATTATAATGCATCATAAGTTTTACTTAATTTTCTTAGCCGATATTCCCGATTCAATTGAATGAAAATCAAATTGAATTTCGAAAAAAAAGAGGAAATTTGTTTTGTCTCTTAAATTTTTTGAGCTTTGCGCTAATAAGTTACTGACGCCGACGAAGATCGACGAAATGAGAATCACTAAGAAAGTTTATTGGATGAATTTCATTTCGAATCCAAAAATCCAAGAAAATTATTGAAGTTGTTCTGTGCCAAGAAGTTTCTGATGCCTGTGGTCAACAAGTAAGAGTGGTACCAGCACCGTCTGCATTGGTCATCTATGCAAACTGTTAGGGGAGAGAAAAAAGATCGGACGAAATGCTTTCAAATTTATGAATATTTGCTTATTTACTAAACTCATATGATTTTCAGTCGTCGAAAGGTATTTATTTATCTCTTATCATTGACATTGATAACATTTGTTCTACTTTCACCGATCATTGTGAATACGCTTGCGGAGGAAATCATTCTTAAAGAGGTTTTTATTTTTTCCTAATTTTACAATAAAAATACAAATGGTTGATTGCGGTTAAGAAATTTAAGCGTTTAATTTGGTTAATTCAAATGGAAAACCTGGAAAAAAAAATCTATTAATTGCTAATTGTCATCAAATATTACTTTCTTTAACTAATTTCGTATAATGGAAAAGTTTCTTTTTTATGCAATTAATTAAATTTATATTAATTTTTCTATTAATTAAATTTAAAGAAAAAATTTTCTTTCACTAATAACCAAATGAATTTATTATTAAAGATTTTTATTAAACAATTAAATTGTTTTTTCATTTTTAAATTATTTATGTCATGAAAATTTGATTTTTTTAATGGAAATTTGAATTTATTTTTTTTTCGGTCCAACAATCACATTTGCAAAACTTTCTTTATAAAAATAATATAAAAATAATAATAATTGCAAATTCTTTCAATTCAAATCTTATCAACGATTTTAGTGAAAAAAAAAGGAATTACAATACTTTATAATTATTTCAAAAATACGTCAGCATTTTTCAAAAGGTAATCCTAAAAGTAATAATAGACAATAGTAACGTCGGATTATCATGGAAATGTGGCTGCTTGGCTCTTGCTAGTAGCGAACTTGTCATTTTTGGATGGTCGGAGGCCCATTCGTATTTCTGTCGAAGTGGTTCCATGACAAAAGTTTTTATCTTAATATTCGGTGTATAAGCAATGATGAAATTTAAACATATGCAATAGGCCTTAACGAGATTGGAAAGCCTGATTTTAGATATTTTTTACGAAATATAAAAAAATTTTTTGAATATCGCTGTTTGAAATTTTGCATTAAAATATTTTTTTATAAATTCTCACTCGAATATAAAAATTTTAATTCTTTTTTATCTTAATTCATTTTTTTTCGAGGAGAAATTCCCTAATTTTCGAAGGATTTAAAGGTGGAAAATATAGATTTTCAACCATATAAGAGCAGTTTACTCAGTTTAAAAAAAAACGCAAATAGAAAAGTTTTTTTGATAAATTTGTCCATTTATCATATCATTTTAGGTTATTAAAAAAATGAATATCGCCTTCTCTGTGTGATAATAGAATGTCCTTTAATTTTAGTGCATTTGTGGATTAAGAAGGTATTAAGTAACAACCACTCTACTATCGTACTCATTAGTCGAGTATAATTCTTTTTGTTCATTATCATAAAGATAACTCTAAGATAAGAAATGTCGCAAGTCGTCAGAGCGTCAATTAATGTTATAATCTGAAAATTAGAATTAATTCTGAAAATTTTGCTAAAGCATTTTTGGAATTCAAGAAATAAAATCAAATCAAAGATTCATTTGTTAACGGGATTTTCCAGTTGAAATTCCTTTACATTCTATCCTAAAATTCTAAAATTTATTTAAAGTGATTTTTATATTTTTGCTAAATTTTTTTTAAAAATAATAAAAAAAATTCGTTTTATTTTTTTAAAAAATTTTTTTTAAATAAAATTTGCTTGAAAATGTTAAAAATAAAAGTGCATACATCAAATAAAATATTAAATTTTCTTGTTACTTATCAAAAATTCAAAATAAAGGTCTAATTGAATTAAAAAGGAAAGGAAAGAAAATGATGCGAAACTTAATTAGATGGATTCCATGAAGAATAATTGAAAATGAGTTAATCGGAAGTATTGATATGCGTCAACTCGAATAATAATTATCCTTAAAAGATGGAATTCATCGGGAAAATATTTTTTTATAGAAATATTTCGAGAGAAAATTCCTTTCACCTTTTTTAAATAATTTCTAAAATGAGGAAAATGTTTTAAAAGGATTATTTTAATATATATAAATGCATAAAATATTGAATTATATTAAAATATTGTAAAAAGCTGACAAAAATAGAGATTTTGCATTTATAAAGTGAGGTGGGGTGAGCGAGTGGGTTTTCAAATACGATCCTTTTAAAGGGAAATCCGTGTGATGATATAATCCTCTGTACGTATATTATCGAATCACCTTCCCGTGAAAAGTCACCAAAACCAGAAATCACGGATTCCATTAGGAAAAAAATAAAATAAGCGAGTACGCATTTTCATTATGTACCGCATTAAATAAACAAACACTGACTGATTGAACTTCATTCATTCGTCGATTTTGGTGACAGAAGAACGATTTAAGATTTTTTTAAAATTTGGTGCAAAACTAAAACTTTCGTTTCCAGATTCACCTAGAAAACCCACTTCGAATCGTGCGCGTTCGAATTTATAAATGTATCGATAATATGGAAGGAAATTTATTTACGGCATTCATCTTGTATATGTTTACACTCGGTTTTGCTATCCCTGTATTTCTCATTATCCTATTTTATGGCCTACTCGTCGGCCGATTATTTACACGTTATCACTCGTCGCGAGTTTCACAGGTTTTTTCAATTTTATATAGTCTTCTCAAGCATTTTGTTATATTGTCGAATGATCCAAATATTTTTTAATTTTTTTGATATTTTTCTTCTAAGAGGAAACAAAATTGAATCACTTAGTGGGAATTTAAAAGATACTAATTGTTTTTGATTAAATTTGATCAGATTTCAAAAGGGAAATATTTGAAGCGACAAAATCTCCATCTGAGCCTCCATTTCGAAATTCTCCTTAACAATCCTTAACGAAACAAACGCATCGAATAAATTGTGTTGGAGAAATCTTTTAGGTACCAGTTAATCGTATTGCAATCTATACTATGGCTATTTCTATATTTTTTGTCGTTTGTTGGAGCCCCTACTGGATTGCAGCATTGTATGGTTTGTATAGAACGCAGCGTCCGCTTAATCGGCCTGCTTCCACTACTTTTATATACGTTATGTATGGCATTCATGCATTACCATACGTCAACTCTGCTAGCAACTGGCTTTTATACGGTAATATTTTATACGGTAAAATGAAACGTCAGAATAGCAATTTTTTATACTAAAATATGTTTTCGTGGGTTGTTTTACGATTTAGCTTTTTTTATATTGGAAAACTTATTAATTTTTTTTTTTTATAATTTAATTCTCAAAATTGGTTAACTTGAAAGAAATTTTGCTATTCAAAAAGATTTTAATAATTTTTACATTTCATGAAAATTTTATTTAATTATTTCAAAATATTTGATTATTCTTTTAAATAATAAATTCCAATATTTTTCATTCGAGTAATTTTAGCGTAAAATAAATAAATGAAATTATATTCACTGGAAAAGCCATCAGAATTAGGTTTTAACGAAAATGGTCTTTTTTTCTTATTCATTTATTTTAATTGAATTTGTTTTATCGGTTCAAACTAATTGATTTACTTGGTCAGTCTCTCAGCAATAAGGCTTTCGTCGATTTTGTAGTTGTAGTTTGAAGCTATCGATCTAGCTTAGTTTTTCTTCTTTGTATTAATAACTCGTTCGTATCGAATATATGCATTCGAAACTCTGAGAATTTGTCTTCGGGGGATTTGCAGAGTCAATTTTTTACTAAACATCGTATCCTTAGGTGATATTGTCGTTATAAATCCTGTTAGAAACGAAATGAAATGCAGGCATTTGTCTACTTCAAGTAATTCACTGATGAAAAATCTTAACAGAAATATAAAAATAAAATAGATGCTAAATTTACATTCAATTTTTTATAAATAAAAAATCAGATGATTGTAATCCCTGATTGGACTGATAAAATCAAATTTAAATCGTACTCTACTGAAAGGACGTCGAGTTGATTTAGACCAAGTGACTGCTGGAGACCTATATGTTCTATCAATAATTTGAATATTTTTTAGGTCTTTTGAATGGTCAATTGATCAGGCGAGCGAATATTCAAAAGAAATCACTAGTAATTGATAATAAAATCAATGAATTCAATGATAAACTTGTTCAATCACCGAATTTCTTTAATTCTCAACGAGTTGTTGGACGACTTAGTCTTTTACCAAATACAACTGATTCATTATTATGATTTCAGTGAACATTTATATTTTATATGGATGCTAAATTTGCATCCAATTATTATAAATAAAATTCAGATGATTATAATTCATCTTGTTTCTATTCGCATTTTTTAACGGCCTTGCTTTCTTAATTAATCAATTTCGATTAGTTATTTTGGTAACTTTTTTTTTTTTTTTTAAAGCGCTCATTATTTCTGGTAAGACTCGTTCCGCTGGCTTCTCGGACCAGGCAAATTTTGCTAGATAACTATTTTTGGCGATAGAAGTATAAATGAGTCGCAAGCACTGAAAAATAGATTTATTCTGAAAGTGGAACTCCAGTCGACGCTCCGAAATTAGCTCATTCATTGAACCATTCTATTCCTATTTCGATAATAGTAATACTTCCGTCCAGAAATAGCAAATATTAGGATATTAATGGCGTAAAGATAAATAGGGCTTAATATAGCATCTTAAGCAAAAAACTTGGGAATATCTCGTTCCTATAGGCTTGAATTATCATCCATATGTTAAAAGTATTCAAATGGAAGAAGAAATTTCATTCTCTCTATAAAAAATCTCACCATGGTAATCAGCGGAGCGAGCCAAAGCAGTTACAAATTGTTAGAAAAATGCTTCTTGTTGATTATTTGAACGAGTTGTTTTTTATTCTTATAAATCTCTATATTATGAGTTATAGTATTCGAATAATTCTTCCTTATCACCAAAATATTTATCATATCAGTGCTGAAGGCAAGAAAAAATCCAATCGATGCTATTATTAACCAAATAACTAAGTAATATTTTTAATTTTATCAATTTAGATAAATGATATACAAAACCAATAATATTAATTAGTAGAAATTCAGGGAGATTTAATGGTTTGGAAAACTTTTAAATCAAATTTAACTTACCTCACTAATTTATCTTTTTTATTTGTAATAAAATCCACTTACGAGATAGAAAGGAAAGTTTTATTTCAAGAAAAAAGCTGAAATTGCAACGATTGTTTAGCAAAATAATTCGAAAAAAATAAAAAAATTCTCTGAAAAAGTGCATTTTAAAAAAAATCGCAAGATAAGTTTTGTTTTAATCAGAAAACAGAAGACAACTGACATGATAAAAGATAAGCAAAAAAAGTGATAATAGAAAGGAAAACAATTGGCCATTATATATATATATATATATACATGTGATTATTGTGATTTTATTCTTTTATTTTTTGTTCCAGCAATAATCATAAACATTCTCGTTAATCATTATTATCACAGTTAAATTACTTTCTTTATCAATTTTATTTAAACAGAATATAGTATGCAGTATTATGAAATCGTATTATAAATCACAATTGTCAGCCTTTTTTTGCAAGTCGCACTACTTGGTGAAATTCGAATGGTGCTGGAGGAATGCATCAATACCTTTTCCTCTAAGACCTGCAATGAGTGAGCATTGACTCAATAGCCAATTGAACTAAAAATGATCTGCTCTCTTAGAAGAACATTTTCTTCTAATAGCCATCACCGTTACTGGTTCAGTCCAGTGGCTACAACGGAACGATTTCCAAGCTATACGATCAGTTATCTTAAAAATCCAGATGAATCAGTTTGTGATTCAATGCGTCCCTTTAGCAAACCATAAAAATCTATCGTAACAATTATTTTATTGTGCTTTTGATCGTCATTTTTTTTTTCTGATCTAAAATACTCTTAAAGGAAAACGAATTCGTCACCAGCTTCACATTTATGGTTTGTCTATGGTTTGCTTCTTTTTTTAGATTTTTTAAAATATTGTGAACTCGAAATCGGTAAAATTATGCTAAAATTTTGGAAGGGAAAAAAATTTTAATGTTTCCTTCTTGCAAAAACTTTATAACTGTTTGTTAATTTTTAATCTTCGCTGTTTTTTGGAGAACATCTTTTTTTTTTCAAATAGAACACTTTATTTCGAATTTGATTGGTTCCACTCATTGCTGACAATTACGATGAATGAGGCCTTTTCACTAGAAAATACCTTAAGTATAGAAATGCAAGTTGGCCCTCAGGGTACGAACTTTATGATAAGCTCAGAGAACGTAGAAAGATAAAACCTAAATATTTCATCAGCCTTTAAAAATTTAAAAATTTTGAAATTTAAAAATTTTGATCGCTCTCATATTTTATGAGCTCCATATTTCTTTGGAGTTCAGTTTTTAGGTCACCTCTTATCAGAATTTGTCTTATATATTTATCGTCGTTAAATGTTGTTTCATAAATAAACTTCTTGCGCGTTTTCATAGTATAGCATTTCTCTTATCAAATATCTTTATCACCATTAAACGTCTGGCATAAAATATTTGTTTACGAAGTCTTTATAGAAGTGGCCTTTATTTTCTAATTCATTCTTTTATCGTATCCTTCTTCTAATAGCCCACGTCATTGTTGGTTCTGCTAACTATAAGATGACGCATTTGAGCCAGATATACGTTTTATATTTTATTATATTTGGAATAAACTAGCAGATCCCTTTTTCAACTCAAAATCGCTGATCTGATCCAAAATCTCTTTATTTGTATCTAACCAGGTCTTTGCTGTGCTTTCGCATTTTTTGCCGTTTTTTTCACTTACAATCATACTTGGTACCATTACACTTTGGGCGTAGGGCAAAAAAGGCCTCAATTTCTTTGATTCCCTCAATTTCTTTGCAAATTTTTTCTTGATTGCCCAATTTTTTCTACGTATCCATTATTTATTATAGCTTTAGTTAGCATTTTATCGAAAAATTTTTTTTCAAAAATTTTTTTCCATTCAAGTGAATTTCGTTTCGATTAGCAAATTAGCAAAATGAATTTCTATAGTAGATGGGCATAGTCATATTTTACTTCAGTTGAGGTCGAGCATGGTTTCGGTTCTTCACTGGTTAAAATTTTTCATTTACCGAATCCAAATTCACGCCAAGAACTGGTCCGCACTTTCATTCCTGGACATTCTCTGGTTTAGAGACGGAACCAGTTCAGCTAATGCGAAACTCCATTTGAAGAAGCGAGAAAAAGAAGTCTTTATAGCGATACCTAGAATGCTTATATTCTGTAATTATAAAACTCTTTAATTCTGATAAAATCTGCAATTATATTCTTGTCAAACAATGTAGATTCTTAACTCTTAACTGTTAACTGTTGAGATTTATTATACTTTCTAAATTGTTTGTTATAAGTTAAATAAAAAAAACACGTAAATTTCAAGTAAAAACACGTAAAACACGTAAATAAGAATTTTCTTATTCCAAAATTTTGGTAAAATTGAAGAGAGCTTTTTGAAGAACTTTGTTGCAGTAGCTGTTGCAGAAGCTGTTACTTCACTCTTTTTGATTTAAAACTCAATAAATCATCAAAGAGTTGATATTTGTAAAATTTTTTGCGGTGGTGCAGATAGATAATTTATAGCTTCTAGTTTAGTGCTTACACAGATTGGCATTTGCCCTGTGCACAAATAGAGCCTCTCGAGATTCTCCTTTCAAGGAGACTACCGAAAATTACGATTTTCAGAGATGCAGCTATTTTGCTTTACTTGCCTTTTACCCCACTAAAAATATATAAGAACATAAGACGCTGTATTTAAAAATTAAATGGAACATAATTTAATAAATATTCATAAATTTCGTTTTAAAATAATTTATGAAAAATGTTCAAATTTGATTCAATCCATATTCATTTCAAATTCGAGTACCACTGGCGATCGACGCTTATTCTTTCTTCAAGTCACCAAGCGACAAGAGTCTTTTTCAGTTATAGTAGCGGCTAAAAAACTAGTAAAACCAACCAAATCAGAGTTTTCAGGCGAAACTATGGAACTATTGATTGCATAAGATTTAGTGTGCCACACAATAAAAATTGTTGCAGTCCATAAAATTTAATTTTATAATATTTTGGGAAATTTTTTTACAAATTCGAATTGAATTATATCGACAGTTCTTTGCTAAAATAACGAGAAAATTATCAAATGAATGGCTTTTGTGAAAATTGTTTACTAAATTTTCTGCAGAAAACTGCATTTTTAGCATTTTAAACGAATTTATCGAAATGCTTTGTTGGTTTAAAGGAAATATTTCCTTAGAACAAAAATTATTTAATAAAAATAATTATAAATAAAAATTTTTGTGGAATTCTCGCTTTTATTAAAAATTGCGATTGCGATTTAACTTCGATTATAACTCTTAGAATTAATTTCTATGAATTTTAGCAATTTTAATAACAATAAATTCCAAGCGAAAAATTGAATGCTTTTGAAATTCTAATCACAATGATCGCCTTATATTCTAAAATATTTGAAATTTATTTATTGGAATGCAACAAAATTTAACAAAATTTGATTTAAGAAGCCTTTAATTTTTTGAATTTTGTCCAACGCGAATGTTTTCATCATTCATTTTATTGTTTCAACTTTTTTCATGGAAAATTATGGTGGAAAATTTATTTTATTATTTATTTCATCTTTTATTAATTGGAATAAAAAAATGCTTAAATTTCATATAACCGATTTCGTTTTTTTCACAAATCTCCAACGTTATCATTTATTTAGAATTTTCAGAAATATTCAGTTTTCTGCTTCAAATCAATTCACCTTATTTCCACTTCTAGTAAATATTTTTAGACAAATTGTTACGAATTGTTTTCGACTGCATTAGCATTGCGTTTTTTTTGCGGCAAGAAAAAAATATTAATAAAATTCGAGATTAATCGTCCCTTTCCAAGCAAATATTTTCTCATTGTTATCCTTAAAGTTGATTTGGATTTCTTGAAAATTTTCGAAGTTTTCAAATAAATGAGTTTTGTTTTATTTGTCTTTCTTTCACAACATTCCAGTTTCATCATTTATTTTTGTACACATTTGATACATTATTATTTTATTTCATTGCGATCAATGTGGTATAAAATCGCATAGCATAATTAGTGAATTATACGTTAAATAAGCGTGAATCTAACGAGTATCCACTGGTGAAATTAAATCTTCTCAAATCTGCAATGGTTTTTTAAAAATAGGTGAAATGTCTGCCTGTCGCTGTCGCAAATGCTTAACGATAGCCGCACTATCGGATCTGTTGCCATAGTTGCACCATGTTCAGTTTTAATTTTTATCATCATCCAAATTCTTTTCTTCTTTTTTATCAGTTGTTCTTATCAGTTGTTCTTAGCACAAGTGGTTTTTTAAGGTAATCTATTGGATTAACATTGTTCAACTAATAATGCAGAGTTCCCAATATTAAAATATAAAAATATATTTTTCTCAACTTTTTTCTAAAAACTACTCAGCATGCTAAACTTTTATCCGCAGAAATTCGTCCAGAATTCCTCAACTCATTTTCCTAGTTTTTTTTTTGTATTTTCCTATCAGTATTTCGAAGATACCGTCATCGCATAATCTCGACAATATTGAGTTGTAAGCAACTGTTCTTGCATATTTTTGCGATGTTTAAATGAAAAAATCTAGTGAAAATCTACCTCCGTTCTTAATATTTTAAAATCAAACTTGGAAAATTAAAAATTTCGAAAAAATAAAAATCCTTCCTCTTCGAATTCCATGTCGAACTAGGAGAAACTGAAAAATCCCTCCCGAAAATTCGAGTATACTCTGGAAATGAAATATTTCTAGTCGAATGGAGAAAATTTGCATCATCATTAAAAAGGAAGTATTTTCGAAATTTTCCCTTATCTAAACAACGCTTATCGTTTCCAGTTCGGCTATTCTCATTGCCATGCTAGATTACAAAATCCTTCATCAAGGGAATCACAGAATGATTTAGTACAAGCATTTCGATGCCATTCAGTTTTTTACAACAGATATTACACTTTGCAAACAATGTTATTGCTTCTCGAATTCGCTTTTCCTAACCAATCCTAACCAATTTTTCATAATTATTTTCAAATAAATTAATAATAAATAAGGAAGAAAAAAAAAATTATTTAAATAGGAAAATAAAAATTAATGATTAATTTGCAAATTGTATCAATATAGCAATGGAATTTTGGCAATATTGCTGTAATAATATTATTATTATTTCATCGAAAATCCTCTTAAAATTAGCATTTTAGGATTTTTTTTTTTAGGATTTTTTCGCCAATTTGTTAGTTCATTTACTGCTGTTGTTGTTATTGCTGTTGTTGCTGTTTGCTGCTGTATGCTGTTTGCTTTTATTCCATTTCAATTCTTTTAATGTTATAGTGAAAGTTTTCAAATAACAATTGTTTTTAATACATTGAATGAATAAATGAGATCGAATTTCGTGGCTTAAATTTGGCCTCGAAGTTGAGTTGGTAAAGAATAATAGTAATCTTCTTCTTCATCTCTAATAACATTTTCGCCGTTTCTTGTTTTGTGCTTCGACTCCAATCCACTCACTTATAGGATAAACGAAATGGGTTATTTCGCTAGCGAGTAGATAATTGTGGATTAAAGTCTATCACTTCCGAACAGATCATTTCCAACGTTCGCACAAGCATTTTGTATTTCGAATTTGGATTTTCAAAAAATATTTTTAAAATATACAAAATTTTTTGCTAGTGTTTGCTAATGTTCGATAGTTAAAATTATAAGACATAGTAGCAGATTATTTTGAAAAAATCGCTCAAATTTCATCGATAATAAAAATTATCGATAAACAAAGTGAATTTCGAGTAAAAAACTGGTTTTTGGTGATTACCGTTACCGTTATTTAATTTAGTGATAATTATTATTATTATTAACAATTAAGTTGTTAATTTATTATTTTTTCCATTAAATTCCTTGAACGATGAAAATAAATTGAAAAATTCTCTATAGAAATTTAAAAAATTTGCAGAATGAATTCAATCAAATTCAAATAGTCGTCGTAGAAATACAAAATGCAAAAGTTTAATAAAAGTTTGCATTAGATGATAATAAATATTTGCCAATTTGCCAATCTGGTAGAAAAGGTGGAAATAACTTGCAGCGGGGCATTAAATGTTGAATTTCTTCTTCTCTATTTCTTGCCCCTCTCTAAGTTTATCGCCTTCATTATAGCGCATTAAAGCATCATTTTGCAAGAACAGTTGTTCGCTTATAATTTTGAAATTCATTTAATCGTCATGTTCGAAATTCTCATTGAAATTTCTTGCAATTCTAATTCTTAGATGGTTTTTATCTCTAAATTCTTGCAGTTATTAAAGAGAGAACTATTTTTATAAGTGTTTTTCAACAGATTTCTGGAACCGATTTTCTGGAATCGAGGCGCTCAAGCGTTTCATCCGAATGGCGGCAGATTTACGGAGTCGTAAATGGACTGCCAGAAAAATTGCTTGACGTTTATTTTTGAGAGAGAGAGAGAGAGAGTGTGTCGTGCAGAAATCTTCTTCTTCGGATCATTCGGACGGACTTCAAGCATTCGTTCGTGCGTCAATTATCTAAATTTTAGAATTTTATTCCTTTATTCCTATAATTTATTCGTTCGATTGCTGCGATGGCAATAAAAATTATCGGCAATAACGATGAAAATAATAAATCGCATCGAAGCGACCACCGTAAGGGACGCTTCGTGTTTGCATATTAATCAATTCTCATCGACTTATCTGATTTATTTGAATATTTGTCACCATCACGAGTCACCTATATGCCTCGGATGCACGAGGCTGTCACCAGATAGCTCACCGCTCACGAGAATCACCTCCTTCCACCCGCTCCAGTCCATCACCTCTTAAGTTTAGGTTTTGTAATTGTTCGATGGTCTTCAGCCGTCTCTCAAATATATCTATAATTCAGCCTTCTTTCCAGTACATGGTGCATCGGACGTGAATCGAACTCGGACCGACCGCCTCGCAAACGAACATTTTACCACTGAACGACCGATGCTAATGTGGTTTTCATCTTCCTTTCTAGTAGCCCGAAACTGCATATATCTTTGTCGTGTTCATTCTAATTTTGGTGAGAATGGTGACGGATTGGAATGTTGAAGCTGAGCCTTAGTGCTTGCTACTCACCTGCAGGTGTGTTCCGCTGCGAAGGCTCGTCACAATTTCAGTTGCTGGAGGCAGAATTGACGTGAGAGAAAGGAGGAAGAGAAAAGAGGAAGAGAAAGGAGGAAGAGAAAGGAGGAAGAGACAGGAAAGTTCTATGCATTATTGTGTTTATCGAAACGAATGGTAAATAATTTCAGTTTCAATTTCAGTTAGTTTTCGAGTGTCGCTGTCTATAAAAGTATTTTGTTTTTCAAAAAAAAAATAACAACAACGAGAGGGGAGGAAAATTTTTGGAGAAGAAAATTGTTTAAACAGCTTTTCTGATGGCTCGTTTCATTTCTTTCGTTTCGTTTCACTGATCCGCTTTTGCCAATAAATTAATTCAAATATTTGTAAATTTAGCGATTTGGCTATTTTCTCGTTTCTTCTGACACCTCTCACCGCGTTGCTCCTCTGGCTGCAACGAAAAAGAACCTTTCGTTGCTGCTCAAAGTCGAGTGAAGTCACTTCGTCTCTGATTTTATTCACCGCTCGTCCGCCTTTATTTATTCTCTTAATTCTCAGAGAAAAGATTACTACGATAGGATGGTTGATATTTTCAGGATTTCGGGATTTCAGGACAATTTTCAGGATTTCTATTCCCGGCGAATTCTTCATTCATAATCCATTCATCAGGGAAAATCTTATAAATTTTTGCGAAATTCATTTTAAATTCCTTTATTTCATATTGGCTATTGGCTACTCTTCAAGTCCTTCCTATGCGCTTTCCTTCTTTTTCTCAATTCCTCCAAGGATTCTATTTTAATTTCTCATCCAAAATCTTCTTCTTCTAACCATTTTTAGTTCTTCGGCTTACTTCGCTGATTTTTAGCACGAAATATTTGTTTTCCGTTAAATTTAATCAAAACTAGTTATTTAGTAAATTTCTTCTTCACAAAATATAAATCCATTAAATAAAGCTTAAATGTTGCCTTTGCTATTTATCTTTTATCTTTTTATCTTTTATATATTATATATTTATCTTTTATCTAATAATTGCATGAGGCTTCTTTGCATGAATAGTAAGGAAATTATCAGTTTCTTTCTATGAACGATCGGAAAATGAGCGAATGCGTTAGTTGTCTTCGACAGCGAAGAATATATGAAAGCTATTTAATTAAAAGATAACGAAGAGTTATCAACTTCATTCATATCAAATCAAATCGACTCGACTGATTTTTTTTACTGTAAAATAAACGATTGCCGAACGTCAACTTGAAATTCGCGGCGACCACGTTTGCTCGTTTCTTATTTATTTATTAAACTTTTGCTTTTCATCAGTTATATTTTTCCAAAATATTTTTTTAACAATCTTCTACCTTTCTTGCCTTTTTTTTTTTAAATAAATAGCAAATAATAAAAATATAAAAATAAATCAGCTGAGCGCGCGACTGTACTTCGCTTCGCCTGTTGCTTCGCTCTCCTATAAAATCGTTTTTCTCACCGCAATTAATTAAGCACCGAAAGGAATGCTAAGCGCTTATTTGCCTACCTTAGGAAACGGGGAATTTTTTTTTGAGATATTTCCCTATAAACGATGGTAAATGAATTGTGGCAGAATCGATTTTTTAATTGACCTTTCACCTAAAAGTGATAAAAGTGCGCATTTCGTTGTCACTTTTCTTCAATACTATTTTCCCGAAAATTTATTTAATCTAAGCGAAAAATAAAATAAAAATCCGAGAATTTTTTTGCTTCTTTAAATCTATTTTTTTTAATCGTTTAAATTTTTTTGAAACGAAAATTTCGCGGAAATTTCGATTTTCATTTTTCTCTTTCATTTAATCATTTAAATATTTGAAAATTGAAATTTTAATAATTATTTTATAGAAAGTTTTTTTTCCCAATTATTTAAGGAAATCGCTATTCACGAAATGTTAAAATATGCAAAAATGTCACTCGTTATTTTTAACTGTACGAGTACCGTATTCATGTTTTGAAGATAACTATTATACTTATCGTAGTTGACAAATGACAAGTCGTTCCAGCTCTAAGAGAAAGCAAATTATTATCATAAGGCCTAATCAGTTGGACTAGGCATAATGAGCTCGGCCAGGCCTAATCAGCTGGGCCAGGCATAATCAGTTGGGCCAGGCGCTTGTGAACAGCTTTTACTTCCTTTGTATCACTTTGACAGTCTAATGGATCTGTTAAACGGATAATGTTTTTGACAAATCTTGCTAAATTCCCCCGAATGAAAAGATTTTACTATAATTAAAAGAAATGTGCGGCTGGCAGTTTTATCATTTCTGATTCGGATCGCTGACTATTAATAGAAATTTTTGTTGCATTTATAATTCATTTATAAATGAAAGAAAATATTTTGCAAAAATTTTGCAAAAAAATTTTTTTATTCAAATTCACAAATTCATTAGAAAAAAATTTATAGAAATTCGAAAATTTTTTAGAACTTAAAAATTGGATCGAAAAATTTATTTTTATAATTTTTTAAGGCATTTTTAGGCAAATTTATTTCTAAAATATTTAAAATATTTATAATATTTTAGAATAATCCATCGATATTTTTTTTTCTAATAGCGCTAACGACTATTTTCGCTTCCTTTTTTTTATTATTTGCACGAAAAAAAAGTTTTATATAAGTGTAATAATAAAAATATTGATGGAGTTTGTTGAAAATATTTTAATTTTTTGCAGAGCAAACTTCAAATTTCGATTATTAATTTTAATGATTTTATTAATTACTTTATTATTTTATATAATTTAGTGGGGCATGTTGAGTGATTGGTTCAGATAATGGTGTTGAGAGGCGAAAGTGGCTTTCTTCTCTGTCACAATTAAATTATTATTGTCATTAAGTGGTCCAAGTGGTCCACTCGATGATATCTTGGTGAGCCATCATTTTTCACCAAATCGCTCTATAACAAAAATTTCCAGCCGTACTAAGATTTCCACTCAGCGAAATTAGCCCAAACCAGAAATGATAACCATTTAGTTGCTGTTTATTTTGAATTAACGTTTGGTGCCTAAAAACATAGGTGAATCTCCAGCACCATTCTTATTACATCTTTGGTGATAATCTTTTGATAATCTTTTGAATAATCATTGCATTTTATTTTATCTCAGTAAAATATTGTTGTTTTAGTTCATTTTTATTTCCACCCATGAATCAGTTATATCGAAACGTTCGAGTTATTATTGTCATTCCAATATCGTCCATGGGTTTCGCTCCATTGACGCAAATATACTTCAAATTGAAAGTGAAGTCTGAATTGAGGCTTTTGAAGACTCAAATAGTTAGTAGTAATAGACCAGCCAAATTAGAAGTATTATTAAACGACGAATGGAGAAGAAGAAAGAAACAACTATCAGAAAATTAGTTTTCTATAAAGAAATTGACTATAATGAAATAATCAGAACAATGCCTACTTTAACCTACAATTTTTTTGCATTTAATAATTACAAATTTTCTTAATAGTTATAAAATTTAAATAAAATAAAACCTTTGGTGACAATTTTTATTTCCCGTCGAGAGGCCAAACTTGTGATATTTGAGCTCGAAATCGTAGAAATATGCCACTCTTAATCTTAAAATCTTCCTTTCTAATATTGGAAAATTTTAGTTATACAAAGATGACAGAGGCCTGGGTTACATTAGCAACAACAGATGGATATGCTATTGGTGCACTCGTGTTGGCTTATTCTCTACGGGAATCTGAAACCACTCGACAGTTGCATTGCATGGTCACTCCAAACATTTCACAGCCCCTCAGGTTCAATATTCATTTGTATTGTTTTACATAATATTGCTACTTTCTGGGATCGGGATTTTCTAAAATCATTCACCATTCCATTCATCCGATTTTGCATCCATCAGCTGATAAAGAGATTTTTCCATTATCTGACCATTCTGCACATACCATTGAATTTTTTTCAGTATAATAGCGTTCAGTTCAGTTAGACGAATTTTTTAAATGTATTTATTTAAAATTCCTCATTCTAAAAAATTTTTTATCCAATATTATTTATTTTTTGCAAAAATAATTTTTTCGAAACGTGAATAACCAACACATGGCCAGCGAGAGTGGAGGATATTAAGAAGTTATCTGCCTTTGACCACTTTTATCTAAGGTACATATTACGGATCCATCAAGCGGATAAGATATCACATGATTGCATCCATCTTCGTTCAAATACCACATGCATGAATAATGTTATCACAGAGCGCCGCCTTCGCTGGTTAGGGCACATTCTCCGTCGTCCACCACAGGAGTTGACGCATATTTCGTTATTTGCTAAACCATGTGATGGTTGGCGTCAAAAGCGAGGTGGGCTTACGTCTTACCCTTGTAGCCGTTGGAGCCAGCCTAACTAGTAATGGTGAGAGCTATTAGAAGAAGAAGAATAATCAACACTAAATTACATCTAAAAGCTACTTTTTCATTGCTTCTCATATTTTATAGCAGTTTAAAAAAATATTTGAAAAATACGGCCAATTGGTGAACAGGCTTTTCCTCCTTTTTATATTATGAAGTTGATTTTTTTTTTGGAAAAACTGAGCATAAATTATTTAATTTGATTTTATCTCCTTAATTTCAATCGCTTGGCTTTTTTAAAGTGTTTAAAATAGGGTTTTGTCGAATGAAAATTGTAAAAATTTCTAAATATTTCTTAAATTCTCCGGCAACTTTAGTTTTTCATAGGTTGCATGCGCTTTTGGATAGAAACAGCCTCTTCCAAGCCCCTTAATCGGCCATTGTATTGCAGTAAAAAAAATACTGTCTAAAATCTTGTTCTGAACATATTAGTCGAAAATTTCTGGCAAAAAATTCAATAGAAAAGTATTTTAAAAAAAAATGAAGTTAAAATTTTAGAATTTTAGCGTAGAATGGCTCAGTGGGTTATGTTTAATTCGGGGCGCCGATGCTAAGGTTTTCTTCCCTGCAGGAGTTGATTTGTCCAAAAATCCGGCTAATGTTGTGTTTCTATTTCTAACGCTAGGGTCTCCCTGGCATATTTGTCTAGTGCAACAAGGTAGCGGATCTAACCATTAATGGTGAGGGTTCCTAAAAAAAAAAAAGTATTTGAAAAAATTACATTAAAATATTTATGTTCTTTGAAATAATTTGAAATTTGCAATATTTTCTCTCATATATTTTGATATATTCTTTTTTCAGAGATAAATTAAATGCGATATTTGATGAAGTAAGTGAAGTGAATATTTTTGACAGTGGAGATGAGGTTAATTTGCGTTTGATTGGAAGGCCTGATCTTGGCGTAACATTCACGAAAATTAACTGCTGGAGGCTAACACAATACACCAAATGTGTTTTTCTTGACGCCGACTGTTTGGTTTATTTTTCTATTTCTGCATTTTTACTTTTTTAAATTTCAAAATTCACATAATAAGCGTGACGATATCTTGTTATATTGGTTATTATGATAATGATAAGATAATGATAATGATGATAATTTTGATAATTAAAATGATAATTGCCAAAGAGTCGCATAGAAATAAAAGCGAAAGTAGATCTGTAGCATGGCTCATACCAAAGAATTTAGAGAATTAATCAAATTAATTGATTCAGTTATTCGAATAAATTCTATCTGTTTCTATAAATTTCATTCAGTGAAACCATTCCAAATCTCTTAATCATTCCAAATAAGTTGGTTAAATAAAAAATTTAGCAATAAGAAGAACTTGTGGAAAGTTGAACCAAAATAAATTTTAGAATTTTAAAATTCCGTAATTTGTTTAGAAAGAGCCGATCGCCACGATCTAACTTGGTAAAATAAAAGCGCATAATTGGAAAAATGTTGGAAAAATTTTTTAAACTATTTAATTATTTATTCATTTAAAATTGTAGATACTGAAAAACTGTGATGAACTATTTGATCATGATGAATTTTCGGCAGTGGCTGATATTGGTTGGCCTGATTGTTTCAATTCAGGAGTGTTTGTTTTTGTGCCATCGATCGAAACTTATACAAAAATATTGAACTTTGCCCTAGAACATGGCTCATTTGACGGTAAGTTTCTTCTACAAGTGTGAAATATTATTTTTTATTGTCTCTCGAACCTTTGAAATTATTTTTTTTGCCAACTTTTTTCTAAGCCTTCGATCACACTAAAATTTTTTAAGGAGGTGATCAAGGCTTGCTGAATATGTTTTTCCAAGGCTGGCGCGATAAACCTGCAGCTTTTCGATTACCTTTCATTTACAATATGACCGCTGGTGCAATTTATACCTATGCAGCTGCTTTTAAAAAATTTGGTGCGGAGGTATTTGATCTTCTAAGGAATTTTTTTATTTTCAAACCTTCGAGGCTAACATATTACATATTTTATTGTATAAGGGCTTTTCTTTTTTAATCCAATTTAAATTTTTAAATCAAATTCTTAGAGAGGTTTGTTGGTTTTAATTGGGTATAAACTTAAAACTATCATTTTGACTGGCTTATGGAAGCACCGTAGGATTCTCAATAGCAGTCCATATTTCACTGTTATTTCTAACAACTATATTAATATTAATATGTATATTAATAAAAACTAATTAACTCTCTTTTTAACATTGACGATCGTTTATCCATGTTTATTTCTTATTTTCTTAAATTTATTTCATTATTTTTAATTTAGGTTAAAATTGTACACTTCATTGGTGCGATAAAGCCATGGCAACATTCACCGGATAACGTTCATTATTCTGAACATCTCACCTACTGGTGGTCACTGTATATGAAGAATCTGGCCGCAGATTTTCCACCAACACATGTGAGTTCGTCGTCATCAACGCCAATATCTTTTGATCGCACAATACCCTTTTATTCCACATTTTCTTATGATCCACATAATTTTACGGGTCTTCTTACTGATATGCCCTCAAATATTAGTATGAACGAAACCCTTTTGGATTCTTCATTATACATCAGCTCAGCTGATGACTCGAATGAACCATCTAACTCTAGCGATGGTGTGAGTGGACCCCGTGGACCTTGCATGCGCGTTTTTCGTTGTCTACCACCAGTTTATCAAACTCATAGCTGGAGGCCGCTTCGATATGTACCTATTCATCTAGCGAAACAGATGGCTGCTTTTTCACGTGTGAGTGCTCTTTCTTTTTCCGCGCTTAAGTGCATGATTATGATTTTCTCAGCTCGCCTGCAGAATAACGCTAATGCACAATATTGCTCTAATATTTTGAACGCTTTTTTGAAATAGTTTTTTTGGCAAAAAAACCAAATATTTTTCTAAATTTTTTCATCCAAGAGAGATAATCATAAACGACCATTAAACTATGGAAGCATGTTGGATTTTTTCTTATTTATAAGGTGCATAAAGTTGCAATATTGGTTATTACTAAGAAAAAATTGTGGATAAAACGATTCGTACAAATAGAAAGGACGGCTTCATTTCGTGGTCTTCATTTGTGCATTTATTAATTATAATAATATTTTAATTATTCTGCACTACTAGTTGAGTCGATAATTTTATAATTTTCCAAGTCTGCTGATTTGATTTTTTCAAATTTTTTTTCTTGAATTTTGAGTTAATGGTACTCGCTCCATTGAAATTACTTGTCTTTATCAATAACTGTGAGAATTTCTTACAAAATTTTTTAAAGGTTGATTTCTTTGTTTTTAAGATAATTTTTGTTATAATTTATAATTAAATTATGAATTTAACGTCGATTTGGAAAAATGAAATTTTTTCATTCGTTTGCCAAAATTTTTGAATAAATGAAATAAATTAAATAAATGCATGATTTTAGCTTTTTCATGCTTTTTTTAATACTTATTTGTGCTTAAGGGTGAAGATGCAAGAGGAGCATTGGAAGGAACGAATTTGTCGTCAACAGTTAGCCTTTTTTTTTTCTCGATAGTTATTAATAGTTATTATGAAAATGGAAAAATTATAATAGAAAAGAGAATACTCATTTTATTACATGGTGATAACAGATTGAAAATTGATAATTTGATTTCTTTCCTGAAATTTGTTTCTTGAAAATTTGAAATTTAGTATATTTGAGTTCCTCTTGCCATTTCATGGACTTAGGTCTTTATGGATTAGTGTTATGGCATTCTGAGTAGATTGGTTCGGCTTAGTACGATTCGAAATTTTTGTCAAAAAATCAATTAGCGACAGAAGATTGACACCGTCTTGATTTTTTCATAACAAGTTTATTTCTATTTTTATCAACCAAGAAGCGAATCCGTCTCCTACTTTTTTATTATGGTAAATAATCACAACTGAGTGATTAATCTGATGATATTTAAGAATTATAAGTGGATCAAAAAATCTTCATTAAATTTAACAAATCTGTTATTCGGTGAATATTATCTAATTGCATGGAAGGTTTAAATATAACCATTAATATTTTTTAGATGTTTTAATTGAGATTTATGATTTTGTTGAGACAAAAAAATGCTATAATCAGTTAAAGACTGTTTTTGCTTATCTGATCTGATAAAGGCTTTAAACAATTTTTCAAACATTTTTTTAAATAATACTAAGATATTTATTTATAAATGTTATATTAACAAATGTAATTAAAATGGAGCTTTTGACCTTCAAAATTTATTGTTTGTTTGTGGCCAATAATTCCCATTTTATCCTTTTTTTCTCTTAAAAAATTAGATTCCCATAGGTCATAAAAAGTGATTTTAAAGGTAACTCAAGCAATGAATGATCCTTTCTGTCATAAACTTTTCGTTTTGTCTAATTTTTTACTATTTCTATTTAAGTCGACGAGTGGATCGAATCCAGCAGCTTATTTATCAGATGAGGAACGCATAAGAGCATGGGAAATTGGTCATCCGGATTATTTGGGCGTTGATGCATTCGAAAATATTCAAAAGGCAATTGATAAAGCTCTGCAGTGAAGTGTTTCTTATCATATAGTGCCATATTATTTCTTTTTTATTCAGGAAGATTTTTGTTTTATGCGATTTGCTCATTTGTTTTTTCGTTTTTTCCTGATCAGTAAAAATAAAAAAATTCGTCATCGCTAGATTTTTTGCCAAAAAAAATTTTTATGAAATATGAGATATATTTACGAAATTTTATTTATGAAATATCCAAAACTGTGGTGAAATTTTATTTATTTTTGTGAATTTCCAGAATAGCATTTTTAATTGATTTATCATCATGAATTACTCTGTGATGATAATTATGATAATGATAATTATGAAGATTGTGATCATCTATTAACTCGTTCTAATTTTGTTAAAAAACCTATATGAATGAAGAACTTTATTTCATTGTCAAACACCACTTTTTCTGGATGTAAATGGAATTCCTTCTGTCCATGCCGTTTTTTCCTGGATAGAGATAAAATTCCTTTTTCTTCTGGATTGAATGCTTCTTCTTTTGTGTGCACTGTATTAGCTTTAAACGATTTACTTCATCATCGACTTCACTACTATTCAGCATGCGATTTCTCGAATTTCTTTATTTTAGCTTCTTTTTGTTTTCTCGTAAAAAATTTAATTTTCAAATTTCATCTTTTTTTTTTAATTTTTTGACGTATTTTTTCTGGAAATAAAATTCATTTTTATAAATTGTTTATACGATATATTTTATTTATTTTTTTTAGCAACGAAATGATATATTTTGTTTATTTTCCGATAAATTTTGCATAAATTTTTCTGAGGTTTTTAAAAATTCGAATTTTTTTGTTTTTAAGATAGTTTATATGTATATAGTGGCGAGGGCGTGGGTGAGGGGGAGAGATGCGGTGCGAAATATACAATTGGTTATTGCTGCGGTCATCGTCCAGGTCACGAGGTTCGGACTACTTCTCTATCATATCATAAGCAAGCATGTCATTGAAATGTTCCGAGTCGGTACTCATACTGCATCTCATTTTAAAAATTCATTTATTGATAAAAACGTGTTTATTGCTAATATTTCCTAAATAATGCAATTTATAAGCTTGAATTCTCTCGTTCTTCTATGGTACTCATAAATTATTTATCAATTTTGTCAACTAAAGTTTCAAACTTTATTAGATTTAAAATTTGAAAATTTTTAGCTGATGCCCGTTAGCGCTTAACCTTTTATGCACCGTGAATCTTTTGGCTTTTGGACCAGTGAGGACTTCCTTTCTTCGCTTTTTGGTTCTCCTTGGGCTCCTTTTTAAAAAGTTTATTTCAGAACAGTGTTTGAATGCATATAAATAGAACTTAAAATATAATAAACGGGATATAACAGAAAAATTGCTCAAAAAATTTGGGAATTTAATTAGTTGCAGAAGCTGCATTTAGTAAAATTTGTGATTTTTTAGCAGTAAGCATCACTCTAAAAAATTGCTGAATTTAAATTTACAGAATCTCAAAAAACCCTAAAATGCTATATCAAATGATAAGTATTTATTTCAACCCGTTTAACCAGTTCGTTGTTATTTTAATTTATAAGCGCTGGTTTTGAAATTTTCAATGTAAAAAGCGTAAGGCTAAATAATAATTATAAATAAGCAATAAGAATAATGATAATTAATAATTAATAATAATAATGATAATATAATAAAAATAATGATAATAAATGATAATATGATAATCATTAAGTGGAATTAATTATAAACAATTAATTATAAATAATTAAGCAATAATTTATTGATATTAAATAAATAATAACAATAATAAATAGATAACAAATAATAAATAATTTTTAATAATAATAAATTTTTTAATAATAATAGTAATAATAAATAATAAATAATAATAATAAATAGATGTTTTATAAAACAAAACGATAATCTTACTGTACATTTCTTCATTTTAACACAAAAATTTATGCTAACTGACCGACCGACCAAAATCGAACAACCGAGCGACAGACTGACCGACCAACCAACCAACCGACCAGCCAACCGAACAACCGACCGACTGATCAAAACCGAATAACTAACTGATAAACCGACTGACCAGTCTATTTTTTAATTCAAATATCAATTTAAAAAAATAAATAATAAAAATTATAAGTAAAAATTATAATTATAATAATTATAATTATAAGTAAAAATTCTGCAAATCGAAACAAAAACTTTAAAAAATATTTTAAAAGCGAAAGAAATGAGTTTAAAAAAATAGCAAAAAATAATTTTTATATAAAATGAATATAAAGAAGTTTATTTGTCGAATGAATTTTATAACGCAATTTCATATAAAAATTGTATAGTTAATGAATAAAATAGTTTATCGTACAGAAGGCGAAATATTTAGCGAATTAAGGAAAGAAGATTGCATGCGGAACGAGAGGAAAGACAGGTGACAGGTGACAAATGCTGAATGCTAATTCACCGCCCGCCCGCTATACTTTCCCCCTATAATATATATACACATAATATAATATATATTGTAATTCATATCTCCTCAAGCGATCATCGATCGATCAAATCAGAGAACTTGTTTCAGTTTTGCGATCAAATTATACGTCGCCATTTTCAGCAAGAAAGCATTTTTATTCAACTTTTTTTTCACTCTCCGTTTAAAAAAAATTCTAATAAATGTTTTTTGAAATCTTACACATTTTGCTTTTTTTGAATAGATTCCTCTCTTCCTTATAGTTTTTTTCATTTCTTTCCATTTCTCTAATCCATGGAACTGTTTTTAGGTTAGTTAACCATTCACCTCTTTTGGTTTAGGTTTACTCGACTGGCCTGGCTATCAGTACGATGAGAAACTTTTGCCGTGGAGCCATATGGTCACAAATCTCCAGCAATATTTATCGTGACAAGTTTAAGTTTATTCGTTTCGGAGGTCCGATTCGCAAGGCAATATTCTTAACAAAAGCCACTTGAATATTTTGTCTTTAGTGGATCAGATGATCGGCAAATATCACATTTCCTAATTTTCTTTTAAAGAAAAGGATAAATTACAGTGCGAAAAATTGCACATTCTCATAAATGTAATGCGTAATTTGATCGCTATCATTTCTTATCTCTCCTTTTTTTATCTTTATATCATATCTTTTTTATCACCCCTTAGTAGTAATTGTTCATAACAAGCATACATGCAAAAATCTTAGAAATTCAACGCACTCTGATAGGAAGAAGCTTGCATTTCTATTTTTCTGTTTCTATTATTTTATTATTATGCATTTCTATTTTACCTCTGCGACTTAAATTTGGCATTCTAATAGTCGAAAATAAGCTCCGATAATAATTTCATGCTATGAATTTATCATTAACAGCATATTTGTGTACAGTAATGTTTAGAGAAGGTTACTGACCTAAGAAGAAAAGATCCATATTACCAACAGAGAAAACAAAATAAGGAATTCTACTATGTCAAATCATTTAGCTTGTTGATAATTTGCGAAGTAGGCCTAATGAATTTTTAATTTAAGGCAATGGTTTCTATTATATCACAGTAGCTTTCACTGATGATTAGTGCACCTTGCAAGAATGCAAGAACCCCAATTTTTCCCATATCTCTATTCTCTTTTTCATGAATCCATTATCCCATATTTAATTCGTATTACTGTCGTTGAGAAAACTTCTTTCCGGTAATTACTTTACGATTTTCATTTTCAGTGATTTTATTCCAGGAGAACAAAAGAATTGGTGGAAAGAAACGTGGTGGAAGAAAGTAACAACATAAAAATCATCTGAAAACTATAGAATGTTCGCTTTATTGGCTATTTTAGATGCATTGGGCTGTTTGACGCTTGGCTTAGCACTTTATTTCGTACCCCATCTATTGGCCGATTTTATATTCGTATGTTTGATTTAAATATTGTCCTATGGTGATTATTTAAATATGATCTCAAGTTGTATTTAATATTTTCACCGTAACGCTTATCGCATTGCTAGTGAGACTACAAATGAGAATAGTAGTAAGAAGTAAGCCATCGTTATTTTTCGATTTGTTTTGGTAAATTCAGCTTGAAATGAGAGGGACAGTGGATCGACAGAGATAAGTCCTCAGCCTCATTCGCATTTTACTTCCAGTGACACGTTTCGTTATCTTCAAGCTACGATAATCGAGCTCATGATGCTTGCTTGAGCCCAGTCGAAACATTAGCCACTAGCCAATGAATTGTTCCGTCTATAAGGATTCTCCTCAGATGGAATCAGGAAAAATTTAGATTGTTTGGAAAATTTTTAAATTTTAAAGTTGAAAATTAAAGCTTTCATGTAAATAAATATAAATTAGTGGAGCAGTCAGAAGTGATTTTCATGAACAATGAAATATAAAATTTTCTTTAGGGCTTTGGTAATTCGGATGGTGTCCATTGGCATTTAATGCGCTGTGTCGGTGGTCAATTTATGACCGCAGCATTTATGTTTTTCTCATTTCGAAAATCTAATTTGGAAACTTTATCAGCGTACTATTTGCTGCGAATTTTGGTTTGTCATTTATTTCCATTTATTAGTGAGTATTACGTAAGGTCAAATAGGTACCCTTTCACCAGAGAGAGGTTCGGGTAGGTCATTTGGATTTATTTTCAATGATAGGTTTGTTCCAGTTAAAGAGTCGTCTCTCGCGTTATCAGCAGAAATAAAACCATATTATTTAACCATTGCTTTCCCAAACTCCAAATTATAGAGCATTTCGTAACAAAACATTACCAGTAATATTAATGAATCCGTCTTTCCTTATTCCATTTATTGTGGAATTTTCTTATTCTACTGATAAATGTAAGTAAAAAGTGCAATATGGTCGAGTGGCGTATTATTTGAATCATATTTTTATGCACCATGGTACGGAGCTCTGACTCTAGCAGAAACAAACCTTGATCCGGATGGTGCTAAGAAGCCACAAATGTCACTTTTGTCACTATTTGGCAAAATGATTCTACCAGAATCGTCTTATTTTACTAGTACCATTGGAGGCCAACCATTCCTAATAATAGTATTTCTTTATACTTCATTTCGAGCCTTTCCCTTATTTGTATCCAAAATGCTTTACTACCATAAAAGGAAATTTAAATATCTTCCCGAATTATTTCAGGGATTGATACTTTCTCTACTTATCTTGTTTCACTCTATGATGATAAATGATCTTATCTACTATCCAGTAAGTTATTGCATAATTGTATTTAAATCAAATTTTACTTTTCCATTATCATAGTTTCCCAAGTACTTTGATTTTGCCATAATATTTCATCTGAAATTCAGATGATCTTATAATAATTATAGATTTTACTGAATTTTTAGTGTGCCAGATTTTTAAAATATTGGTGGTTCATATGGCTTGTAATCAGTATAACTCAACAAATAAGGGTGAATTGGGTTGTTGGACATACAACAAATGTATTGACCGATCTTGAAAACGTCTTGTATCAGCTGGATTCCATAACATCAATATCAATCGGTGCCGCTTGGCTCGCTTTCCCGAAATGGCTTCTAAATCGTCAGGTCAGAACTTTACCAGTGCTTTTATAGTTTAATCTACTATAAATATAAAGAAGATAGGATAATATTCTTAATTACAAGATTGCGGCAGATAGTAATACTTCTGCAGATGCCGAAACAGCATTTCTTCTACGTTTTCACGTTTTCTAATAGGAGTAGCTTGTGATTACAAGTGAAATACTGCTGGGTACTTATCAATACCACCAGTACTATAAACTCCAAATCTATAGGTACCTTGTTCATCTAATACCAAAAAATATAACGAAATGTTACCGTTTTAGGTGAATGTGATATTGGACGAATCGCACGAATTTTGCGCTCGAATAATGGGTGCCTACTTTTTGACATCACATATTATTAGTACTCGAGCCTTAAATTTCAAAAAAGATACGGATCGAGTTGTTGCGATCGACTGCCGAACTATTGTATTTTTTATCATTCTTGTCATTATCATTCTTTATCATCTTTTCACAATTGAACGTCTAAATACAAAGCATTTTCAAGCATTTTTTTGTTTTATTTTTGCAAATTTCCTTTTATTTTATTATCATTTTCTACAGATTTTATGGACTCAAAATTTCTTAAAGTATAAGTCTCTTCGAAATTTCTTCATTAAAATTTGACCAAATAAAGTGGATATTTTCATAAAAAAATAAATTTCAGTTATGCATAACAGTTCTTATTGCTCAAATATGGTCACAATATGCCTATACGGATGATTGGAGTGGTGGGCATTGGGTTGGCATTTCGTTGTTCTCAACATGGACAATTATTAGTTCTCTTTATCGAATTCATGTGATGCTCCAAAATAGAAAAGCAAAGTGCGACTGATCGGTGATAATGGTTCTGATGATCTTCAATTACTTTTTTACAATACTTTATCCTAAAATTAGGCCAACCTATTGAAATACCCTAAAAACGGATTGCATAGAAACGGATTATTTAGAAACGGATTATATATTATATTATGGGGTTATCGCGTTCTATTGTATCCACTGTTGTATCTATAGAAATTTAATCAAATGGGAATAAAAGAATGGAATAATTGCTGCATTCACCAAAGATTTATGTACATGGTTATAATCCTGATTCTTCATTCTGATTCTCAAAATGAATATTAAAAGAATTTCGCAAAAATTGAACTTTCTAATGATTTCCCCTCGATTGAAAAAATATTTTCCCGTTTCCTTTGATTAGAAGTTCATTTTTCATTTCTCAGAAAGTAAACTAAAGTAACTAAAGTAAAGAATCGTAAAGTCACAAAATTAACTTAAAGCATCTGTCGCTAATTTGAAATATAGCATAAGTACAAAAAATTTCAAATTTCGAAATTGTCCAACACAAGCATTTATCGATGATTTTGACAATTATAATAATTTGATAATAATTCGAGATTGATAATTTCAACTTTTCACAAAAACGAATGAAATAATGCAATTTTTAAAATGAGACCATTAATTCAACAAATTTATTACAATAAATGCATTTTTAAAACAATGCTTTTATTATAAATATAAGAAAAAAATAAGAAAATAAAAATAATTACGAACATTTCCACCTTTTTTCTTATCGAAAAACTATTATGGCCGTTTAGCTTGCATCACTTCTTTTCTGCTAGCATCTTGCAACAACTGAGTGTCCACTTGATCAGCTGGTAATTGTACGTAACGTACTACCGATCCGCGAATAAAACAATTCTTTACAGACAACATATGCGGATATCGCTCTGAATCGGTAACTGTTATATCTGTCAATTTCATATTCAAATATTGATCGACTGAATGCAATGTACCACATATGCTGGAAACGAAAATTTAGAACCAAGTGCGAGTGATAATGGAACTAATTGAAACTGAAATTGATCAAATAAAAGAATAAAAGCCGGAATCATTCCTACAAAAATCATATTAAAACCATACGATGTTAAATAAAGCGATTTATTCAATCAGAAGCAAATAAAAAGACACGCGCAAAAACAATAACGAAAAATAGTTTGCAAAAAATTTAAATTATTAAAAAATGTAATATCTAATTTTTTTCTTGAAATTCTTTCTAGTATTTGACCCTAAGTCTATGGCATGACTGACTAATTAATTGCAAAAGCTATTTAACGGATAAAGATGAAA
Source organism: Dracunculus medinensis (assembly GCA_900625125.1). NCBI lineage: Eukaryota > Metazoa > Nematoda > Chromadorea > Rhabditida > Dracunculidae > Dracunculus > Dracunculus medinensis. Next base: position 41,058 of record UYYG01001209.1, read on the forward strand.
GAATTTAAAAAACTTAAGTGCACAAAAGGTGTAGAATCTCTGACATATACTTCATGGTTAATGAAAAATTTATTTCCATTTATTAATTAAAAAAGGGTACCTAAGATCGTTCTTTAGTTCAACGACCACATCCTTTCCTACCAACGACTTGAAAAATGAATAAAATAACTGAAAAACTGGATCTATAATAAAATAAATAAAAAATCGCTCATTAAGCCCTACTGCCACCACGCAACAAAAAAACTTTTTTACAAAAATTAAAAAGGATACCGAAAAAACAAACCATCAAAAAATCGTTCAATTCTTAACCAGTTCTTTGAATCCAAATTGAGCTTGAAGCCACAAGTTGTTGTTTCGAAAGATAAAGCTGGAAAATTGGTTCTAAACCAAGAAGTTTCACCTCAATTCAAAGTATTCAGATCTACTTTCAACAAATCGTCTAATGATTTGAATAAAGTTATAGGATTGTGAACCATTCAAAAAATAAATAAATTCAGATAATATTTATTTGATTAGCAATATTTAGCATATTTGAGTAACATATTTATTATATATGGAGTAATCAAATTAAAAAAAATAGAAATAGAAAAGAATGAAAAGCGAAAACAAAAAAAAAAAAAATTCGCATAGCAGCAGCAAAATGATGGACCTACAAATTTGTCTTCACTTTTTCATGACTTTTCCACCAACAACACTGAATATAATATGGTGTAAAAGAATCTGGTGCTACAATGGCTAAGACAGATTGTTTCTTGACCTGTGTTGCTGTTCTACATGAAGCTATCAATGTAAGAGGTTCAATAGTTGATAATGAATCAATACAATGTACAAGCCAATTTGAATGAACCTAAAAAATTGGTGACTTACAAAAATTTTTTATAAATAAACTCAAATCCAAATTTACGATCCCAAAATATAGATTTAACAAAGAAATAAAATTACAAGAGGAAAACCTGATTTTTTCTTAATTTTTTTCCTCATAGCCCATAGTGAAACACATCGACTAGATTTCTAATAGTTTGTTACCAATTACTTCTTATTTCAACAACTTATTTCAATAAAATAATAAATTAGTTTAGTTGAGAAAAAAAAAAAATTTTTAATCTTTACAAACATACTTTTTCAGGCTTATTAACGTACAACAAATAATCACATCCAAATTTTAATCCATTAGTTAAATAATATCCACGCCTCCAAAGATCTCGAAAAGTAGTTAAGCGAAGTCGAAATGCAGTATCAGTTGGAAAATCAGGAAATTCTATTGTATCATAAGCACTTTCATCTTTAATGACTAAAATTTATTAAAAAATAAGATTATTTTTTCGTCGAACTTTTTATCAAATTTTCATAACTTTTATTTTCCACTTTCCCCAACAAAACTCCTAATAAAATTCAAAATCGATAAATCTCACCAAAAAATTTATTCTTTACGATTCTTAAAATATTTTAAGAATTCCTGAGCAATTAAATGAAATAAATGAAAAAATATATATGAATGTAAAAAGAAAATATACATGCAAAAACTGAAATATAAAATTTGAGTAAAATTAAAATTGCTTACAAAAATGAATAGTCGATCTTGTATTGGCTTTTCGTTCCTTTTTCATTTTTAATTCTTCGAGAACGCTGCGAATTTCTTCTGTCGTTACTTCAACACGTTCTAGATCGATTCTTCGCACCTATCAGCAACTATACTTTCAATTTCATCTTCTTAAAACAATAGGCTCTAGGAAAAATTGAATAAAACAAAATGATAAAATAAGCTTTACAAAGCCAAATACCTTAAGAGCAACTGACGAAGCAATTTTTTCCTTCCTTTTCAAAAGCTTTACTTTTCGTCCTCTGGCAATTAGAATAGCTTTTTCTTCTTGCGTTGGATTACGTTTCGATTGAGAACCACCCGCTTCATCATATTGGCCTTCTATCGGCGATGAATTTCCAACGAATCTTTTTTCAGGTTTCAAACGTACAACTTTTGCAAGCCCAAAAATGAAGAAAAATATTAAATAAAAATGATGAACAATTCAACAAAAATATAGAAAATATAAAAAATATATGAAAAAATTTATACCATATTCAACGAGGACAGCGACTTGTTCTGGCATTAGGACAAAAGGCGGTCCTTTGCGATGATGATCCGAAGGATTTCGTGGTGATGTACCAACTGCCTCTGGAACTATACGAAGTTCGCCGACTACCCTTTCCATTTCTATAATAATAATAATAATTGGACAAATAATATTTAAAAAAATTTCAAACTATAAGTATGAAACCTATTAACTTTAATAACTGCTTGGAGTATGGAAAAAATTCAACCGAACTGCTAACTGCGCCCAATAATTTGCCATTATTATCACTTCGCACATTTTAATAAAAATATGGCCAATAGTTTTGCGACGGACCGAAAACGAGCACCATAGGTCCAATAGTGCTTTTGCTTTCTGGTAGCGTTAGCCTACCATTAAATGCGTGACAATATTTTCGTTGTTTTTTTTCGCTTTTGAGCAAAATCAAGAAATTCATGCAGTCTTTTTTTATAAAAAAAATGTATGTACCGTTTGCATCATAAAATATATATTGCGAATTGACATATTCAACGACGATCGGTGCGAATAATGGCGGAATATCGAGAATAATTGATGAGGGAAAATTGCTGGATGATAACGAACTTGCTGATTGGATAGCAGTTTCGGAAGAAATGAAGGCTTCCTCATCAATTTTCTTAGGTGAACAAAGGTGTCTTTCTAAACCATGGCCATCAACAGAAACAGCACTAACACCCTCCGCAACGACCTCCGACCCCTCCGTCCTCTCACTGGTACCAACGCCACTCATGAAGTACCATACCAAGAAAACAGCAATCAAAGTCGAAATTCCCGAACAATTTAAATCGAAACGTCGACTGACATTTCGACGTTTAAAATGCAGCTTAGCCCTTTCCGGTTGGTGAACGATACTGAAGATTAAGAAAGAAAAATTTGGCAAAGCATCCGTGAAGCGTTAAGGTTTCTGGTTGGAGTGGTGGATTTATGTATTATTATTGGATGAGTTGGAATTGTATGAACTCTGAAAAGGTAGGGACCAGCTGAAGGGGGATCAAGGCCAAGTGTAATTGAGAGGGGACTTATTTGAAAGGATCCTCTCCCTCATTCAACTGCGAGCTATCCAGCCCACTTTATTGTGTTTACTCGCCTCCTGATGGGCAAAACATACCAGAACTCATCATATTCCCTTGAAAAAACCCTCTTGGAATTTGGGTTTCAAATGGAATTCTTTCCGGAGGCACAGGAAGCACACCACATCCACACGAAATCATCCTAGATAGCCAGCAGTGGTGATTACCAAATTTTCACCAAATTCTCGTTTGTCCCTTTTCTATTTGCTTCTCAATCTCATTTTAAACTCATATAATTTTAATAAAGTAGTAATCCATAAGGCGAAGAGAGTCCGATTAAAGCAGCACTAGCACGCAAATTTATTTTTATGGCTTTTTTTGACTTCTTTTTCCCGATCATGTTTTTCATGTTTAAATTTTTTCATATTTAAATATCTTCCTGTCTACCGATTTTATCCTTGAAATTAAAGGGTAAAGTGGGTGAATGAGTGGAAGTATCGCTTCCGTTAATTACCGATTCTTATCCCTTGAAATAAATAAAGCAGCTAATAAAAATGATCATCATGGAGATACCACTCCAATGCTACTCTTGACAAAAAGTAGCCCAGTTGTCTTTTTCCATTCGTCAGCCCAGCCGTTGATAAACAAAATGAACTGAAGCTAAAAATTTGATAATCGAAATTAGTGTCTCCAATACTTTTATTAATTGAAATGTTGTTCAATCTTAGGTTTTTTCATGTTTTTTTTTATGATTGAGTCACTGAGATGTTACATGACTAGGTCAGCGAAGAAACGGAAAAATATGTCAGAAAAATCGGTAATATCGAGAAAATCCTTGGTAAATTTATCATTAATGCGATTATCATACATGGAAAATGTATAATTTAAAGGCAAAGTTAGAATATATTTATAAGTTAGAATATAATATATTTTGGCTAAAAATTATGATTTTCCCTCATTTCGTGATAGAAAATTTCTGTGGATAGGAAGTAAAACAATACATAAAGGCTGTATACTTTTTCTTCAATAAAACTTTCCACCTTCACGAAATTTATTTCGAAATCTTTTATATTTGTGGATTAAAAGATTGATGGAAAATTTTATTCTCAATTCATAATTCTTCTTTAGAGACCATTATCAAATAATATTACGGAATATTTGAAAGATGAAATAATGAAAGCAGTACCCTGATTTATGCAGTTGTATAATATATAATATAAACAGCAAATACTTTTAGACGAAAATAGTTGCAACCAAATAAGACATAAAATCAAAAAAAATCTTAAAAATTCTTGAAAGTATGCAGAAGAATACTGCAATAACTTTGGTCAAATTAAGAATGGCGAGCAAATTCAATTCAATTCAACAGCAACTTTTAAAAGAATTTTATTTCAAAAGAAGCTACTAGCCATTAACTTTTTTTGTCTTTTGTTTGAAAACGAATTTGTTTTGGTCTGGACATGACATTTTAGTAGAAGTTCTTCGATTCTGAATTAAATTTAATAAGCAAAATCTAATAATAACTAAATTGTATGAAAATGAAATTTCTTTTATATTAAATTCGTTTTCAGAAAGAAGAAAATAACCATCGTGAAAATTAACAATAAATTCTCAAAGAATAATAAGAAACCTCATTTATTATCTGAAGAAGGTCCAGTTTTTTGTATAATAGATACATCTGCGAACCGAAAAGTCAGCTAAAGATTAATTAAAATAACGTATTTATAGAAAAATACCTATCTAAATTAAAAATTTTAAATTTTCATTACAAAGTATAAAATTTTTAAATACATTAAGTTTTCTGCCATAACAAAAAGAACCTCAGCAAATGTGCGTTCAGGAGTAGAAATAGCTCTTGTAGCAATATTTGTTTTTTTTGATATGACATCTTCTGGATCCAAGAGAGTCTTTTTTGATATATTATCTGCTCTATCTTCTTCTGCTCTATCTACTTCTATACGCTAAAAACTATGAAATTAAGTCTCGAATTCAAATTTCGAAAATCTATGGTCAAATTGAGAATATCTCGCTAAATTAAAGTAATATGTTTTTAAATTCTAAGCCATAAATGTGCTAACAATAATTTATAAATAAAATATACTCTCAGAACGAATAATCAAGGTTTCTGAAATATTACCAAAACGAAAATTTGAGACTATTAAGAAAAATTTTTTCGAAATCAAAAAAATTTGCATCTACCTTTTCATTATTTTTGTTTTGAACATTTGCGACATTCGCCGCTGAAATACTTACGTTTTTCGCTGTTCGATCTGAAAAATTATAAATATAATTTGTTCATATAAGAGCGAAAAATGAAAAAAATTTCGAATTGAACTCACACGATTCATTATTATGCATTAGCGCAGAGGGGTTTGAAGAGTTTCTGTCGCCATCAGTTCCAGAAGACATAAAAGCTGTTTGTTTAGCAACAATTGATACTAAAATATAAAAAAGAACAAAATATTCACGGACTGACAAATAGTTTTTTGAAAAGTATAAAAGTACATACCATTATATTCATCGGAATTAATTTCTTTTATAGCACTTTTTTGGTTTTGTGAACAAATAGAAGCTGATACAGGTATGAGTTCAACATTATTGTTAATTGAATTATTGCTAGGTACCTCATTTGCTTGCGATTTAACTTTATGAGGATTAATATCATTAATTTTCGAAACAGTTAATCTTTTATTTTTTTCTTCCTAGAAAATTTAAATTTAGAAAAATGATTGATATATTTTATATAATTAATAATCAAATATTAAACAAATGCACAACCAAGCAATTTGATATAAGATCTAAAATATAACAAAAAAACAGTTACTTCTTCTAGCTTTTTCAAATCGAATTGGATTTCAGCCATTAATTGCCGATCACTAGCAAGAAATTCATCTAATTGTTCTCGATGATCTTTGCAAAGTTCTCTATGATATAGCAATAAAATTAATAATATCAAAAATGGTTCGCCAATAAGAAGGATTATTACCTAATGAACGAAATTTTATCCATTAAAGGCGAAAATAGACAAACAAATTAATATTTCGAGAATATTGAAAAATAAAAATTAAAGAAAACAACTAGTACCTCAGTACAAAAATAATTCCTTTTTCTAATTCCGGTTGTTTATATTCTTGCAAAAAATATTTAAGTTGAATAATGTGTGGTAAAATAGCCTCAATAATTCCTCTGCGAAAGGCTGATGATACAATTTTTTTGGCTACGTCCTGAAAAACAAATAAATAAAACGAATAAATATAATAGAATTAATAAAAATTAATTTCAGAGTTCGGAAGTTATAAAAATGTAATATTTATGAGAGTATAAGAAAAATAATATTTGTGAAACAAACTTGAACAGCTAAAGGAGGTTCATCATCATCATCTGTTTTCGAATTGCACTGGCCTAAATTCATTGAAAGTTTGATTTCATTTGAGCACATTATCTAAAAAAAAAAAATCAAATTAAGCCAAGAAATTTATACCAAATTTTTTTCTTCTTCGAACACCATTTCCGATTCTGCTAATTGGACCCGTTACTTAGTGTACTTAGGTGTTCCAAAACCTCCCGATTTGAAATTCTAAGCCCACAGATCAGTTAGGCGCCTATGCAATCTTCTGACAGCATCAGATTAGTCATGACAAAGCCTTCATAGTTTTGACTTCGTCATAATGCTTCAACTTTTGCGATAAATTCCAGCTCTTTATAGAAGAATTTATAGAGCATAATTTAATATAATTTAATTTATAATATAACTTATAATATAGAGCATAATTTATACAATTTTACAGCTTTACATATTGAATATCAAAATAAATTTAAGGGTGAAGTATACGGATAAAAATACGTATAAGAAATAAATATAGAAAAAAAAATTTTATTCGGAAACCATTTACAAATAATACACAACTGAATGATAAAAAGTAATAACAAACTTCGTTACAATCGACCAGCAACATTTGAATTTTGCGATCATTGAAATCCAACACACCATCAACAACAGCCAAATACACTTCTTGACCAATTCGGACCATTACTGTGAATTTATTTTGATCGTCAAAAGTTTTCATCTGAAAGTTCGATTTTATTATTTTCACCTAAGCACTTCAAAAAAAATTCCATATCCACAGAACCTAGAAAAATATGGTGCAGTAAAGATTTAAAAATATATTATATTTACAAGTATATATAATAAATATATTATATTTACAAGTGGAAAAACTAGCAAAAATGATAATTACTATTACTATTAAAAATTACTATTAAAATTAAGTTTGAGCTAAAGCCCATTCTTAACAAGAGATAGACTGAGGAAATAATAAGACTTGAAGTTTCAAAAGAAATGAGCAAATTCTTAATTTTTTAAATGCAAATTTCGTCGGTAATTAATCGGTACTATATCTGGGAAAACTATTTAATCACCTGAAACAGAATGCCCTTTTTAAGGAAGAAAAACTAAACAACACCAAAATTTACAAATTATTCCACATATTAATCCAAATGTTGTAAAAATTGTTTTAAAAATTCTTCAAACAATTCTTCAAAAATTCAGTTCTTTTTAAAATAAAAAATTAACCATAAATTTGTATAACTTCATGCGAGCCACTTTATTTTTTGCCCCACTTAGAGCACATTTTAGATTTCTTTGTTCCACATCTTCATCAAGAGCTGTAATACAAAAAAAATACAAAAACATCAGTTTTAATAATAAAATCATAAATAATAATAAAATATTCACCTTTATTTATTGTAATCCATGAACCGTGCACAACTGAATTGAAATAAAATATGCATTCTATAAAATGATTAACAAACATGCTGGGAAATTGCACCAATAGTACATCAATCTGAAACCTTAAAATTTAAGATGTTGAAGATAAACTGTTTGGAGAAATTAAAAACAATTGAAAAAAAAACGAAATTTTTAAAAATATGAAAAATAAATCAACGAAAATAAATGCTCTATAACTTGCCAAGCACATTTCAGCATAATTTCGAATTTCTTCATTTTCATCAAGTAATGTCGATACGAAGTGATACATTATCTAAAAATCATGGTGAACGAATAAGAAAAGTTTAAAAAAATATTCGCCAGATACAACATGTAAAATAAAAAAAAAATGAACCTGTCCTTCCCATCGAATAAATTGCTCTTTAATCAATTTTGTGAGAAGCATTAATATCTGCTTGCGTATGAAAGTAGATGAATCTTTCAGACAAGATGCAACTACTGCAGCGTGACAATCAACCAAAAGCGCAAACCTAAAGGACATTCAATAATTCTACGACAGAAAAAAAACCTTGGAGCAAAAATTGCAGGACTCATATCTAAATTGTTGAACGATAAGTTCAAATGAATCATTCCTTATAAAAAATAGAAAGATACAATGGCTAGATTCTCGTACAAACCTCTGGGCACGACTGAAGCTAAACTAATTTTCCTTTCCTCTCTTCTCAGCCTTCTGCGATTTCCTTTTTTATTCGCATTATTCTTAATAGAATTGAAAAATCTATTGTTTTCAGGAACACAATGAGAATATAGAAATATTTACAGTTACTATGCATCAAATAGAGATAAGAAATAAATTTTAAAAAAATATTACTGTTAAATCATTAAAAAACGACTGTTTAATATATTCTTAATTCATATTTCTTGATTAGGGTCGTTACATTGGTTAAAAAAATGAATTTTTGATCAGGGAGTCAATGAATTGTCATTTGGAGAAAGAAATACAGGCAAGAACCAGATTTTCCTTATGGCTTTGTAACATATTCAAATCTCATATTAACGGAATCTCAGCAACAAATGCTTGTCTATTCTTTCATTCTTGTTCAACATTTCTTGAAAAAAAACGAACTTTTTCGACAAACGAACGAACTTTACCTCATGAAAAGATCACACATCACACATATAATATTATTACGGATTATATGGTCGGGATTAATGGTAAGTTGTTTTGCGAAAACAGGGATACATATTTTTGCAAGATTTTCGTCCTGAAAAATGTCGAAAACTTGAAAATTAATAAAATTTCTAATATAACAAGGAAATGAAATTAATAAGGTTAAAATAAATATTTAATACAGCAGATTATGGTTTATGAAACCTTTATACGAATAAAATGAACATAAAAATGCGTAAAAATTGAAATAGCTCTACAAAAATGAAAAGACCAAATGTTTATTTATTAGCTAATTAAATCACTCACAAGAATGCACATCTTTCCCAGTGCGAGTATTGCATATGCACGCACACTAGATGTTAAAGCTTCCATATTGACGCTACATTGAATAGACCCAGGTAAACTAATAGCAGTACCTTGCGAAAATTTTTGAGATCCTGGCAAATGATCGTTCGATGCTTGACGAATTTTGAAAGTCGCTTCTTCCTTATCATTAGCCTCTCTCTGGAATCGATTAGCGATGAAAAAACTAGATCATTACGTAATTATTTATTCAAAGTCCATTGAATAAAAGTCCATTGAATTATAAAGTAAAAGATTAACGCACCTTAGACTTTTTCCCGTTTTCTCTTTTTTTCTTCATTTTCTTTACTTAACAAATTTTCAGATGATCACTTGTTTCACGAACCTATCACAACACTACTTGAATTTAATTCTTAAATTTAACTCAAGCCAAAAACGCTCACCCTTGATGAATACTGCGTCAAACACTTTTCTTTGTAGTTTATATTATCTATACAGTGAGAAGAAATTGTTTTAATACCTAAAAAATTCAAAGATTACCATTAATAGAACAAAGATAAATTTGCATAAAAGGAAACCATCGATATCAATAAGAACAAAATAAGAATCAATAAAAATCTTTTCAAGAAGAGTAATGAACAATGAAATAAATATATTACAAGAAGAATAAAATAGGATTAAACAACTGAAATTGATGAAAAAACAACTTACTTTGTGACATTTGTTGGTATATAGTATCAGACGCAATAATTAATTGCAATAAATCGAAAATTTTATTATTAATTAGCGAAGAATCGTATTGCATAGCTTCACCAATTGAAACGATGATACGAACAAGACGCTGTATAGATTTATTGTCTGGACTGAAAACTTTTGAAATGACTATTAAAATCATATTTCACTGGTCATACATTCTCAAAATAAGAAAAATAAAAATACCCATTCTGCGAAGAGAGCAAGTCGCTCACATATTCATTTGAGCGATAAATGGTGCTATGTAAACACTGATAACAATTATCAAGAAATGATCGATTGAATTCCAGAAAATTTTTACAATTAGACAAATCTTCGTCGTCCTCTTTAAGAATCTGCGAAAAAGCAAAATAAACTGTTGATAAAAACGACTCGTGAATCCTGTAACTTAATTCGGTAATCAACTGCCAATTAATCCGTTACCGATTCATTAATTAAAACTATTTCTAAAAATCTTTCGAAATTTTTTCATCAAATATATTAATATTTTTGATCTGTTCAAAAAAAATTTTTACCAAAATTTCAGCAAAAATTTTATAATTATCCAAAGTTCCTTTTCTGGAAATAAATAAAGGATAAAACAATATATTCAAAAAATAAAATAATGCAGCTGCAGTAGCACAGAAATAAAAATGTACCTAAATCCTAGCAGTTTTTTGGAGATATCATCTTTTAATTTACGCCTTTCATTAATATTTAGTTCCTTTCCACATCGGGCAAGAACATGAGCAATATATGCAACCACGTTACTTTCATGATCTTCCTCCAGTTCAAACCACGCTTTTACAGCAAAATTGCAATTTATCTATGATTTATTAATAATTGGAAATGTTAAGTTGTTAAAAATGAAAATCTTCAATTTAAAAAAAATTATGCCATTGTATTATTGAAAAATATACCTTGAAAATGGTACTTAGATCTTTCAATAGCATCCAAATTACGCACTTTTCAACATGATCCCCGTATCTGGATAAAAGAGCTTCAGCAAAGTCTCGAGTCAATTTGCCTTCATTTGATTGTTGAGAAAGGACTCGTATAATAAATCTTCTGGAAATTATGGCATATCATAATTTAAAAATATTATCAACAGAAATAAGATTTATCAGAAACCATATATTTCTGTCAAGTATCCATCAATTACAATTTTACAACAATTACATGCTAAAATTCATGAATATAAACAGCAACCTATAATTGGCCTTCTGTTCCACAATTTTCAGAATTCGCATAGCTATATCAGAATTATTTAATATAGGAAGAATGACAATGTTCTGAAAAAATTGATAACACTCTTCGTAAAGCATGATTGGGCTTCAGTATATACAAAAAATTATGAGGAAATATATTCCATAATCTATACTTTCTATTAACTTTCTTTCATCTTAATAAATATTTGTAGCAAATATAAAGAGAAAAACTGCTTACAAAAATAAGTTCACAAGCGCATTGACTAACTGATTGCTCCCGATCTATAACAAGAGGTAAAACTGCAGTCAACCAGACTTCATCCAAAATATCCGTAGTTGTTGCAGATGAAGCAAATAGTCTACTTAATGATTCTGCTGCTTGTTTGCGAACAACTAGAGATAAGTCACGACAGCGATCCTATATATTATAAATATATATATATATTAATATTAAAATATTATTAATAAAATATTAACATTATTAAAATATTATTAAAATATTAATTTAATATTAATAAATATTAACATATTAAAATATACTAATAAAAATACAGAAAGGCATCTCTAAACTTAAATATAATCACGAATAAAATGGCTGTAATTAACCCATCGACACCAACTACGACTCAGTAATGCACCATTATGTAATACTTGAAAATGCAAGTAGGAAACCAACTACGACTCAGTAATGCACCATTATGTAATACTTGAAAACGCAAGTAGCTTTTTTTATTTCGGAAGGATGAGCCAGTTTTTGATACAGAAAGGCTTTTCCTGAATTGGTTAGTAAAATATTTAATGCATCGGATGATCTTTTTTGATCTTCCTTTTTCCCTGCATTAAGACCTTCCAAAACGTTATTCTATTTGTCGAATCAAAGACAGAGGCAAACCACCAATGAAAGCAAAAATGGACTGCTAATTTAAAGTCCCAACATCATTTTTAGTGCGAATATCTAATCACTCGTTTCAGCACGATTAGAGCATAATCTACTTTTTAATGTCAATCTAAGATTATATACATATATATATATAATTTAAGATGCTAGAATATTGAGATAAAAATTAAAATAGAAGATATTTAATATCTTAAAGGAAAACAAAAGGATCCCTGAGAATCCGAGAAAATGGCTTTCCGAATAACCATAAAGAAACTAATAAAGCAAATTATTATAAATAATCCACTGAAGCAAAAAATACCAGAGAATTAAAATTAACACGCCGAAAAGAATCTTATTAAAGAATTACCTTGAAGCACTGGATAGCAAAAAACGAATCTTCCTTAGACAAATATGGAAATAATGCTTCTAAAGCAGAAATGGCAGTTTTACGTGAAGAAACCTAAAAAAATAGCAACAACTAAAATAAACCTATCCTGATTGAAAATTGAATACAAATATCTTGAACAATTCACAAACCCTTTCATCTTCACAGCGGCAAATAATTAAGTTCAACAAAGCTGTATTAGTTTTCTCTTCGAATACATCGAAGTTTTCATTTTTCAGTTCGACAGCGATCTATAACAAATATTTTATTCTTTCTGCATTTATATTAAAAGGACATTTGCATATCCACGTAAATAAATAATTCTGCAACACAATGATAATAAGATCATCTCTAATATCGATATTCCAAGCATAATCAAAATTTTTCAAGACGATAATATTATATTATGACGATGATGTAAAACTGGTACCAAACTCTACCATTTATCTTTATGCTGATGACTGTAAAATTTATTATTCTCGAATAACCTGTCTCTACTACAGAGTGGTCTCAATAGAATTCCCAACTGGCTATATGACAAATTACTCTTTTTTTAAAAAATGTAGTTCGATTTTCTTATTAAGAACAATCAGTCGGGTTTCGCATATTTCAGAAATCTTGCCATAGCCATGGATGAAAATTTTGAATTCGACACTTTCACTGTAGAATTATAGTAAAGAAATCCTCAAAGATACTAAATTTTATTTGTTTGTTTAAGAACAGAACTGAAGGTTTTCTTATAAAAAAGTACAAAGAATTCGTTCGGCTTCTTCTTAACTACAATACTATCTGCTATTCTCGGAGATATCGCAAATCAAGTAAAATAATTGAAGGACTCCAAAAATATTTATACGACGCTTCCCTCCTAACATCAATTATTATAAATTATATCAATAATTATAAAATTATAGCTTCAATAATATCTGGATTTCCTCTCAATTCGCTGAATTAAATAAGATTTAATTTATGCTTATAAAATTCTCTATGGTTATGTTATATCATGGGATTGAGACTGTCCAAAATATTAGAATTTTAGATTAAATTTGAAATTTGAAAACCAACAAGATTTATGTGTTAAAATTACTAAAACCTAAATGCAAAACTAAAATAAGGACTCATGACTTTTTTATCCGCACTATTAATTACTGGAATAAATTACCAAACGATGTAGTCCGTAGTTTTCTTCCTTGGCTTTTTTTTTAAAAAAAGGTTAGATAATATCATTTATAATTAAAAAGTTCACATCATGCAGGAAGTTTGAAAGTTTTGATTTTTGATTTACCATTTGATTACGTATAAGTAATATATTCATAATAGATTCACTTCAAACTGTGCTATTTTGTAACTCCTCTTCATTTCCTCTTTACTTTATTAGTTTTTGTCGTTTTTTTTTTATTAGTTTTTGTTGTTTTTCTATCTGTTGTTATTAATACAAGCATATGGCGCTTGCCCCATTGCTTGGTTGGTTTTCAATAAATAAAATAAATTTATCGACAATATCTCTGCATAATATGATCGATTATAATATGAATAAATTTTATTTACCTGTTCCATCAAATATATTAGGTCATTGCGAAAATCGTCCTTAATCAACAATTGAGATAAGTGGTGAATTGCTCGAGATCGGACAGTTGGAGCTTTATCCATACAAGCTTGAAGAAGAAATGTCAATAATGCAGATCGAGGCTCAAAACTTTTTGCTGGCAACAAATTACTAAAAAATTAAATATAATAATTTTTAAAATTATAACAATTTTTGAGAAACTATTTAGAGTAAAAATCTATCAATTTCAAAATTTAAAATAACAATTTCAAAGCGCACATCCAATTATTTATTTATTTTCTTCTTTGCGGAATTTAAATTACTGATGAATTAGTAAAACAACCACAAGGAATTCTAGTCAGTTAAAAGAATAATCAAATTAAAATAAAATTTAACCTTTTGATATTGAAACCAACATTCTTTTTTACCGAAAATTCTGAAATAAAATATGGTTGAATAGATAATTATTCCTACTGCAGAAAAAAATGATCGAAATTTCAACGGAGAAAAAATCTCATACCCTTTTGCCTTGAAACATTATTCTTCCTCTCTTCTTCCAACTTGTCTTCTTCATCGTTCTGCAAAAAATATTATGGAGAAAATTTTCGATGATTTATAAAATTTATAAAATTTTATATGATCTAATTTCTTTAGTACATTTATGAACTTATTTGCTACTTTATGATGATAATGATGTATAATGCTACTTTAATGTTTTATTAATTCCACGATATTTTTCAAAACCTAGATGCATGTAATATGAAAAATGTTTTTCTCTAAATTGCTCTCAAGAATAAATTTTGATATCAAATCTCATTAAAACGAAAAAAAAAAATCCAGCAGTTTATGTATTTCAAAATTAAGGATTATTATATAAAACTTATTAAAAATAAAATAAAATGAAATAGAACCAAAGAGAAATATTTTTAAAGAATTTATATCAAATAATTACTACAAAAGATGGAAGTGTTTGATCTCTCTGATTTTCAAGCTCACATTTGTTTATTAATTCATCACATGCCATGTAATTATTAATCATATTCTGTTCAGAGCCAGTGAAATCTAGGAAATAATAAAAAATATAATCCAAAACGAAATTATGCTTTCATTATGCTTCAAATTTTTTTTTTATCCCGCATTTTTATTTATATCACATTAAGGATACCTGCATTCTGAATTATACGGAAGCAGAGAATTCTAAAAATTCAAATAGCTAGAAATTTTTATATCCAAATATCTAAATGAACTTTTATAAAGAAAATAAGTTGGAATTCTTCGAAAGCAAAAAATAATGGACCTATTTGTTGAAGAAATATTGAAGCAATTTCAACCGCAAACGCACGACAAAATATTTTTGCATAGGAACCAAAAATTCGCAAAAAATTTGCAAAATCCTTAAAATCATGAGAGTCATGAAAATAAATAAAAATATTTGAAAAATGCACAATATTTAACTAATAAATACAAAACATACATGGTGATAGCTCACTGGCAATAATATAAGGATTTCCATTAAGACATTAGCTACTTTAGTTCTATAATCTAATCGATCAGGGCAACGATAACAAACAGTCTTTAGAATGATAAGTAATGCGTCTAATTCATCTTTCATATTTTCCTAAAAAATTCAATGAGTAGGATCATAAAAAGAAAAAAATTCGAAAATTAAGAAATTAAATATATAAAAACGCAGAACCTGAATTCGAAAATTAAGAAAAAAAATAAATTAAGAAATTAAATATATAAAAACGCAGAACCTGAATTCTACATTTAAGAAATCGAACGATTGCATTCTTGTGTTCAATCATTGTCTTTGAAGGATGCGTGCCTGATGGCAAGACCATATTCTCAAAAGTATAGTATAATATTCTTGGCATTGCAATTCGACAAAATAAAATCTGTGCAGCACAATGACGACAATCAATCAAGCGATGCATTAAAGCGAATGAACGGTTAGAAATTTTGTTCAACTGCTGCAAAATGAATTTTTGAAAAAATGAAAATGAAAATTTCTATATTTTGTAAATAAACAAAAAATTATAATATATTATATTAAATACGTATATATACATATATTAAACGTATATACATATATAACAGAGGTACTAACCTGAAATTCAGAAAGTCGACGAATTTTGCCCACTAAAACTTGATCGGAAAGATCTATTATTAAAAAATCGCGCAAAAGATCCGTCACATTCATTAGAATAATATTATATTGGGAAAGAGAGACTGAAATTGAAAAAAAAATGTAATCCATGAAATACAACTATTCAAATTCATAAGAAACTAAAAAACCTTTATTAAGTAGAACAAAGAAAGATTCAGTAGTATCGAAAAGCAGCATTTTAAATTGAGATCGATCATCAGCAGACAGTTCAATCACTTAAATCAAGAATATTAAAACGCTAAATTTTTTGAAAAATATTTTAAATATGCCAAATTTATTTATTTTCTTTTTCCTTTGAATTCAGTAAACGTTGAAAATTTGAATATTACCAAAAATTTCCAAAAGCAACTGATAAACCTGTTCGTTCAATACATGAAGATTGCTCTTTTTGTTTCCTAATCGCATTACGTTTTCCTTTACTTTTAAATTTGAATGCTTTTGTAGTTGTTCCAAGACCTGTACCACGAAAACCATCGAGAATCAACAATCGATATACCAAACGCATAGAGTCCAAAGCCCTCTAAAATAATTCATGAAAAAATTATAATTTAATAGAGCAAAATGGCAATATATTGAAAGAAGAAAACAGAGAACCTGAAAGACAGATGGATGAAAGATACTGAAAGCTTGAGAGCCGTTTAAAGATGATAACGCCATATAAGCCCGAGCTGCTGATAAACACATAAATTGATCGTCCACTGCTCTATAATTAAAATTATCAAGTAATTAATATTTCTAATATTTAACATAATTCTGGACTGAAAAAGGATTAAACAACTATAGAAATAAGAATGGGGGAAAAAAACAGTGACTGACGAATTAGTTCTCAGTCCACGCTCCATTAAATACCAAAGAAAGACTGTCAATTTTTGTCCTTTCATTCCAAGTTTTAATAATTCATCCCAAATTTCGTCCGTTATTTGCGCTTTCTGTTCATATAACAATATGATTCCACTCACTTAAACGGAGTATTTTCAATTATTCAAATAATATTAAGCATTATCTGATCCTTATAAATCCATAAGTTTTCTCAAAAGTCTTCATATAGTCATACGATGATCTCTTCCTAAATATAAACGATGATTTAAAGCCAAATTTATTAAAAAAAGCAAAAAACCATTTCAAACACCAAGAAAACAAAAAATGAAAAAAAATGAAAAAGAAGAATCTGAAGAATGAAATTTGAAAAAACTTACGGTCAATAAGCTTCAAAAATAAATCAGATGACAGCAAAATCGAAAACTGAATCGCTTCAGAAAACGAATCGAAATCCGAAAAATTCGTTTCATAACTAAAAAGAAACTTTTATAAGCATAAATCTAAATCTAATCTAATCTAATTAAATCTAATTGAAATAGAAAAACTTCAGGTGAGAAGTCAACATACTGTCGCATAAAGTAAGATTTTTTGCTCATCTTTTCCTGTTTATTTCTGAGGATAAACATAGTTGTTATTTAAGCCCCTAGCACCCCAAGCAGTTCCTTGTTTCTAACCCATTATTATAGAGTGGAGTGCTGCTGAGGACTCGCTTATGTCCTCAAATCCTTAAGACATTCACCGATAAAATCATGGTAAGTAGAGTCAGCCGCAACCGTACATTTATTAATATTTTGCTATTAATTCCTAGTTTATTTTCTAAGAGCCCCCCTCGTTACGGAATTAGTTGGTACTGATAAATTGGCAACATCAGCCGAATTTTTGAAAGTGAAGTTTATTCGTGCACGCAGCAACAACATTTATTCCAAGTTTAACTGGTTAAACTTATTATTAGAAATTCATTTAAATAAAGCATAAATGAAAAATTCACCAAAGCGAAGTCCATTCATCGCTTAGTTCATTGCAAACACTTATAAAATATTCAAATGTTTGTAACAGTTCTTCTAATTCTTTCATCGAACTATTTCCACTTTCTCAAATATAATCACAAATAAACAAAATACAATAAAATTTTAAAAAGAATTATCAACGTCATTTAAATAATTTATCAATTATTCGCCTTAATCTCCGCAAAAAATTAGATACAAATATTACTAAAAGATATATTTATTATAAGATTGAATTATTAGTAGTAGCGCCACCATGTCAAATTTTCTAAATATAAAGTAGACGAATCCATAATTAAAAAACCGGTGGTGACTTCCGACGACCCATCTAAATTTCCATCGCGAACCGATTCTGCGGTAAAAATTTCTGAGTGCACTAATAGCTTTTCGAGCAAACCCAAGCCATAATGGTTAGCCATATTTCTGCAAAGCCTAGTTGGTTCCCTTCACTCCAAAGGGCCAATGGTACTCAAATTAATGATTTAAAATTTCACCTAATTCACCTAAATCTAGCAATTAAATTCAACTAGAAAAAATAAAAATTCCCGAAATTCAAAAATTTGAAATTTTTGGCGGGAAAATGTTTTGGCCCATATCAGCGAATATTCTCAAATTCTTAGCAGCTTAAAATTTTTAGTGCGGTTAGAAATATGACATAAAGCTAGGCATGCAAAAAGAAAAAGTAAAAGAAAGGCCGACCTTGAAGAAATATTTGAGTTCCATTAACTGAAATTAAGTTTAAAATCGATGAAAGGCTGAGATGATGCGAGATTATTTAGTTACAGGTTTTCATGAAAAGATCTCGGTTCGAGGACCTCGGTTGGACTCGGTTTCTCGCTTGGACCTCGGTTGGAGACTCGGTTTCTCGCTTGGACCTCGGTTGGAGACTCGGTTTCTCGCTTGGACTTCGGTTGGACTCGGTTTCTCGCTTGGAACTCGATTTTAGATTGACTGCGAATTAGCGAACGATTAATGGCGATCGTCGCATATTCCAACTATAGAGAGAAAGTAAAAAATAGCATAAAGAAAAGAAAAGAAATGCATGGAACGCGAAGCAGCGAACTTGGCCTAACAACACAAGCTTGCGATAAGCCAGAAACGACTACATAAAACCGTATGGGGAACTTTTTGGATTGGCAACCATTTTATTGCACCAATAAAATTCAGTGGGAAAATAAGAAGAAAAAAAAAATATGGTCGAGTGACTTATTCAAATTTCGTCCTATCGAGTGCAATTAATCAAAAGGAAGTGAAAAGCAAAAAAAATTAAAAAATGGTACCATTGTATTTATCGTTTACTGTCAGCAACAACCATTGTTCACTTAATCAACGCCTCGCTTTGGCCTACTGGCTAATAGAAAAAAAGCCTTTGGCTAGGGAATACTTTGAAAATGGAAAAGATTCGATAGATCGACAGTATCGCAACGATTTCGCTTGCAATGACAGCTCCGTTGAGAGACAGGCAAATCATGCTCATGATGCTTGAACTAGCTCGAAGCAACTTGTTACTTGACCATTCTATTTCGGACTCTATAGCTTTGTTGCTGAAAAAAAAAACGATCAGCCATTTATACTAACTCCTTATGATTACCGAAAAAATTTTTAGTAGATTTTCTTACTATCAAGCAGTACGATAAGCCTTGTTGGAAAGTTACTTACTTAATATTTCGTGTTTGAAAGTTAACAGATCTTTTGTTTTCAAAGCTAGCGGGACTTGATAGAAAGCGTTGAATGACATCCCTCTGCTAATTTGTTGAATGTTAGATTTTCGATCTTCAGGTTCACCTTATCTTGAAACTTGGACACCTTTATAGTAAAGATTGGGAATGATATAGTCGCCAGAGATTTCGAATGTACACGTGACCCAGAGATATAAGAACCCATGTACTGGAATAAAGATGGGCTATTTTCATGCATGACAAAGCATAGGTAGATTTGCAGCCAGGAGAAATAGTCTAACCAGTAATTGTGTAGAAGTGTAAACTATTGTGCTGTTAAGATATGAAACTCAATCTACGAGTATCGACGAGAATTTCTTCTTTTACGGTAGTTTTAAAAAATAATAGCATTTTAAATTATTGCATTATTGTAGAAGTGGATGGTTTTTTGTTGGTAGTTAAGCGGTGGTTGTTATTTCAGGCCGAAGTGGCGTTTGTTGGTACCATGGAGATTTTTTTCCTGCGGAGCGCTTAGGGACTGAGGTGCAGATTGATTCCCAACAGCATTGGGATTTTTTAGTGCCAGGCTTACTATTTGTCGAAGGATTATAGAATCCGAATAACGATCAAGCTAATGTGAATAACAGACGACCACTCGGCTATCATGTCTCGACATCTCTGTTTTATTAGATTAATATAAGAATGTTTTTGGCAGGAAACTTTTTTTTTTGTTTAGAGATGTCAACTAAAATCAAGTTTATTGGGAATTACGATGTATCAGCTGAAGGTAAATTTCTCTGGGAAATACTCTGTCAGTTGCGTTCACTTGGAGTTGGTCGAATTGTTACGAAAAATGAATGGATGAGGAAATGGCCTAAACAACCATCTTATCTTCGCATCGTTAAAGTTTGTTATTATTGTTTTCGTTATTCATCGTCGATTTTCATAATGATATATAATCAATTATTGTACAGTTGTTTCTTCTTAGTCTGCGCCACATAATTATTTCATGAATCCTTGAATGGTTTTCAGGAAAAGGAAAATTCGGAAATTTTATGTTTTAGTGTTCACCAGTCTTAAAAACAATCTATTGTATTCACCATATGCTCAGAGATTTTTACCAGATTTCTGGAAATTCATAGCTTTTTCTAAATTCTGTCTGTAGAGTTCCTTAATTTTCATTGTGTTCTTAATGGAATTCGCTTTTCTCAGACATTGGATAGCCAACGCAGTCTTATCTTTCTTCAAAACATTTGAGAGGCAGTTGGCACAAATGAGAATCATCAAATCGCTGTTCTAAAGAAGATAAAAAATGCTATTTGTTTTTTTATTGGTCCCTTCCTGCCTGATTTGCCTCCATATTGCTACACTTTTATTATTATACAGTTTGATTTTACATTATTCAGGCTGTCCCAGCTATGGATAGATGGCTTCAGATGGGAAGTGTTTGGGCAGATTGGACATATCGTGGATTAAAATTGGGTCTTTACGAATTCAATTCAGATCTCAATCGCTCAGGTCTTATATTTTTTGTTATTGATAAAGCGAATTTTCCTTAGATTTTAGATTTCAAGTTTTGATGATTCTCATTTGATAGTAATATACTTTTGTAATTTGAAAAATGTGGAGAATATTTTTGTAAAAGAAAATATTGCCATCTTATCGTCTGTGAGTGGTAAAATCGTCTTCAACCTCGGGTCATCTGCCAGAGTATATATATATGTAGTGTAAAAAATTTTTTTTTAATCTTTAATCTAGTGTTGTGTCTTTAATCTAGCGCTCATTTTTTTTAATTTTTTTGCAGACTGGCGTTTAATTCACAAACATGAAGAAGAAGAATTTACCCAGTGCAGCGATCCTTTTAAAGGATTTGAAGTACCTGATACCTTCCCGTTACCTCCTCTGCAAGTAAGTTTTGGGATTATTTTTGAAAATGGAAACGGTTAAGTGGTGTTTCGGTGGTACTTCGACTGAGGTCAGGCAAAACACCATTGGTTCGATTTCTATCACTTAATGATAAATTTTCATTAGAAGTGGAATCCGGAAGGTGCAGAATATATATCTGTACTTGTTTTCTCATATGTCTTTTTGAAAAATCTATAAGTTGACCTATAAGTTTTGAATGCCGTTAGAAGAATTGTTCACTTCATTTGGAACATCTTACTGATATAATCTTCAATAGGACAAAACCTCCAAAAACATTTCATCAGAACTCGTTATATTCGCGTAACAGTCTTACTGTACCCTCTACTGCTGCACGATAATAAAAAAATAAGTAAAATTTTTTATAAAAAATAATTGTATTTAATAATAATGAAAAATTTTTCGATAATATTCCCCAGAACTAGTTAATATCCTTTATAATTGTCATAAGTTACAATTTATATAATTTATCCGTTTCGCTTTACCTTCTTTCACTTTTCTATTACCAAATTATATACTTATCAATGATGCGATTCTTAGGCAATAGGTGTTTCAAAAAAAGTTTACTTAAAGAAATTCAGAACAATTTTAGGATTAAATTTAAAAATCAAAGAGAAATTTTTAGGATTTTTTTGTTAAGAACAATTTTTGGATGAAGATTATCGTCTGATTATCATTATCAAATTAGAAAATATTATTTTATAATTTATTGAAAAGGTCAATATCATATTTTAAGACAAATTAAATGTATTCTATGATTTCGTAATTTAATAGTTTTAAAATTCTAGCAATTTTTGGCCAAAAAATTTGCCGTTAAACATAATCTTGATTTATCAAAAGTACCATCGCGAGCAAAATTAGATATTTCAGTTGACTGTGAATTCGCTATGCTGCGCGATTATATAATTCAAGTATGTTTTAATGGGATTAATGAACACTAGTTTTGACGATAGACAATTAGTATTATTGGAATACTTGCAAAGTAGAAGATAAACCTTTTATGAATTTCCTCAAGTAATTTTCTTAAATACATTATATAAATTATAGTAAAGTACGATGGAAAAATAGTGATGCGAAAATATTTGTTAGATATAAGATTATAAGATTATAAAATATAAAATTTTCATGGTAAAGTTACAGATAATTAATTTGAAATTGCTAAAAATAATTTTTTTCATAAATTTTTCCCACTTATTAAATAGAATCGACATCTCTGGTATAGAGCTGTAGTAGTGGGGATTTTATAATATTTTTCTTCTATTTTATTCTTTATTTTGTATTTGAAGTGATAATATGAAATTCAGGTGGAACCTTCTCAAAAGTCTAATTCCATATATGATGAAGTGGATCCCAAAGTGTGGTTAGACTTATATGGAAACGAGCTGCCAACGAAAGTTGAAGCGTGGTCTGCTGGACCCGCTGAAACTATCGAAGATAAATGGAAACACGCAAAGAAAGTGAATGCTTTGAAATATAATTGAAGTTCAAATTCAGTTTTAAAACTGGTTTTCGTAATCAGAGTTTATATATATATATATATATATATTGTTTATATTATGTGTATATTTATATTGTATATGTTAAAATTATAATTAATAATTAGTTTTGAAAACTTTGATCGATTGATTGTATTGTTAGCAGTGATGGTTTCAGACAATAAATTATAAAGAATCGCAGATATTATTATTAAGAACCATTTTATTTGTGTTGCAATAGTGTTTTATTGTTGCCGATTTATTTCTTCATCTAAGAATGTGCTTCATTTTTGGTTTGACTGCGCTCTATTCGTTGATTACAAGGTTGAGTTGGCAAATTAGATTTAATAGTAATTAAAAACCATTGCTTTTGCATCATCCATGTTTGGCTGGGCTTATGAGTTCAAAATTTTTTAATAGCCATATCGATCCGAATGGTGTGTCTTCGCGCAGGCAACGCTGTAGCGGAAATTTGTGCAGCTAGCTATGCAACAGTTATTGGCAACAGAGGAATGTGATTGATTACCGTAGAGGATTTTGTGGTACCATTACTAGCGTAGGATTGTTGCGAAGGTAGGTGGGATAGTTGTGCGGGATTCGGTCTATTCGATGAGTTCGCATTTAAGTAGTGATAAAGGAAGGTGAGTTGTTGATATTAACTTTGCAAGACGGATTATTATGATGGTTGGAGATTTGTAACAAAGTTTTTATCTGTAAATTTGTTGGAAACATCCTTTTAGTAAAGTCAGTTATTGGTATGACGAATGCTGTAATAGATGGTTCGCCCGTAAAGATGATACTTGTCACGGGTGGCGTTATTAGTGGTGTTGGCAAGGGTATCATCTCATCGAGTTTAGGAGTGCTACTCAAGGCTCATGGATTTCACGTTTCGATCATTAAAATCGACCCATATATCAACCTGGATGCTGGAACATTTTCGCCATTCGAGCATGGTAAAGAATTTTTACGACCTTTTTCTGATTAGGTTTTTTCAGTATACTTTGGTATTTACAAATTATAAATTTTTTAAGAAATAAAAATGATGTGAAGATTTTGTGGAGATTAGTGGGAAGTTCTTTAAAGAAAGTCGGGTTTTATATGGAAGCTGAATTCCAAAATCTTCGGTTGGCAAAAAAATCACTTCGCATGTTTTCTTCTTTTAAATCAACGAGGAAGAATCCCTTGACGATAGAAATATGGGTGAGTCGCCAGCATCACTCGAATTTTTCGGACAGGTTTGCTACTGAGGGGAATAGAGGGGAATAGAGCAGTTGGATTTTGAAAGCTGTAAGCTTTTTGATTTCTAAGAGATCATTCTTCTTTCTCAAAAAAATTTGAAAATCAATGGCTATAAAGTTTTTATCATATTTTATCATAATGGGAAGTCATGGGAATAGTTTTGTTATTATTCAGAACTGCTTATTTGTTTTAATGGAAAAATGAAAAAAAAAGGCTATAGGTTGTTCATTAAATAGGTGAAGTTTTTGTGTTGGATGATGGAGGTGAAGTGGACGTTGATCTCGGAAATTATGAACGATTTTTAAATGTTCGATTAACGAGTGATAACAGTATCACAACTGGGAAAATCTATAAGCATGTTTGCTTTCATTCGTTCGACTTTTTTTTAGCGAATTTCGATTATCATATTTTAATTTTTGAATTTTTTTCGATGTTGAATATTACTTTGAATAGATATTTAACAGGTTATTGAGCGTGAAAGGAGAGGCGATTATTTGGGCAAAACAGTTCAAACAATCCCACACGTTACTGGAGCTATATCAGAATGGGTGCAGAGAGTTGCAGCAATACCTGTTGACGGTACAAATCATCGTCCTGACGTGTGTATAATTGAAGTAATAAGCATTTAAAATTTTGCGGATGTTGCATGAGTTTCTATCTTAGTTCAGTAGTCATGTAGTAGAATAAATTTTAACAGTAAAACTTGTTGGATTCTTTCCAGTTCGAGAATTCAAAAAAATAGCTGAAAATAAATAATTAGATTTTAAAAAACTTTTTAAAATCTAATGAATTAAATAATAATAATATATAAAATAAAAATATGCGTTTCTCGCAATAAAACTATCAAAATAATTTACTGTTATCCAGCTTGGTGGTACTATTGGGGATATCGAAGGGATGCCATATATAGCTGCCTTTGAACGGTTCCAAAGACCTGCATTTCGTGACCATTTAATGACCGGTAATTATGATTTAATGCTAATAAGTTAATAATTGATTTTTAAAGGCTTAATTTTAACTTAGTTTTATAATATGATAAAAGTATTCAATATTTTTCTTTTAGCTTTAAAAAATGGAGTAGAACAAGTTTTTCTTATAGAATTGGATTGAATTATATAATTTTAGTTCATTTTTCCTTAAATATTTTTTCTTTTTTTCAGTGCATGTTTCCCTGATTCTGGACCCAAAAAGTACAGGCGAGCCAAAAACAAAACCGATGCAAAATAGCATTAGAAATTTGCGAGCAAGTGGCCTTATACCTGATCTTCTTGTATGTAGAAGTGAAAAACCTTTAAGCGATAGCTTGCGAGTAAAAATTGCAAACTTCGCTATTGTTGAACCGGAGCAGGTAGTCTTATATTATATTTTACTTGTAATATTCCATTCAGCTTTTGACCTTTATACATCAATTTATTGTGCACAATCCGTAGCGAAAGTTATATAAGCGCGTTATTTTTATTTTATTGAAGACTTTGAGAGATTTAAATTGTTATATTTGGAATTAAAAACAAAAATTAAAAAATTAAATTAAAAAAATTATGTTCGCATTCCGTCTTCCATAAATTGGGAAAGATTTTATTTTATCATGTTCCTTGGTGGCTTCTATTTCCAGGTAATTGGAGTGCACGATGTTTCAAATATTTATAAGGTGCCATTGTTGCTACATCAACAAAATGCTCTCGAAATAATTATGAGCAGATTGAAATTATCAGGTCATTGTAACGGAACAGATCTCTTGTCTATGCCCAATATGTTTCAGTGGACTCATCTTTCCAATTTGTTAGTTATTAGTAATTTTCCTAGATAATTTTGTAAAAAAAAATTTTTTAATATTCATGAAGTTACCGATAAATTTTTTTCATACTTTTTTTTTTATTTTTTGTTATTATTCGACTTTCTTCGTTTTCCCTTTATCGCTTTAGGCAGTTAGAATCAAAAAATTGCATTCTCGCTGCCGTTTGCGATTTTTACAATCGCGAATAGAATAACTATACTTTTTTCATTGTTTATTTTTTTAACATTTTTTGTTATTTTTAACTTAGGTGCGATAAATATGAAGAGGAAGTGCTCATTGCAATGGTTGGAAAATATGTACAAATTGTTGATGCCTACGCTTCAGTAAATAAAGCTTTACGACATTCAGCTATACATGCAAGAAGAAAAATTATTATTGATGTAATTTGTTAATTTATAATGAATTTAGGACATATACTAAGGAAGAGCTCAAGTGGGTTTGGTGGTACTTAGCTTTGATTTCAGGAAATTTTAATCAATTTTTGCTTTTTCTATTAATAATAAATTTTTTTTTCTTTTCATACTGATTATGACCGCAATGTAAGTGGATTTTTTTAATTTGTAAATTGCAGTACATCGATTCGGAAAATTTAATCCAATCCAGTTCTTCAATTACTGATTATACTGAAGCATGGACGCGTTTAAAGAGAGCAGAGTAAGATTTTTACGTCTTTTTTTCTTGATAATAACTTAGATTAATTTCGAATTGAATGCTTATCCCCGTTATTTATTTTCCATTTTATTTCTTGCTTTATGAGATTCATTTCATTTATTAATTAAAAATTAAAGTTAAAATGAATTAAAGTTTAATGAAATGAAAAGCAAAATTATTTTAAGTGGTATAGTAGTCCCCGGTGGATTTGGTCAACGTGGAATGGAAGGTAAAATAGCTGCATGCAAATATGCCAGAGAAAATAAAATACCATTTTTAGGTTAGTTTAGTCTCAAAACTTTTTTATTACTCATTTGCGATTTATATCCTTAAATCTTATTGCTTAATTTGCTGAAGACTTAAGTACGATACAGCATTTAGATTTTGAAGTTTTATTTGGTTTTATCCTTATAAGAGTGTGAAGGCAAAATAGAGGACTTCGTTTTTTTATTATTTATGGAAAACAGGGATATGCTTGGGTATGCAATGTGCTGCTATCGAATTTGCAAGGAATGTTTGCGGAATCAAAGGTGCGAATTCTACTGAAATTGACAAAGAACTTCAAGGTGAACAAAAAGTAAGTTTTGATTACGGTTTGCGTGAACTGGAACTTGGTTGAATCTGAGATGTGAAAACGGTGCATTAAGTTGAAACAATAAAAAAGAATCTCCAAAAATATTGCTGTCGTCGAATATGGTGCCTTCCAAACTCTAAAATTATTGGATATCAAAGAATCGTTTATCTCTATTACAAAGCGTTTGGATTTATTTTGCATTTTCAAATATATTTTTTGTTGACCATTTCTATCAGTTTTTTCACTAAAATTTTATAATATGAATCACATACCCTCTTTTTAAGATTGTGATTGAGATGCCAGAACATAACGATCCTGAAAAAGGAATGGGTGGCACAATGCGTCTCGGCTTAAGACAAAGCATATTTCTCACCAGTCGATCTATTTTAAGTAGGTTTCATGTAGGCTTCTATATTTGAATTTTATTTTTGTGATGTGCTAAAACACTAAAATTTTAAGAATTCTAAGATTTTAAGATTTTAAGATTTTTCATCTTCTTTATTTCAATAGATTTTGGTAAATAATTGGTTGATGATTTTTTTAAAAGTTTTCAAATTTGATTTGATTTTTTATTTAAGAAAAAGTTGGTTCTTATCATCATATCTTTATTTTTTTTATCAGGGAAATTGTATCGTTCCAAAATAGTTTCTGAACGTCATCGACATCGCTACGAAATTAACCCGGATATTGTGGGGAAACTATGTGGTGCGGGATTGCTTTTTGTCGGTATGTTTTTCTTTTTAATTTTTTAGTTTCTACTTTGTTATATTCCATAAAATTATATTATATTTGATAAAATTTTTTTTTGGTTTCATTAGCTATGGGAATTGATGAAAAACCTGCACACAGCTCAGTTTATGAATGCAGAGGTGTTGCATTTGAACAAGAAAATGGGAATGATGAGTCAAACTCTAATGAAAATGAATATAAAAACATAAAGGCTAGTGTTTCATTATTCTTCCTGGCCATGAGAAAGATTAAGCCCATCTTTATTTATTTATTAATGGATATTCTTATTCCCCTACTGAGCTGAAATTATAACGTATTACATTGGGCATTATAACGTATTACATTATATTGGGCTTTCTTTTTTGGTATATATTCACATGTAAGTTTATCAGCATTTCAAAATGTTTGGAAAATATCACATTTCATGATTTCCTAATTTTATTTCGAATTTTAGAGCTTTTCTTTTATAATAAGAATATTAGCAGATTATTAATTCGTTTTCACTGTATTTTTCTCTTATCGTCATTTTTTTCAAGGTTTCACATCATAATTTACAGTAAACTTTGGTATTAACTTTTCTGTCTATTATTTCAGGGATATTTAATCAAAGAAATAAATACATTCTATCAGCAAAAGTCTTTCGATTCTTCCCATACTAAACTTCGAATGGAAATGTTCGAATTAGAAGGTGCTGTTAATAAAGATTCTTTGTTCTTCGTTAAAGAGAAATAATTCATGTCAGATATAAAAGCAGCTTTATGTAATAAAATTGCGTCGATGCTTTAAAATATCCAAATTTAGAACTACTAAATTTTTTTTTAAATTTAAAATAATCTGAAAATTAATAAGTTATAATGATTAGACAAGGATGAATTTGACTATTTGCCGTAATATTTTATTATTATTATTGAGATATTTGAACTATTCAATTTTGTAGGGCATCCGTATTACGTTGGTGTTCAATTTCATCCCGAATATTTGTCGCATCCACTTAAACCGAGTCCACCATTTTTTGGTTTGGTTTGCGCTGCTTCCGGGCAGTTGAATAATCTTATCGAAGGCATAAAGATTCCATCACCGATGAATATTCTAATATCAGCCGAAAAATATGTTTGTTATTTTATTGTCTAATCTATGGAAATATTTTTTCGGAAATATGAACTATTTATTTATTTTTTGCAGGGCGTATGCGGTTCACCAGAAGGAATTCGGGCAACACATAGTTTCGTTAATAAAAATACTGAACCATTTTGATATTTTAGTGATATTTTAATTATTATTCAGCTGTTATTCTTAAGTTTATCAAATTGTTTGATCTTTCCATATTTTATTTTTCTTATCCTTTTTTTGTTTATTCATCTCATAAAAACAAAGAAACTTCTTTGTTTTTTATCTTTATTTTATTTAGATTTGAATAGTAAATTTCATTAATTTCATAAATACCTAATTTTTATTTCTCCTTTTATTTTCGTCACTTTTTAAATTTCTTATTCTCTTTAAATCATCTTAGCCTGCATTTATTATGCAATTATATTTTACTCAGCCTTACATTACATTATTTTACTATTCCATATTTGTACGTGGAATATTTCATATATAACGAAATTCCATATTGCTTGTATCTTTTGACGAATATAATATGCATATATTACTGCATAATGCATGAATTTATTTTTCCATTGATGGATGAGAATATAAATTTAATTTGATATTATCTTTGATCGGCAAATGAATTATTAATTTGTTCATGAATGAAGTGCATTATTCTTGATGATTTATTGGATTTTTAAGTTTTCGTGTTATTTTACTCGAGCAAAATAGCCAATGCATATCAGAGGACAATATTGCTTGTTATTTTACTGCTTCATTTATTTATTATAAAAGTGCTTTTAGTTTTCTTAAGTTTTCTTCCTTTAATGAGATGTGTATTATACAACAGCTGCCTCCGCTGACTACTAATCTGAAATCTCTACCAAAAATCTCTACTTGTAGATGGAGGCTTTAGGTGGACAGTCAGCAGTATCTGCATTTCAATTTTTGTGATAAGTATCGAAACAGGAATCGAAGTCGTTTTGCTCGTGTTAGCGTAAATATTGTACAATAAATTCAATTCATCAATCTGCTGTCTTGGTGAATTTAGTTGCGAATTTAAATAATGCAGATTTTTAGGAAGGAGAAAATGTCAATAATAAATGCAATATTTTTCTTAATAACTTTAAAAATTATGGAAGGTCAGCGTTTGTGTGGGTTTCGACTAGCTCAGGAAATTCACGATGTCTGTAATGCAATTGACTGCCGTTACGTTAACGCCGACAATTTCGATTTTGAAAACGTTGATAAAAGTATGATATTAAATTTCCCTTAATAAATAATATTCATTCAAACATTGTTTAAATATTAATTCGGGCGGATGAGCCGAAAATTACAGATGGTTCGATGAAGAATATTTGTTGAGGAAATTTGGGAATAGAAGAGCAGAAATCCAGATGGATTTCTTCGGCACCACTCCACCCCGCTTTATTAATAATAGGTTAACTTCTATGTGAGGCAGAACTTTAGTGCTGGAGAATCAATGAGCAACAAGCATTTGATTATTTATATTAGTCAAAATAAAAGAAATGGCTTAGTTGATGGAATTTATACCATTTTGTGTCTAATTATAGTCTAACGTCTACGATAAACGCCAAAATATGGTATGTTTGTGGAAAATTTTCAAAACATTGGTTCATAGTTGAGAAAGGGATAATGAAAAACGTTAATACAATAAAATAAAAAAATAAATAACTCGACGTACTTCCAGAAATCTTTACAGATATCTTCACAAATTGTTGCATCGAAGGAGGCTGTTCACCCACATATATCCATCAGTGGTGCTGCGTTAATTATACGAAGAAATATTTTTTTAGCCGAGAAATTGATCATATCTTTTTTCCAATAAAATAATTTCCCATTTTATATTTATTTCATATTTACTTCCATAATATTGCTATTTGGCAAATAAATTTCCTTTTAACCACAGCTTTTGCAAATTTTTCAAAGATTATTTTTCTGCAAAAATTTACCGTTTTCGAAATAAATGTGTTTAGCTGATTCATAAGAGAATTGCAAAAAAAATTGAAAGAAAAAATTTTCATTGTTTTTTCCACTTTCTATTTTTATGGTAGTTTTTTTCAAAAACACTCGTCACTTTTGGATAAACTTTTTCTGCTGGCATGTTAGACCAGGAAAGTTTTGCTGAAGGGCTCACTTTGCGATGGAAGTACAAGAAAGATTTTAGAGGAAAGAATTATCCATTCCGGGTGAAGCATCTCAATATTTCAGCACCGAAACGAAGCAACAACTCATTGAACCATTCAAACGCATAACCAGTAAATAACCAAAATAATTTATAATTTGGAAATATTAAAGGTAACTAGATTGTGTACAATGAATTTTCCTATTACACTGCTTCGGTTTTGTGGTACCACTATGTTCATTTTTCGTTCATTAAAATTTCATCACAAGTGGAAAAAAGCGAGATTTTCTAATAGGCATCTTAAATAACAATTATCAGTTGAAGCTTAAATATTCTTCTCTCCTTATTCTAACAGCACGCAGCGATTCATCAATTCCTGTAACGAAGATGATCCCAATCAGCGTGAATAACGAACGAGGACCACCATGTGGGATCCCATCCGCACATCGGGCACTATATAATCAAACGTAGATGGCTTCTTAATATCTTTCATACTTATTGACCTTACTTCGTAATAGTACCATAAAGCAGTAATAGTTAGGTGGATGAATAGATGACTTTCATTTTGATGGTAATTTCGACGCGATTCCACTAAAACTTTGAAGAAGAGGGAAGAAAGTACGATTCAAGCTGACGCTATTCGGACTATAACTTCAGCATCTCCTTCATTGTTTGGCGCAATAATGTTTGATACTTTCTTCCTCTCTATGCAAAAATCTTTAAATTTCTTGTTAAAGTCATAATGAACAGGAACGGAGTGCTTAATAAATGCTTAATAAAGTCACGACAAATTTAAATGAGCACAAATTTTTGATAATCGTAAAACACTACCAAAATCTTCTTGGCCGACTTAACCGATAAGTGACCTTCTTTCTGCCTTCCCCGAACCAAAGCTGTAATGAAAATTATCGAAGATACAGTCGAAAGCCATTCTTGAAATAAACAGATGGAATTTGTAAAATAAATATTTGCGAAATTTTAATTTTTTCTGGATTTCCCTTGAAAAGGATTTGCAATAACTTGAATTTAAGACAAAAAGCAGAGGGAATTTGTATATTCGAACGGATTGTGTCGGATCAAAAATGGCTGAACTGAACTACAACAATTTTCGTGGATAATAGTTGAAGGCATTAAAAGTGAGAGGTCGCATACTTACGTGCTCCTCGCCTTTTCCTTTTCTCTTTTACCATTTCCTTCTTATTCACCACAGCTATGAAATTTCCTCTTAACCCTACCATTCCTTCTTGAATCCTTAAAAATGTTGGAGAGATTCGATTCGACAGCTCATCATCGCCATTCATATGATATGCATGACAGTATTTCTTTTATGTTCAAAAGCACTCCATCATTCTGAGAAGTTCCAACTGAAATTAACTGTTTTTTGAATGTTATTCTTTCAGATCGACATAAAATTTCTTAGCTATGCAACTGATTCTCTTTCTTTTCTTTCATTTCTGAGAAATGAGAAAATTCCAGCCGTTCTCAAAAAAAAGGAGTGATTCCCTGGCAAAATCTCTCTGGTACCACAAGCCAGTAGAGAGAGCCTAACTAGAAATTTTGGCCAATTTTGTTAGAAAGAAAATACAAACAAATAAACCCTCCTCGCAAAATTTTACAAAAAAAAAAAAACTGGCAAAAGAAAGAAATAGATGAACCACGGATCATCAGAGAGCCGCATTTCTATAGTGCAGATCGGTTTCTAATGTGAATGCAGATATTTTATTGCCAAAAAAAAAGTTATAAATAAATTTGGAGACTTTTTGGAGAGGTTTGGAACTTTAGGAAAGGAAATCATTTTTTCCCTTTTTTTCTCCATTGTTTGACTCTTCTCAAAATCGCCAATAAATGGGGACCATCTAAGCGAAAAGTGCCAAAAAGAAATTATTTGGCCAGTAAAAAATTTTTATTTTAATTTGGAAAAAAATAAAAGGGATTTATTTGTGAGCTAAAAAAGTTCACTTGCAAATATTTTTTAATCTTAACTGCTTTATTTATTTCGATGCATTAATTAAGTTATATTTTTTATTTTCAAATATTTATTTGCTGGGGAGGAAAGAAGAGAGAGGGACGACATGGTTGCGTGACATGTTCCTCCGATTGAGGGCAACCAATTTTAGTGCGATCCCTTGTTGGGAGTAAATCGGCGCTAATGTTGGATATTCACTTGTACTCATTTGTTTCCATATGATTCTCTGGCGAGGACTTTAGCAGCTGTCATATAAGTGGTTAGAATAAGAAGAAGAAGAAGGGAATTCTGCTGAGAATTTCGGTTTTTCGTTTTAAATAGATTTTATCTTCTTGGACTTTTGCAGGTCAAAAAAAAAGTTGCCTTCGAATTCGCTGAATTGTTGTAGAAAGATGAATAAACACACGACTAAAGGAAAGGCGAATCAGCCAGCTGGTGGATTTGTTGCAATCGGTCGTGAAGGTCCATCAACATCTTCAGACTCAATTCGACTTAAAGCACTTGGAACGAAAAGGGATTTGCCTCAGGTTTTCTTGCTTCGTACTGCAAAGCGAAGATTTCTCTATATTACTTTGTATTAGTGCATTTTTCTAAGGAAAAACCATCTATTTTCTTCTTCCGAGGCTTTTTTTCTTTATATTTACTTTGGTAATTTCAGGCTTCTGGTGGTATTTTAAAAAAGGCCAGATTGAACTTTTCGTCTAAAACAATTGTTGCTTCATCAATTAATTCCAGTTTTAAACGTTATGAGCATGATGAGACAAAATGGCGTGAATTTTGCGCTGATGTTTGTTTCTCTTCTTCCTTTTGTAATGTGAAAAAATTTTTTCTAGTTTTATTTTTTTGAATAATAAGGAAAGGTTTAAATTGAAAAGGAATTGGTAATATTGATATAAATTATGAAAGGAAAGCAAGTAGTATAAGTAATTGGCAATGTTATGAAGTAAATATTATAAAATTCAAAGTATAAAAAAAGAGATTCCTCAAAATTCCTCAAAAATGTGAAAGTTCACCATAGACTATATCGTTAAGGAGTTTTATACTTAATAATTCGACTAATGAAGTAATATGCTTTTAGGTTTATTTTGCAAATAGTTTTTTTATAGACTTTGCTGACATATATTTTTTTTTAGGTAACAATTGATGCAAGAACAATTCTCAATTCGTTAGAATCGGCTCGAGAGAAGCAAAAATTTCAGAAAATCGCAAAATTAATATGTGCTACACTACGCGAAATCATTCAGCATCGTTTATCGTCAGGTGGATGGTGTGGTGAACCGTTGATCCTTTCATCTATTGCTATTTTTATAAAAGAGAATTCCGAAATTTTCGCGCAGGTTGTTTTAATTTGTCATTCGTTTTTAATTTAATTTGATAATTTTAATTCCATTAAACGTATTTTTATATATTTTATATTTGGCTGATATTAGATTATTACTTTAATTTCAGCAAAGTGAAGTTATCAGTGCTCTGTGCTCTGTTTTATCAACAAATTTCCCGTCTACGTCTCCTTCTTATGTTTTTATTCCTTCAAGTAAATATTTTTTAATAAAGTTTTTTTTGAAATTATATTAGCATTTGAATGATAAGGAAATAATCTAGGAATAATCTAGGGTTTGGTTTGCAGTTTTACAGTCGATTCTGAAGAATTCTACGGATTGGAATTGGTCACTGGTTGATTGTTTTATTGATGACAGTTTGCATGAAAGGCATTGGGTTGATCATTCTTTATTCAGTGTTTTTGTTCGTAATATATTAACTGCTTTTGGAACTCGAATACCATCGGAATCAATGTATTCAGTATGCGAACTTAATTACCCGGAGCACTTTCGTGTTTCCTCGGTATGTTAAATTTTTTGGATTGTAAATTTTTTGGATTAAATTGGAAGATTCTATATTTAGAATGAAACTTTAAATATTGCAAATTTCAGACTATCAAAAATCGTTTCGAGAAAAATGCTGCAAAGTTAGAGGCTTTTGCTTCACAAATACGAGAAATATGTGAACGTAAAGCTGAAAGTAGTCCGAGAAATTTGTTGAAAACAATGTGTGCATGTTCTGGACTTAGTCAAGTACGTCTACTTGCTGCGCGTAAAATGGATTCTTGGTTACTTAATGGAAAGGTTTTTTTCTTTTCCTTTCAATTTTTTCTTTGTAAATACTATTTACTATATTAAATATTGAGAAATGATGGAAATAATGGAAAATAATGTTCTAATTATATGAGTGAATAACGAGCATACTTATTAGTTCTTCTTAAGTTGCTGCATTTATTATCAGTAGATTTTATTTTGGCTTTATTTGGCTATATTTTATTTTAGCTTCAACGATATGCAATGGAATTATTACTTTGGATTGCTCGTAATATGGGACACGAAGAGTATAATGAAGATGATACAGAAACTTTAAGTGCTTTACTCAAACTTCGTGCACTTAAAAGTAAGCAAATCAACACTCTGTTCAATGTCGCCTTAAAGTTCGTTTTCTTTCGATTATTTTTAAATTAATTGTTTTATTTTGATGATTTTGTCGTTATATTAATTAATTTAAGAGAAATTCTAAATAATGACAAGGAAATTATATGCGCTGTCATGAAACTATTATTATCGAATGAGTTTGGTCCGAATCGACTCCCTTATAATATGACAATAATGCATTCACTTTTCAATTTCGATAATACTGCGGCTTCTAAGATAATTTTTTACCAATTATTTGAAAATATTTTTTCTTTAATTCGATTTTTTCTGAAATTCGATTTTGACTGAAAATATGTATATATATCTAAATGTTTTTATAATATATTGAAATTTAATTGCGTTCACTATTAGCCAATTTAATAAATAGATTCAAATAGATTTTTGGTACATTTTTATTTTAGGAGCTTGCTCATCAATTATCTCAGTTACTTGGAGCTAAGGAAGAATATTTACGGATCTCTCGTACATTTCTCAGAGAATTTGTTCGATCTTTACTACGTCTCGATTTTGATTTCGCTTTATTTGCTCAACATCTGTTCGAAGCTATCGTCGAACATGTCACTCCTGCCACTGTACCAGTATGTATTTTGTATTTTATCATTTAGTGTTGTTAATTTTGTTCTCTTTTTATTGCTATTTAATCATCTCCACTTTAGAATTATCTATTCAAATCGCTAATAGAATTTTGTGTTATGCTTCCATTCGTAGCTATATCAGCGACCGTCCGAGAAGCCGCTCAACTTCGTCGATCAACAAATGCTAATCTTACTCAAATTCAGATAGATACGTTATTGAGGTAATTTCTAATAAAATCGAGGATACTAAAAGGCATTTTTGGTGAAAACAAAAATTTTTTGGAACATCTTTTCTTCTTCTATATAGCTGGAATCCTAGTATTATTTAAAATAGTCTGAGATATCGAAGGAAAGAAGGAAAGTGCAATTTCTCTGTGAGACTTACTTATTGAACTTATTTTTCTCCATAATTTTATTTTTCATTTGGTTGCAATAGTTGGAAATTATATGCTGAAAATTGCAATAAATCGTTTAAATATTAAATGTTAAATTTTATTTAAATTTTATTTTATTTAAGGCTTTAAATATTAAATTTTATAATTTTGAAAATCGTTTAAATTTCTCTTTTCCCTTTTTTTCCCTTCATTTTTTTAAATGAAAATCAACTTTTTATAATAATTTTATTTTGGCATCATATCTTTACTTTATCTTGTTAAACTTATTATTCTTTCATTTGAGAATTTCTTTAGAACGAAGGTATAGATAATAAATTGAGTAATAACAAAATAACAAAAAATAAAATTAAGATTAATCTGCTATCTCTCTTTTAATATTTTATGCGTGTATTGTAGGTTTTACAAAGATTTACGGCGATTTTTCGAAATATCAGTTAAATTCCTTATTTCAAGTCATGAATTATGCAACGACAAAAAACTTTTTGTCTTTTCATTTTACCGCCTTTTATATCTAGCCGGGGTTAGAATTTTTTGAAATTTTTGTTAATGAGATTATTTTCTAAGCCCTTTGATAGAAATTTTTTTTGTTATGTTAAAATGATAATTGTTACTTGGATTATTTTATATCAGTCTTTATACTAACTGAAATATCAAAGTTTTAAACATCCGGTTTGATTAGAAGTTTATAGGCTGAATTTTATTTCCTTATTGATAATTGGCCTATCGAAGCTGATCTTACTCAGTATTTGCGGATAATATCTGAAGCTCCATCAAGTGAAACATTAGTATGTTCTATATTAGAAGCTGGATGGGATCCACTTGTTCCTATTGATGGTGCGGATGCTATTGATTTGGTGGAAAATTTGACTAAAAGAGCATTTTTATGTACTCCTGTGATCGGTAATCTTTTAAATCATTTCGATTCATTTTTTTTTTTTTGCACGATATATTTTTAAATTTCTAGAAGGAATGGCAATGTTACCAATATGCAAGCAATCGTCGATAGAAAAACTGTTCAAAGCTGCAGCTTATAGACCACCACCAGCTTTTCAGCTTAAGGAGTTGGTCTTAAGCAATTAATAAAAATTTTAAAGTTTAAGATTCCAACAGTTAAAATTTATCGATCGACATAGTTTTTTTTACTCTTTACTCTAAATATCAGATTGGGGGAATGTTAATTTTTTTTTATTGAAGAATTTTTTAGTTTTAAAGATAAAATTATCCAAAAATTCGTTTTTATTTCAAGATTAAAAATGAATTTTTAATCATAAATTTTTATTCATATCAGCATAAATTTTTTTGCTGAATTTTAGTATTTACGATGATGATGCTCCTAATTTGGCAGTGAAAACGTTGTACTGGAAAGGATGGCTTATTGCTTTATTATGGGTATCGTTCAATAAAGGAGAGTTAATTAAAGAAGCTTGTTATAAATTTCCAACTCTGAAGATAATTATCCAGATGATACTTACTTGGTATGTGCAATTTATTTACTGATCTTATTTTATATTCTTATTTTATACTTAAAAGTCTTTTTTATTTCTGTTTCTTTCTATATTGGATATTTTCAAAATATGGATTTTTATTACTTTGATCTTTAAAACATGATTGCTAAGTTTTTTCATCTTGTTTAGTTTATTTGTTTATTTATTTCTTCCCAGCAACCACCCGTGATTTTTTTAAAATGTGGATTATATTTATTTGCATCAAAACACTGTTACCAATCTGATTCATTTCAAATAGTGGTGAAAATCTTTTGATCAATTGCTTTAAATTTAGGGAATATCGTTTTCCTCCTTCTGCCAGTATAAATGAAGAAATGACAGCGGAAATGTTTATCGCCAATGATGAACAAAAATTAAAGGAAGAACGGCAAATGATCAAACAGTTGGAGACTAGACTTGCGGGCGGTGAAGTCAGTGAGCGCGATTCAAAATTGCTTGGTAAATTGTGCTCTCTTGATCCTACGTAAGTTTTTAAATCTTTAAAACATGTTGATTTGTCAAAATTTTCACTCTTGTTATGTTTATGTTTCTTTATGTTTATTTATTTTTATTATTTATTATTTATTTATTTTTTCAGTGGCTTTTGTCGTCGTTCACCGGATAGTTTTCTTCGGGATCTGGAAAAATTAAATGAAGATTTCGACTTATCGCGATTATTATGTGAATGTAGAGAGCCTGATTTACTTGCTGATATTATTCGATCTCAGGTTTTTTTTTTAATTTTTGCTACGAAAGAAGATTAATTTGTTTTAAATTTTTTATTTATTTAATCTAATTTAAATTTTGCTGTATTAATTTTCCTTTTTGAAGGTGCAATTTATTATTGCGATCCTTGAAAAAGTATTCCTTATGTTTGTGCCTGTTTTCTTTCAGGGAAGCGTGCGAGCATTGCCATCTTTAATTAATTTAGTTGATTCAAATGCAAACGCAATCGTTCATTTGCCTCTGGAATGCATATGTGAACTTTTTTTACATTATATTAGCGCACAATCCGGTAGCAAACCACCGAATATAGAGAAGCTGAATACGGTTATATTTTTTTCTTTGAAGAATATATTTTCGTCGAAAAAATTTTTTCATTATGTTTTTGATTAAAGTACAGCAGTTCAAATCTAAATTGATTTTATTAATATTAATATTATTGTTTAAAATCTAAAATTAGAGTCTAAAATTATTTTTAGCTGCGATGTCGTTTACATAACTCACTAAAAGGGCCCTTTGCAACCGAAACCACCGTTATGGAAACTTTTGGATGTCTTTCTACTCGATTAGCTTCAGTTATCGCTTCAGAACGTGATAATGCAGCGCATTGCTTGACTCTTTTGCTTCAGGTTTAATATCCAGTTCTTATTTGTTTATTTTTATTTCTTTTTTCTAAAGTTTTATAAAGATTTTATTGAAAGGTTCATTCAAAGATTTTTTGTTGAAAAATCGATATGTCAAAAAATGAATTCAAAAAAAGGATTGTTTTAAAATAAATTTTTATTATTAATTATTTGCAAAATGTTTTTAGCAATTTTAGAGCCCCTATAAACGCCGATTTCAAAAGATTTTAAATAATAGCAAATATATGGTTCTTTTTCAGGCAGATATTTGTGCGCCAATTTTTCCGGTGAATGGGAATGCTTCACCAGCACCATTTCTATCTTCTGTAGCATTTTTTGAAGCATTGAAGGTAAAATATTGGATTTTAATCTTTTTTATTATCAATTTGCAATACGCAAAAACTTATTATATTTATTATTTGATGGAATTCCCTTTCATTCTGGTGCAAATTTCAGGCAAAAATATCAGTCATAATTGCTAAACTTTGCCCTATTGAAACTCATGCGTGCCGATTATCGGATTATGTTGATTTTTTAAGCAATAATTTCGATTCATCTACTCTCCATTTGGTTTATTTATTTTAATTGCTATATTTCAGTAATAAAATCTTGAACTTATAATAGATAGTACGTATTTGATTTTGTTTTTCTGGTTATGTACTCTCAGCGAATTTTAATTTTTCTTTTGCTTATGGAATTTTTAGATAGCTTATCACCTCTCGTTAATGGTAGAACATTTGAACGACGATGAAACACAACTTAAAGTTCGCACATCAGCGCTATCATTTTACGACACTTATATGAAAAGAATCGAAATAGACAAAGGCATATGGCCCGCGGAATTTGAATCATTATCGTTCAATAAAGCGCGAAGAGTTCTTGTACGCTTTGAAGATATGCATAAGGTTAAACTGTTTTGTGTTTGGTTAATATTTTTCTACTAAAATAATGATTTATGAATAATAATTTTTCTCTGGAATAGATTTATAGAAATATAGTTGGAGTTGTAAAATATAGTTGTAAAATAGTTAAATAATCAAGAATAATATTTACAGGGAACAATGTTTGTTGAGACCATTTCATGCGTAGTTTCTGGAATTTTGCAACTTTTATGCGGAAAATTTGATGAAAACGTTGATAAAGTTCGACGTGATCTTATGGATATTTGGTTTCCATCTGATGGTTTAGGGCCAAAGGTTTATATTAGAATTATTAGAATTTTTGCAAATAAAGAAATCAGAAAATATATTAAAAATATTTTTTATTTAAACTTTGCATTAGAACTTGGCAAACTTTAATTTTCGAAGGTATCAAATACTGAGGGGATCGAGGTTCTTCCATCATGGCTGAAGTTGAAAATGCTGAGCACTAGCGATGAACGCATTGTGCGGGTATATCTTTTCATCTGTCATTTATTTTTTTTGAGGAATATTTCGAGTTATTAATTATAGAATTAGGAATTTGAATATGGAATGATGGCTTTTCATGATTTTTCTTAATATATTAGAGACAAATAGAAATGAGAGTCAATTTTTTTTAAGGTCAATATTTTCTTCTTATGAAAAAAAATATTGATGTGATATAATCTTCAACAAATAAAATAAATCTTTCAGTTTTAAAAATATTTTTAGAATGCGCTGCATGGTTTGCAAGTTATTGATGCTTTAAAATTTGTGCAGTGTTTTGCTTTAACTTCATATAGCTGCTCAAAGTTGTTCTCGATACTGGATAACATTGATAAACCTCTTTGTGGCGAGATTCTGGATGAAGGAAATAATGCGGCTGCATATATCAGAGCATACAAATTACGAGGCGCTAAGGGAGGAGATAAGGTGAACTATGTGAAAATGAATTCTTTCAATTTCTTTCAATATAATTTCCGTAGGTTCCGAGAAAAATTGGGTAATGCTTTGATAATTTGATAATTTTAATGTAGAAAAAATTGAGTGCAAGATTGAAATGGGATAAAAGTAGAAATTAAAACTTTCACTTGATGCAGCTTTCGCTTGATTTTCACTTGATAAAATTAAAATTTCATAAAGGTTGAGAAAATATTGAGAAAATATTTCTCTAATATTTTGTTTACTAATATTCTTCTAATTTAGCAAATTTTTTTAAAATATGGATTGCTTAAATTCAAAATAAATATATAATTATAATAGATTTTATAAGATTTATAAGATTTTATTAGATTTTATTTAATAAGATTAAAAACAACAAAAATATAAGATTTTGTTTCTAAAGTGGAATAAATATTCGTGTATTACTGTTAGTATTATTTTATAATTTTATAATTAAATTTTCTTCTTTTAGAAATTATTTTTATATTATTTATTTTGCTATGTTTTCAGTTCTTGCAATTATTAGCGGATGGGCTTCAGAAAAATTCCAACGTTAAAATGGAAGTAGATGAGTATAATGTATGTGTATCCATCGATCCACCACCTTCCTTTTCAACAGGCTCCACATCTCTCGAATTATATTCATCTGAGTTATCAGTTGAAGAAGTTGTGAAATATGTTGAAGATGTAAGTTCATTCTTAAGCTATACGTTTTAACTTTTTAACGAATCTAATTTCCGATTTATTAAAAATTTGTTAGATAAATTAAAATAAGCGAGAAAGTCGCGATATTTCCAGCAGTTTAAGCTAGTGATAATACATTTTTCGCTATATTACGCTGAAACCTACAATTAATATAGGAATAAAAACTGTCAATCCTTGATCAATCCTAGGCCAATCCTTGATGATTTTTGTTTCATAAGAGGTTATTATGTAAATATATATATATATTATATACTCACTATATGCCATTAATATCTTTTTAATCCGCATCGTTCAATATATAAGAAGTTTAAATCTGGTAATATGAAATCTTTCATAATATAATCTTTCATTTTGTAAATATTTGAAGATTTTATTGAATATTTTGAATTTATAGATTAAATCAATGGATAAAAATTGTTTCAAAGTAGTTCGAACTATATCTAATAATGCCGTATGTGCTGCTCGTTTACTTACTTTATTTAAAAGAAAACCTTTACTTCTGTCGCATTCGCTAGTTGCTTCAAGTATTCTCATAGCTATTGGGAGTCTTATTTCAAAGGTTTGTTCGACAATTGTATTCTTTTCTGTGCTTCATTGTTGATGTAGTTTCATTTTTTTTCTATCCTTTCCATTTTTTCCATAATTTTGTATTTTTATTGATTTTTTTGATTTTATTGATATTGATTAATGTTATTGATATTTTTATAATTTGTATTTTATTTTTATTTTATTTATTTAATTTTTATAATTGATATAATTTTTAAGCATCCAAGTATACGCGATGATATTCGTTCTCTTTTCACTAGCATAGAAAAAAAAGCCAGTGTTCCTGATGCCATTAAAAAGATATTGCAAAATTTTACAGGTGGTGAGTTATTTATGTGATACTTTTGCGATATTTCATTTTTTATCATTATTTAGTTGCTTTTTTCAGTTATTTATCCGTTTTTATTTATCCTCTTCAAATAATCTAAATTGCTCACAAAATTTTTTAAAATTTTAAAAAATCCTTATATACTAGAAAAAATGTAATTTTTAGTTTTTCTAAAATTTCAGTTCGTTATTTATTTTTTTATTGTTTTTAAATCATAAATGGATTTTTAAAATTACATTTAATGTAAACTTTATGAATTCTTTGATGAAATTTCGAAATATTTTTGGTCATTTTGATCATTTTTTGCTCATAAAAAGATAAACAATTCATTATTTCGCTTATATTTAATAAAAATTTT
Organism: Dracunculus medinensis; assembly: GCA_900625125.1. Taxonomy (NCBI): domain Eukaryota; kingdom Metazoa; phylum Nematoda; class Chromadorea; order Rhabditida; family Dracunculidae; genus Dracunculus; species Dracunculus medinensis. The sequence continues at coordinate 84,417 of UYYG01001209.1, forward strand.
TCAGGATTTGGCTCAACAACCGACAAGCAGCAAAAACCTAAGACTAAACTTGATGCCGAGAGTATTTTGAAAGCTCTGAACGATTCTAAAATTTCAGTTCGTTATTCATTTTTTGTTGTTTTTAAATCATAAATGGTTCTCTTTAAAATGTAAATGTTACAAATACTGTGGTAAATATTATGTTTTCGGTTTAATTTATTTATATACTTTAGAAATAGTTTTTTTTTTTTGTAGGTGGATGCTGAAGCCGATTTAATTGAAAAATATTTTTCTGTTTGCCCCGAACTTATTCCTCTCTCTAATCAGTCGACTGATGGTGCTTGTAATTTGTCTTCGTGTCGATTACTGGATTTACTTTTCTCTCATTCTTCTTCTTCGCTTGATCGTATAATATCATTGATACCGACTGTATGTTCTCCTGGAACGATTTCGAAAATTATCGTTTATTTATTGTATTCCCACCGGTCTGAGTATGTTTTTAAATTAATAGATTAACTTTGAAGTATTGAAGTAAACATTGGCTCAGAATCTTTTAGAATATCTGCTTCGTCCGTAATTCGAGCCGTTATGGAGAATCTTCATTTAGCTAATCCACCCGTTATGAATCGTAGTCGATGTACTGTGTTGATTGAATATATATTGGATGAAGTTGAAAGAGATGAATCATGTGTGAAGGCTCTTATAAGATTTTTGGAAAATGTATCGAAATGGGATGGTAAACATTTTGCAAGAATATTTTAAAATTTTGCTATGTTTTATTTTTATGCTTTTGGTTTGTAGAGCTATACATTTAAAAGATGAAGTTTATAATCAAGAATGCTATCCTCTTTTTGGTTCTGCCTATATGTGGAATATATAAATAATTATAGAAAATATGATATTCTGTGTTTTCTCTGAGTTTTCGAAAATTTTATCATCATCAGCTTCGAAGTCCCGAAAAAATGGTGTTATTTCGGTCACGAAGGCTTTCGCTACTCGTTTTCCTGGTCAGTTATATTTTTATATTTTTTATTTTTTAAGTATCTTTTTATATTTTTAAAAAAATTTTTATGGAGTTATTTTTTAAATTTATTTTGATAGCAGTGAACCATTTTTTTTTATGAATGTGACTACTTTTTTTTCAGATATAGAAATAAAGGAGGACCAGATCATTCTTCATTCTCTTCGTACCGTTGATACGCTGGATAAATTTATGTCTGACATGATCTCAGATTTGTTCATTATAGCTGATGTTGAACAAGAGTTTATCAAACAGTCCATAGATACATTGAACACTTTTACAAAAACCAGGCCACAAATTATCCTTAGGTAAATTACTGATTAGATAATTTACTTAATTCAGAGAAAATAGTGCTGTTTTTTCAATTTCTTTTATCATTTTGCAGACATTTACCTCTGTTATCATCTTATATGCAATCATTAGAATTATTGCCTGTGGGACAATTGAGGAAATACCATGGAATATTGCTAGTCATTCTTAAAATGCTGTTAAATCTTATTCCAAAGCTAAATGGTAAAGCATCAAGCATCGAACCGATTTTGAAGTCCATGATGACTTTATTTGAGGTTTTACTTTTAAAAATTAAAAATTTTTGCTGTGAAATCAGCTGGCATTTATCTACAATTTCGTCAATTAAATTAAAATCCGTACCATTTTATCGCGTTTTATTTTTTTACTTTCAAGATCATGTGCAAATATAATTCCTTTTATTTGAGGAAATTTATTAAAATAAAATCTAAGTGGTATTGACGACTTACTTTCACTTTTGTCTTGTTCCTATGTCTAATTCAAAATTTAGGTTTTCTGTGGCATTAATATTTGTAAATTTGTGAAAATTATAAAATATTGTACTGTATTTGTTATAGTTATAATTATTATATTATATATTTAACAGATGATGAATCGTCGTTATTGTCCGGATCTTATCTGTGCTTTTTCTGAAGTCACTGCTTTATATGTGGAATTGAATACGTGTGCAGCAAAAAAATTTTTATTGATGCATGCTGATATTATGAGATATTTGGTTAATGGTGTTGATTCAGCCAAACAAATCCTTCATATCGTATCAAGTCGTACTACGGATATTTCTTGAAATTTTGTAAATTTATCTATCCGAATCAATTATATTTAAAAATAGATTTTTATAAAAGATTGTCGTCTTTAGTAAATTATATGTATTCTTATTTCTTGCAAAATTAATTTTGAAGTACACAGCTATTGGAAAAAAAGTGATAAAGGTCAGATTAAACTTCTTTCTATTCGGAATTTTTTTTAAAGAGTCCTCATTACTGGTCTATTACTGGTTAAACTTGTTCCACTGGCTTGTCGCAATTGGGCAATATGCCATAAAGTCCTTTGGGGATAGCAATACAGGTGAATTGTCAGCATCATCCGGATTCTTGAACAAGTTTGCCCCTGCGGGGAATCGAACTTCAGCACTGACGTTTCTGATTGAGCAACAACCCAATGAGCCATTGTATCCTCATTTATTTTCGGAATAGTAAATATGAACGATCAGATCGGCAGAAATTATATCGGGTTTTTACTCGAGTAGTACGAGGCTAACATGAAAAATTCGCTGAATAATAAGGCGAAACTGTATTTTATCTTAAATTTATTTAAATAATTTTTTAAATAATTTTTTTTCAACAAATTCAAGATATTCTGAAAGAAAAGAGATTCAAATGCAAATCAATTGGTTTCGATAGAATTTTTCGTTTTTATTTTTATTTTTTATTTTCATTTATTTTTATTTTATTTATTTTATTTTATTTATTATTATTTATTTTATTTTATTTTTATTTTCTTTCAATTAGGATTTATTTATTTTCATTCGTCATTGATAAGAATGATATTATAATATTTTTAATATATATTTTTATTTTTGAAGGTATCCAGTCATATCCATTACAAATAGTCCAAATTAAATGAAGCTTTCGTTCGAAATAGGGAATAATATTGAGATTAAATCTGGTAGGATCCGAGAAATTTCTTAAATAATGCGAATAGATGCTTTTTTAAAGAATGCCGAAGTGAAATGTGGGCCGAATAATTGCTTTACTAGAAAACGAGGATTTCCTATTCTTTGAGAGCCTATAATTGAAGGTGAAGTCCAACTGCTATCGCCTCAACTATATATCCATCTATAAATGCCTCAAATAAAAATAGTTACGAAAATCGACCAAAATATTGCATATGAAAAGAATTTTCTGTTATCGGCCATAATAAGAATTGCATTGTGCTCGTTTATTTCAATAAGTTTCACTTATCTGATGGTTATTTGAGCAGATTTTATCCTTGTTTTATGCTTCAATTCCAATGGAACTTATGGAATGTTTAGATATTTTAAAAAATGGAAAAAATCGTTTATTGAAATAACTGTTGCAGTGAACAATGAAAGAGATAAACTGGATAAAAGGAATCCTAATTGCGTGGCTGCTCGTTTTCAGCAGATTTGAAATGTTCTCAGAGGAAATCGGATCATTGTGCAGTTCAACAATCGTACATTTGACAGTCTCATCGAATTTTTCGCTGGTTTCATTTCTATGATAATATCATTCTTATCAATGACGAACGAAATCAGCAAAAAAACAGCAAATTTTATAAAATAACGAGGAATTTTGCCCAAATTGACAATTTATCGAATGAATTTTGCGAGTATAAGAGGATAATATTTTGTTTTAAAAAGATTATTTATTTATTAAATATAAATTATTTATCACTTTTTATTTGAAATTTCCCAAATTTCTTATAAAATAAAAAAAATTTACCGATCGAACCGCTGATTTTTCAATTTTCAATTTTCTGATCATTTTTCTTTCGTTAAATTTCATAAATTGGTTTATAAATTTTATAGAAAAAATAAAAATTTATTTCTTTTTTTATTTTTTATATTTATTATATATTTTTATATATATATTTTTTATATTTATTTTTTATTTATTTATATTTATTTTTTTTTACATATTAAATTAAATTAAAATTGCTTAGCTTACCAGCTTTGATTTTCTCCAACATATTTTTCCGGCGTTCATTCATCCATTCTTGATAAAGTTGTTCCTATAAAGTAATGTTTCTCTAATAACTAAACATTTTCACTTCGGAAACGATAGCCATTATTGAGTGGTTTATAAACATTAAAATTGCTGGTTGTGGCTCGTAGATGGAAGAATATTTATAAATAAGTACATTATCGAGGCGACACTTCTAACGACACGTATTCGCTCTCTCAGCTCTCAGCTAACTCGAACTATGTGACAAATCAATCGAGTACTTTAGTTTAGTAATCAACAACTCACCTCGAATAACTGTGTAAAGTTATAAAGAGCAATGGTGCAAAACTTTAAACTCTCATCGAATTTTTTGCCAATTCAGTGAAACTACCCGGCTTTTTAGTAAAAAAAAAAACATGGATCAGATGATTTTATTCAACTATCCCATATTTATTATAAAAAATCGGCTAAATTTGCATAGGTAAATTGGATAAATAATTTTGCGAGCTGTTGAAATACTCTAATTATTCATATAGGTGAAAATATGAAGCAAATAGCGAATCTTAAGATCGCACCGTGAAATATATTAATCAAATTCGGGAATAGCACAGTTTACCATAAATTTGAAAAACGATAGATAGGAGATTACGAATGAATGCGTTCCAGTAAGCAACCTTATCAATTTTGCTTGGAAATCGCCGTGGAAGTCGTTTCACAGACCAAATGATTTTGTTAGAAATAACCAATTTGAAAAAATTATTTAAAAAGAAATAAAAATCATGGACGACTAAGAAATTATGCAAAAAAAATTTGATACCGTTATTTGATGAGATGATTTCGCTTCGGTTATTAATTCAAATGTGTCAAAATTCGGAATATTAATAATTGAAAATGTAGTTATGAGTAAAGCAAAAATCATTTTAGCATCCATGTTAATTTATCATCGAATTGTTAAATCGCTTCAGGCAATCATCATTGAGACAACTCCGCCTTTTATTATCATTTTTTTTTAGCAGAATTTCAAAAAATTTTTTGGACAAACTTCGTACCTTTAAATTATCGAAAGAGAATCAACCAATGTATGGTACTAATTGGAATATAAGGAAAAGCGCAGATTCCAGTTGCTTTTAAAATATCTTCCTAAAATTGTAACATTATAACATTGTAACATTCAGCGACTGCAACGATGTCTTTCGCTGCAGTTATCGATGGTACATCGTGGATTAGTAATATAGTGAAGTGATGTCGTAGTTGATTACCACCAGCGATTTGACTATTGTGTTGAGTCGAATCGAATTGAGTGGTGTTAGGTTGGGACAAGTTGTGAACCAAACGAGATACACCAAATTTTACTCCGTAAAAGACACAACCGAGATACACCAATTTTTATTCCGTAAGAACACAATACTGATTTAACACAACAGGGTTCATATCTCATTGAAAGTGGGAGTGGTTTATATCAAAAATTCCAATAAAAGTACTATACAAAAGTAATAGGGTAAAATAAATTAACTTATTGCCATATGATGGTAATATTATGCCATAATGTCGTTCAACTCCAATAAATAAAGGATCTCCAAGGACAATCTGTCGCTAGCTTGATCTTTCATAAATAAATTTGAATACAATGGTATAGTACCAGACGATTGAAACCCATTTCAAATTAGTGTCGACTTTTAAATGCGGTTTTTAATTTTTAATTTTTGAAACTTACTTCATGTTTTGTGCAATATTTGATTTAGGCAACTTAAGGGGTATTTTTTGATCGCGAAAAGAAGTGGTCTTTTTGTTTTTTTGTAGCTTTTTTATTTAATACAAATTAATTGGCAAAACTGCTCTAAAGTTTATTTTATATTATTTAAGAATTTTTTTAAAAATATTTTTTAAATATCCTTTAAATTCTTAAATATCCTTTAAAAATTTTTTTATTTTTATTTTAATAAATTTAAATTCAAAATTATTGTACAATAAATTTGTTAACAATTGGCCCATTGAAAATATTTTTTTATATTTTATATTTTGATGTTATAAATTCTTTCAATAATTTATAATTCAATAATTTAATATTTTAATTTGATTTATATTTCCTAATAAAATTACATGTTATTATTATTTAATTTATTTTCTTATAAATAAAAGATTTTTTCGATTTTTTTTTTCAAACTACCTATTATAAAAATAATAGATTAAATAGATTAAATTAATTAATTCAATTGTTATAAAAAATAATTTAAAATACATAATAATTATAATAATTTACATTACCACTATGGACTTATGTACGATTCTCGGACTTACTTCAGTGGCTCTAGAAAGGTGCCTGAAGCCATGTGGATTATGGAACATACTTGGTCCGGCAGGTGGTTGTCCAGATCTTTCTGAGCCATCTTAACATGCAATAATACATACCTGCAGCAAAATTGCATGTTAACATGCCAAATTACAACTTGCTTACCATATCTGACCATATCTGACGTATGTGTTGCTAATGCTTAACTGCCTATTTAATTATATCCTCAAATTTAATTGCAACACCAGCAGGTTCATTGCCATGTTCAGTCGAGCTAACTGCGTACATCTGCGGACATCGTTTCTTCTTTTATTATTCTCCATTTGTTAGTATTTTTGTATTTTATTCATGCTTCCATGCTTTTTTTTTAAGAAATTTTCTTATTTGCATGATTGAAAAAGTCATTAGAAAGCAAAAAAGAGAATGGTATATTTAATAAAGATTGCTGGGCTATGTGCATAAAATTGGCAGATAAAGGGAACTCTGCGGCATTTACATTATCACACATGGCATGGCTTTTTATATGGCATGAAATCTAAAACTCACATTTTCCATCGTTCTCCTCTCCTTGGTCCTCCGCTAATACGTTCCACCGTTCCATTCTGACTTAAAAATTATTGCCGAACTATCCTCGAAGTGGATTAACGGTAAAAGTGATGCGTGCATCATAAATATTAAATCAAAATCATTTATTTATAAGAAATTTAATCGATGCACACTGGAATATAGCATAAGATTCGTTTAGATTGACTAATTCGAATAAACATCTGATTAAATATTAATTGGGTTTCAGACGCCTTTTTTGAAATACTTAATCCAGAATGTTATTTGGTCCACAGCCTTTGATCCTTAGTTATAAATTAGCAGATTGTTGAAACTAATCTAGGTCGGCGACCTAAAGTCAGAACCATTAGTCGGATTAAATTATTTTAAAAAATTCGAGAAATTTATTTCTATTTAATTTATTTATAAAAATAATAAACGGTTAACAGTAAGCGTTGTTATGATGTTCCCTATTTGTTGATGCGTTAGGAGATTTTCTATTTCCGAGATCACCTTATGTTTAAAGTTAGAGTCCTTTATCACTTTGACTGTTCAATTACAAACTATTATTAGCACGTGCTTCATACATCGTATGGTACTGAAAAGATTTGCTTTATTTTGAATAGTGGCAAAGTCAATCGACCGAAATAAAGATGCAAGAAAAATTAAAATAAAGACAATGAATTTTAACCAACTATTTTTTGAATATGCATAACTTACCTATGCGGAACTTACGAAAAGAACTGTTATGGCAGAAAATTAATTTTAGATCAACTTTTTCTTAATCCTCTAACAGCGTTTAATTATTTTAAAAAATTCGAGAAATTTATCTATTTATTAAAAATTTCACAATTTAATGCTGGCTTGTCTCTCCGATTCGAATTTTTCTTAGAAAAACTGCCATTGAGAGGGATGAGTGACGAGTCGAAGTGTATATATATTCCTAGCAGCGTACATGCAGTCTCATACAGGTATGAAGAGCGTACATGCAAAATGGTGTTTCTCTTATAGTTGAGATGGGCATAGCAACAATAGTTCTTGGCCAAAATGCAATCAGTGACCGAATAATATCGATGAGATTTCGTGAACATCCATTTAATATGGCCTTCAAGTTTGCCTAGAATATTGCTAAAAGGAAGTAGAAGAATTTAATTACAATGCCAGCAGAACACAAATGAATGCTTATATGTAAGGTCTGAGTTAAGTTAAAAAGAAGCCAATCAGCTATCGCGATGTGGTTTTTTACCGACCATTTACAAATGGAACAGTAGGAATCACTTTGGAATCCTTAAGCTCACAGCCAGAGGAATTATGGAATAAAAATAAGTGTTGACCAAAAAATGAAAAAAAAATTAAGGAAGAGAGTTGAATATCTGAAGAAACCATGGAATAGCCAAGATAAGCGAAAGGCAAGAAAGGCAAAGATCTCAGAGAGGATTTTGATAAAGAACATCAAGAAGCAATTTTATAATATTATTTGTAAAGATATTGATGCCAGAATCAAACATGGAAAAATAAGAAAAGTTCAAAGGAATTTTAAATCCGAAGGAATTCTTGAATATGGTAAGAGATACCAACGGGCAGATGGTAACCAATTCAAAAGAAATTCTTTTTCTCACTCCCTGTGGGTCTTAGCGGTCATCCTCAATCTCTCATCCTCTGCCAGAGGACGAGGAAACTGAGGATTCTGAAAACTGAGGATAGGATTATTTTTAGCAGCGGGCTCTTCTAGACTGAGGTTTCTAGCATTGTTCTCAAAATCTTTTGAAGCCATTTTTCTAGTTTAGGGCTACATACAATTACTGGTGATCCGATTTTTTTAACCTTCATTTTCCACATTTTCTCTAGTTACTAATTTAGCCCCCGGTATTTCTCTAGCTTCTCATATTCCTTGTTCCTAATATTTCCGTCACTTGTTATTGCTATATCTACCACTAGTCTGATTTTCGGTTCTTGCCTACTGCTACAATATCTGGTCGATTGACTTCTAGATTTTGGAGGATCTAAGCCATATATTGAGCAAATATTCCTATAGATAATGCCAACTACTTGGTTATGCCTTTCATCATGTTGTTCATGCAGGCATTTTACATCCTGCCACTATGTGTTGGACTAATTTTGCATAACCTGCACCTTGAGTCTTATCTAGTGCGGTAGATCTTTACTTCTTTGGATCTGGTGTGCTTAATGACCCCTCTTGTGCTGCTATGACCAATATCTTGCTGTTGCCTTTAATCCCTTTTTCTAATCACTGGGAGGATTTCCCACTATTATCTTCTCAGCTACCTCAGCTATTTTTCGATGATAAAACTTTGCTTTGCGATGATATTTTTTGATCTTTCTCCATTGTAAATGCTTCAGGTATTTTCAGCTTATTCTTTGGTGTCATTTTGTTTGCTTCGATTTCTATTCAAAGCAGTGGATTTCCTTCTTTCCGCCTGGCGTACAACCTTTGTTTGTTAAATTTGTGGTGAGAAAGTAACCGGATCTTCACCATTAACCTCCATGTCTTCCCTCACTATGACAGCTTTGTATCTGATGACTGATAGAGCATAAATGTTTGTGGCATGAACTTTGTTCTCCCATTGGCCCTTCAGGATTTGCCTTATTCTTTGGCTATAAATTATTCTACAAAAAATTTACCTTCTCATCGTGGTTGCTGGTGTACAGACGAGTATTATTCGTTAATCTCTTTCTTGTTGCCTTTTCAAGTTGTAAATTACAATGCTCATTTGATTTTTCCAATTAGAGTAAAAAGCAAAATTCTTAAAGAATATAATTTTATCCAAAAAAAAGTGGAAAGAAAATAGAATGAAGGATAATGAATAAATAAATAAATTTATTTTTTTACCAATTATAAATAAATTACACCAAAAAAACTAAAAAATTCCCAATCAAATTGACCGAATTAATCGAATACTTTTATCTGCATATGCCACATGTTCTTTTGCATTGATCTCTCATGACAGTTGAATATGGTGGAATGGTGCAGTAGTTTGCCAGTTGTCCGCAATTAGCTCGACTGTCTGAACATGCAGAAGAACCTGCTGCTGTTGTAGCTAAATTTGAGGATTAACGATACATACATCAGACATGGCTTTTCTACTGAATATTGCACTAAAATTGGCTTAGAAATCATTCCCGTTCTAATGAGAAATTAATAAAAATAAAAATTTACATATGCAAGTTGTAATTCGGCACGTTAACATGCAGTTTTGCTGCATGTATGTATTATTGCACGTTAAGATGGGCAATAAAGAGATACAATTATCAGAAACATCCGGACAACGACCCGCCGCACCAGGTACGTTGCATAGCCCACATGGCTTGGGGCACTTTTCTAAAGCGACTGAAGTAAGTCCTGGAGTTGTACATAAGCTTGCAGTAGTTTCAAATGGCTTGCAATCAGCACCTGCTGCTAAAAATGCAATTTATTTTAATATTATAATATTACAATTTTTTATATTTTACTTCATTTCAAAACAAATTTAAAATATTGGTGTACCATTTTGGCAATTAAATTCAGGTGCCATGCAGCACACTGCGCAGGATGATGGGCATAATTTTTCAGCTGCTGCTTGAAGCGTCACATTTTGACAATTTATATTTACTTTATATGCGGCTGCTCTGCAAAGAGGTTAATTTAAAAAAAATAAAATTAACAAATTAAATTCAAATGCACTTACGGGTTTGCATTGTCTGCTGCATCTGCACCTATGGGATCGAAAACAGCGGTGCATATAGTTGGATCCTTATTTTTGCAAGCAGTAGGAGGTGGTAATGGACGAGGCATGGCTGCGGGACTAGCAGGATTAACGCATTTATCAAGGTTAGCCGAAAGGCCTGACTCAGCCCTTTGCACAAGACTAAAAAAAATTACCAGAATGTATTTCATTTCGAGGAAAACTACTGATAGCAACCACCGTACGATGTATTTATGCTATCATTTAAGTCAAATTATTAAGAGGGCGTGCATTAGTCCAGCTGAATACCATTATATAGCTATTCTACGCTTCTTTAGTTTTACTGTATTAGTAGTGATAAATCCACTGATATCGTTTTTATTATTATTAGGAATAATATTATTATTGCTTATGGATTTATATGGTTTTTTATATGGATTTTTCAATCCAAAAATTGTTTTCAATGGATTTTTCAATCTAAAAAGCAATCAAAATTTCCTTAAATTTCTGCAAAATTGAATTATTAACGATATTAAAAATTAAAATTTTTTAAATGGTTTATTGAAATGCTTTTATTAAAAATAGATTTATGAAGCAAAAATCTTCATATTTGCTAAGCTTTTGTCCTTTTTATTCATAATTTATCAATTGGTAAACAAAAAAACGATAAAAAATAGCGAACGAAAACAGAAATTATTTCGATTAAAATTTTATAAACTTTTTATATTTTTATAAACTTAAATTTATTCCGTTGGAACTTCTTTTCAACTTAGGGATCGTAGCTGTCAGTGGTATTACCACCATAAGGACCGATCGATTTAACCTTCAGTTATTATACCTTCTCTGATTCTTCCAGCTCAAATATTTTTTCTCTAATTTTTTCTATGTTCCTTCATGCTAATTTTCTTATCATTTGGTATTGTTAGTATTATTATCTATTGCCACGATTCCTGTGGGTCCGTGCTTGCTTGTCCACCTAGAGCGGGAAATCTCTCAAGATCTTAGGCCTGTTATTTTCCATAATCCTCCATTTGGCCTTTTGAAAGCATAGCCAATATACTATGCAAATATTCCTGCAAATACTACTGTATGGTCCTATTTACTTCTTGATTCATCTCTCTACAGTTTGCGCCTTAAATCTTGTCTTGTATGGCAATTCCTTACTTTTCTGGATATAGATAAATTTCAATGATTTTCTGCAGAATTGTCCATTTAGCATTGGCAGAGCCTAGCCAGTAGAATTGCTGTTTCAAACGACTGCCAGTTGCTTGCAATGCTTAATGTATATTGTTCCTTCTTGCATTTTGCATTATTTATTAGATGGTACTTGAAGCGTCTCTGTTTAGTGTGCATCTCGGACTTGCCTGGAGTAGTAGACTCCCGCTTCTATGGTTCTAACATTCAATATCTATTTATCTGCTAATGCGCTGGCATGATCCGCGGCATTTTAGCTCAGTTTTTTTTCCGGCAACAATTTTTCAATGTTGCCACCCACTTCAGTTATCAGGCAATGGTAGATCTTCGCTTTCTCTTATCTTGACCACAGGGTGGAAACGATAGAAATACAATACGATAAAAAGGAAATTTTTGTTCGCCGCGAGGATCGTTCACAGTGCACAATTAAGTTGTTCGTCCTTCCTATTCCCAGTGCGTATCGCTTTTATATCATTCAGCTCGTTCCTCCTCGTCCTATCTCAGCAAACGATTAAGCCTCTAAATATCGAATGAGCGTTTAGTGACAACCAACTTCCCATTTACCTGAACAATGCGTCGCTGCTGATTTGCTTAATCACGTCGAATAATGGTGCATCTCGAATAATGTTCGAGAAAGTGGTTGTCGCTCGAATCACTTCACTCTTTGTTGTCTAATGATAAAAGAATTCATAAAGAAATAATATAGCCGCAATTCCAGAAGTGATTCCTCTATAGCAGTGGAAAAAACTTTTAATGAACTTTTAATATAGCACAGATTTTTCACTATAAACTATAAATTTATAAACCACTAACCTTTATCACCTTTATCACTAACCTTTTATCACTAACCTTTGACCTTTAACCTTTTACCTTTTATGGAAACACAATTTCCAAATTTTTGTTATATCCTATAATATAAGAATAAATATAAATTTTTGTTCGCCAATTGAAGAAGCAAACATTCTTCCTTAATTGATAAATATTCATTATTGAAATAGAAATTTGTTAAAATGAATTTTACAAATATAATGAAGAAATTATGAAATCTCGTTGCAAATATTTTTTGTTTTCGTTTAATATTTTTTATCATTTTTTTGTTTGCCAGTTGATAAATTATGAATAAAAAAGGACGGAGTAAAGCTTAGCAAATATATGAAATAATATAAAGATTTTTGCTTTATAAATCTATTTTTTATCAAAATCATTTAATGAATTTTGGTTTTTAATGAATTATAGGCAATCGTAATCGCCTCTGTATGCACAACCTATAGCAAGGTGGACTTATTATTTCTTTTTTTTAAAAACTAAAAACTAAAAACAATTTTGATCAGCCAAAATCTGAACTGATATAATCAGTTTGAAAGATTTTAAACGTATAGGTGAACCAGCGATTTATGGATTTGAACGATGGAAAAAGGAATGGCTTCCATTAATATGAGCGATCGAACAGTTTGGAGAACAGTCTTACCTCGTAGCCAAAGAAGCCAATAATAGTTGTTAGGAGAATCTTTTGGAATCAAACTAAGGAAATTAATCGCCTCAAATATTTATTTATTTGCATTTATATTGTGAGAAAATTTTATGCACAAAAGCAAAAAGCAATTTTTTCTCGACAGCTGCAAATATTTTGAAAATTTCCTTCATCGACATTCATTTTTCGTCTTCCGTAAAGGAGAATTTGAATATTTCCAGAAATTAAGGGATATTTTAAAAATTAGAAAACCTCTTAAATTTTTATTTAATTTGTAAATTTTTAGATTTTTCTTATTATTGTTTCAATTCGATGTTTCTTCTTATATTACAATAAAATAGTAAAAACGTTGTCGAATGAACCAAGCAATGTCTCAATTTTGCAATTAAGGCAGTCAGCATAGCCAAGGTGCGAGCACTTAGAAGATAAAGTAAAATAAGTGGTTAGCTGTCACCATTGCTCGTTAGGCTCGCTTCACTGGCTATTATTAGTACGACGAGAACGTTTAATTTTTATCAGAGATCCAATTTTTTCTTATATATATATAGCAAGATGTGACAGTTATTTTACAGGGGAGAGCCAAAAGATTCCAAAGTTAAGGAAGCCGAAAATTAATTTCGATCGTTGATTTTGACAGCTTTTTTTCCTTTTGATCGGTCGTTTTCAGAAGGAATCTGTCAAAATTACTTAATTTCCTCCTTTTTTTCCATGTGAATGACTTATAATTTATTTGCAAATTACAGCGTCATACGACTCCTTTCTTAGTCTCTCAAAAAATGTTTCCAAAAATGTTGTAAATATTATGTTTCACTACGACTCGAGCTGGTTGCACTGCCTGTTATGGTACGACTTTTTTGCCAGAGGACCTAAAAAAAAGCAAGATAATTACAAGCGAATCCCCGCATTTCGTTTTAGGACGAATTTAAAATGTATCATATTTCAATAAACTTATATTTTATTTTTTCGAAGAGCCATTTCACAAAAAACCTTTTTTATCTTAGGCTTCTCCAATGATAACAAGGAGATATCACCTCGTAATATCAATAAAATACATAACAAAGAAAATGGCTTTGATTATGAGTCTTCATGAGATTATTTTATGAATAAAAACTAAGTATATATCTATATTACTCGTGCAATGAACAAATAACTCCCAGTCGTCCTCACTGGCGAAAAAAGCTTATTCTAGACAGCTTAGACGACACCAGAGAATCTGGAAGGTATGATCTAGGCATTAGCCATTATGATAAAAAGCCAACCTCAGCGAAAAAATATGCGTTATGAAGGAAGAAACTATATGAAAGAAGAAACGTTGTTGAAAATATATGTGGTGGGGCATTTAGAAGGTTCAAAATTTAAAAGGTTCAAAATCAAATTTAAAAAGGAAAGTAGAAAAAAGAAGTTAAAGATATAATTTATCATATAAAATACACCAAACCGTGATTTCTTTTGTCCTAAATATATTTTATACCGAACACCACAGGTGAATACTACTAATTATAATATGAATGAAGTAATTTTAGAAAATTTCCGATTAAATCACAAATTTCAGGAAGTTATTCGACGAAAATGATTCTTTCTCCTTTCATGTTGCTTAGATGCGGTTTTAAAAAAATGCATGTAAATTTAAAGCCACTGATTTCGGTCGATATCCGCCGATTTCCCTATAAATAATAAAAAATTAACCTTTAAATCTAGCATATCAACGATAAATTATTAATGAATAAAGTCTTAATTAGTTCATCAATTTCGACACTTTTTCAGTTATTCAAACCTCAGCAGAATCTGAATAATATTCAAAAAAACTTAGTGGATAGTGAATAAATATAAACCCAGTTTATTGCTCGGTGCTCTTAGCGTTCCTCAAATTCCCCTCAGAAAAACGATATTTTTCAGATAAAATATGCTATCAAATAAATTCAAAGCAGACAAAACAATTTTTTTTCATTGACTTTTTTTTCTGATATTTTGACTTTGAAAAATAATAAATTTCTTTAGTAGTTTTTTAAAATCAACCGAAAAAATTTATTACATCAAATCATCAAAAAGATACGAAGGAAGCACTCAGTTGATCCGATTCGAAGAAATTTTATCGTTTTGTTCAAATTCATTTTCATTAATATCATAATCAACGAAATATTTTTCTAAATTGTACCACCGACCAAAAGCTCCAAAATCGACAAAATTTTTTGGTAGCCTTCTCCACCACCAGTCTTTCAAATTCGGATCAGTACTATAATAAATTCCCATCTGCAATAAAATTGATTTATATGCTAAATATTTTCGATAAGTATATTTTAATGATGTGATCAAACTTTAATTATGCAAAGACAAGATTATAGCCTTTTCATTTAAAAGTAAATGAGAAAAAAAAAAAATTTTTTTTCAAATCAGATATATTGCAATCCAAATTTCCAGATAAATAAAAATAAAAGCAAATAAATTCCTATCAAATGATATGAATGATAAGAGAACGATAATTTCTCAACAATATATTTCATTTTAGACTATAAAAATAAAAAGTGAAACGAACTTGTTTTCCATATTCACGACGCAAAACAATAGAAAAAAAAATAAAATTATAATATTCCAAGCGATTATGTTGGATATATTTCGTGAGCCGTTGCATAGCTTCATCTGTTTTCCTATTGTGTATTGCAATGGGTAATAAAGTCAATTGCACTCGCCTTTCAACGAAACTCTCCAAGAAATCGCTAAAATGATAAGCAATCAAATTATATCCACGAAAAATTACCGCAAGTGGTTTATCAAAAACGCGAACAAAAAAATTCAGTTCTTTTTTAACACAAAACTTTATGGAAAAAATCAACTAAATTTCCTAGACGATCGACCATTAAACCATTCGGATAAAATCCGGATTCGGATAAAACGAAATCAACCTTTCAGAAGGATTCGTTTTATAAGCATAACCAAGGCCACATAAGCAAGCTGAGATAAGCATAGCTTTCACTGGCTTCCTGCGAGCCTCCACAAAAGCATCGACAAAAACAGTTTTATAATCATTTGCTATCGTCTTGCCGTATTCGAAGATATTCGTACGAAATCTCGCAAACATTCATAGAACTAAAATTCATCAACATTACGATCCATCAACGTTCATAACCTACTTTCTGCTATTATTGTGACCTATTTATCGTTCTTTTAGGAGCGAAACATCATTTATGGTTTGATTGGTTCTGTTATTCTCCAAGAAGGTTGCGAAAAGATGAAGGCACAGATAGGTCATTAGCCTCAGTCAAGCTTATTTTTAGTCGTTTACTACACTTGAGGGACAAAAATCCGCGCTATTACTCCCTACTCACAATAATAAACGATTTAACCGTACAAAAACTAATAATATCTGTGTAATAATGTGCTATACTGGCCTAGGTAAGTGTATGTATCCGGAAAAAATTTATTTATTTCCTCCAAAATAGGCCGTATTTTGCGAAACTTTTCCCCATTACTTTCCATTAAATAGTGTCCTAAACCTTCTAAAACCACATATAATCTCATTTGCAACAAGTACCACTTTATTCCAACTCATTAACAACACTTCTTTAGGTTTCAGGTTTCATACAACCCTTTAAATATTTCAAAAACCCATTCCTAACATATAATTTGTTACATACCACAGAATGCCACAGAAGCCCATCTAATTTCCCCAATGCTCCATCAAATTTCTAGATTTTTTTGTTTATACCTTTATAATATTTAATATATTTCCTGTAATATAATACTTCTGTAACATTTTCCTATACCTCCTCCGCACCATTACCTTATAAACCTCCTTGCCTCATATTATCTTAATTTTTCATAACCATTCTCCTCTATTTTTTACCCTAAAACATTCTAAATCCTAAATCCAAATTCTCTTTAAAACCCTATTAAACTGATCTAAGTTCTTTTTTTAAAACCAGACAATAATATTTTCTCGAATTTGCTCGCGCCACGTTAACCTTGCAGTGAAAATCTGGTACACTGTGGAACCATAACCCGCCAATTTCCTTCAAAAAACTCTCCATAACTGCTTGAGAAATCTCGCTTCGCTGCATTTAACAGTACCTTTTCGCGAGAACATTCCCAAACTCCGTTAAATATCACCTTCTACTTAGTTTTTGCATAATCCATTTGCCTTAATCCATAGCTGAAATCATTTTAAATTCTTTTCTATGCCCCCACAATATAAAATCACTCAAGTTGAGAAGAGACCTCAGTGCACAGATCGAAGGAATTCAGCGGGGATAAGAGAGTTAAGGGAATGTAATAAGGGATGAAGGCAGTATTAAGAAGAATAGCGGATTTTGAAGAAATATCAAAGGCTATCCCAAGGTTTGAAAAAACAACCAGCAGAGATGAGTTTTTTTTACGAATATTAATAGATAAATCATCTTCAAGAAAGAAAAAAATAAAAAATAAATGTGCTTGAAATATTATTATAAATACATGAAATATTATTTAAAATATATTTATATTATATATATATTATTTAAAATATTATAAAAATATTTCAACATTCGACTCGTATAAATTCAATTAGTAAATTAATTGGCAAATAATAAAAATAACAAAAAATAAAGATTGGAAAAATTAACAATTAAAATTCCAAATAAGGAAACAATTGAAATGCTTCAAAAACAATTTAATTTAAATGAAAATCATAAAAAATTTCCATGAAAAATTCCTTAATACTGTTAATTCATAAAAAAATTTTATCCTTAGAATTTAAAAAAAATTTTAAGAATAATTCAAATAAAAGATTTTTGATAAAAAATGTACAAATCTTAGATGAATTTTGAAAATTTAAAAAATATTTTTCTTAATTAAAATAAATCATTTTTTCTAAGTCGAAAGAACCATATATTAAGAAAAATTTAGGAAAAATCTTTCGAAGATCATCTAAAATACTTAAATTTATTGATTCTCATCTTTTTTTACCTACTTTATTGCTGATAATTACAAATGGTTCCACGCTTCGGATATTTTTATAAATAAATTCTAATTTTTTTTGCAAAATTTTATGACTTTATAAAATATTTCAGCTAAAATTAACAAAGAAAAGCATAATTAAAGCC
The DNA here is from genome assembly GCA_900625125.1 of Dracunculus medinensis. Taxonomy (NCBI): domain Eukaryota; kingdom Metazoa; phylum Nematoda; class Chromadorea; order Rhabditida; family Dracunculidae; genus Dracunculus; species Dracunculus medinensis. Next base: position 102,666 of record UYYG01001209.1, read on the forward strand.
TTGAAATAACTAAAAAGACTAAAGGAATACATAAAAAATTCGTTATCACAGATTTCTATTAAATTATTACAGATAGAGTAAATAAAGCTATGGTTAAATCTCAATATGGATGATAATACTCGAAATTTATGAAGATAATAAAATAGAATAGCTCAGATTTACATATTGTAAGCCTCATGGTCTATAATTTTTATTCTTCTCGTTCATGTTTTGATGCGAAAAATGGATTTTTCCATCAAAAAAAAATTATATAAAGCCTGAATCAAAAAAAAATCTTAGACTTAGAATTATATAAAGCATACACTAATAATAACTATTCTTCTTTTTTCTTACTGGCACCCCAATATGCAAATATCTGAGCAAAAATAATCCCATTCATAAATGATGAAATAAAATAAATGATAATCACCAAAGGATCACCAGTTTCCTTAAATGAAGTGAATATTCTCGCTAAACAACCTCCAAACTGAAGTGAGACCGAAATCAGTGAGAGCTGTCCCGTACTTTGAGCTTGCGTGTTACAATTTATTTGAAGGGCCTGCAATAAAAAAAAAATTAAAGCAATTAAGGTAAATAGGCACATTCTTAAAACAGCCATTCGCCGGTACATTATAAATGAACTTTTAATAAAAAAATTGCTGCTTTTCTAAAATTTTGTTCTACAACAAGTAAGAACTCAAAATCAAATTAAACAAAAAGCTAACTCCTAGTAATACTAAAAAATCCTAGCATTCCTCTATTTAACAAAAGTTGTACGTCTAGAAAGTTATATCGCATTAAACAAGAAAAAATAGAATTGCCAAAAAAATGCTGTAAAACGAGAATTGTTAAAGTTCGCAACAAAAAATGCATAAGATTGCCCAGTTAACACTTAAAGTAGAGAATAAATAAACCTTGGAGACTACAGTAATGGGAATCGTACAAGCCTGTAATGCTGTAAGAAATGAGAATGGTATATATTCAGTCACGACCGCAATTGTCGTCACGAAACAAACGATACCGAACAAAAAAGCATGAGCTGAGCGCCTTGAAAAAAAGAGTATTTGCATGATTATGATGGCCATTTGTATTCCAACAAAGAATGAATCGCCCCATTGACTGAAAATATTGAGATCAACAGTAAATAAATTTCACTAAAATTTCCTTATTTAATTTTACTTCTATTTTAATTTTTTACATTCTCATTTAATTCTTTTCATTATAAACTCGACAAAGAAACATTGATCAAAAAATTATAAATTTGTTGGCATTGCAGACCAGACAATCAGGATGCAATACTTCAGATAGCAGATCTCCAGCTGTACCTCTGTGGAGGAATGGGAATCGGACTATGGTGGCCTATCTGGTCTAGCAATAGGCCACTCGGCTATCCTACCCCCTTCGTTTTTTGTTTATATTTATAACTGAATGAAATGCTAACATTAAAAACCATGGCCTTCTTCTTAATTAACTTCTCTAAAAGAATAAAATAAATAATTGTTGAATTATTTCCCTAACATCTATTTTATCTAATTACAATAGTCACTTAGAATGATTTATTAGTTGCCATGAGTAATTCTTTAAACTATAATAAAATACCTGAAAATGAAACCGCTTCTATAGCTATAAGCTGCATTAGCGAAACATCCAAGAAGTCCAAACAGCTGAGATGCGAGAGATATTCCAGATCCAGTACGTGCTACATGGATTTTGATAATCTGTGGCACAAGAAGCAGTAAAGAACCAGTTGTGATTAAAAGCCCAAGCAGGCGAGAAATAACCAGTGATATACAATGCCCTATAAATCCACCAATTCAACTAACATACTCACATTTATACGGCCTATTAATGAAAAAATAGCCTCTTTTTGATGATTCTTAATTTCAGTTTTTTGAAAAATTTTAGAAAGACAAAAACTGACGGTCGAAAATATTAAATTCGATCAACATTTCATCATAACAATTTTCTGGAAAAATGAAATGTAACATTCGATGAGCGAATCTCACGGCCATTTCCTGAAAAACCTCCAATGTTATAACTCCTAAAAATCTGCGAAAAAAAAGTATACCACTGCTTCAGACAGAAGATTCCAACCAAACCTATCCATTATATACTTCGAAAACAACAACCCTTTAGGCTTTACTTTAAATTCCACAAGTTATTAGAATCAGATCAGACTTTCTGCAGTCAGTCGCTTGGACAGGAAGGCCAAAAAATCATCAAGCATTTCTAATTTTAACTTTATTTCTGCTATGTGATACAAAAATAATCAGGACATTTGTCCTCAAACTGAAACACACCATATTTCTATATTTCTAGCAAACCAAGCGAATGCCAAGAAATCCTCCCTCTTTCTTACATAATAAATTTCCAAAATGACAAACCCTAACACAAGAAAACCGAATCCATAATCTCTAAAAAACATTTTAATGGCAGATAGTGCATTTTTAAATAGTCAATAATGCTGGTTTTTGGCAGAACTTGTGTTTAACAAGAATCAAAACTGTATATTCAAAAGTCTATTTTGAATTAAAATATGTCGTAAACAATAGAATATAATCCTAGAGATAGCAATTAAAATAGATATAGCCAGTTGTGTTCTTCTAACATTTTTATCATAAAGCAAATCGCAAGTATTAATGGAAAGAAGTTTGAATTGAAAATTTGCAAATGTCCAGGTGAATTCTGGACTCCTTCCAGCAATACCTTATAAATCAAACACAATAAAACGCTAAATCAAATAAGTAGAATTCTAAAAATAGGTAATATGCAAAAATTGAAGAAACAATCGTTTTGATAACTGATAAATGTTAAATTATGAAATACAATAAACGATATACTAGAAAAATATATGATACGCTTAAAAACTGAGATTCAAGATTGAAAAGAGATCGCCGATAGACTTTCAACATGTTCTGGAAAAAAAAAGAAAGAACTGTCACTTAAAACTTTCCAAATTCTTTTCGAAGAATTGGATTTTACAAGAAACATATACAATACGATACAAATATGAATGCACATACAAAAAAATAGGTTTAATGAGATCGGTGATGCAAAACTATAAAAAATTTTAGTAGATAAAAGAACTAGCGAAATTATTAATCGCTAACTCCAAAAACTTCCATATCCTCTATATCAAAAAAAAATGGTTTTGCTAGTTTTGGATTACCGAATGTTGTTGAAGCTGCAGTGGTTCCTGAAGTCAAATCATTTTCTATATATATTGCCATTCCATCACCTCCACCACCAATCTAAAATTAAAAATCTGAATAGATTATTTTTTAACAGTGAAACCTGATGTTTACTATTTATGTCAGGGATTTATCCATACAAATCCTTTAAAGTATTTTCGACAAAGAGAATTTAGTGAAGTTCCAACAGTATCTTAACTATAGAACATTTCAAAGATTTACAGCTAGAAGTGAAAGAAGATTTATGAAATTTGAAGCAAAATTTTATAAAAAAAAATATTTCATAATATAAAAAATTACACCAAGAACCGCTTGTTTGCCGCACATAAAATAAGTTGATCGTTCCAATTCGTCTTCGATAAATTGGTATATTATGGGTGCATCTCGTAAAGGACTCACTTTAAAAAGGAAACACTCATTTGTACCAAAAAATCGGTCGGTCCGTCGACGTAAGTTCCAAGGAGAAGAACAGTAAGCACCAAAAACTTCATGCGAGAGAGTTTTGATGATAATAATGGTACTTTGTGCATCATCAATCCTTAAAACAGTTTGTATTCCATATTCTAGTACTACTATTCATATTTTTTTAAGACAAGGATTTTTTTTCTGGATTCCTAAAGAATTTATTCCTGATAATTTTGCTAAATGATTGAAACCACCAAATAATGAAATATATTGGTTAAAATCCATGCAATCGATTGAAAAATTGAAAAAAATTAAAAAACCAATAAAAATAACCTGTTCCATAGTGTGTTAAAACTTATTCCATCTTGAATGGCATCAAATAAAAGCACAGGTGTTACATGAATATATTTTTTCGGAAGATATGACATAAGACAAGAAGCAACATAAGGACTAATAAGCTTCGATTGAAATGTGCGCCCACGAACATCATCTGAGATCACACCAATAAAACCACCATCTATGCAATCTCGCACAACTGGTTCCTCTGGTTCTCCAACCAATACCTTCAAAATGTCAAGAAAGATGCTTAATTAGCATTGAAATGTTTATTATGGCCCACAAAAATATATGCTGCGATTTATGATGAATTTTACAAATTGATCAGATTTTGGGCATAATTCATAATTGTTTCATAATTGTAAAGCTGTCACCTCATTAGAATATTTCTGCAAGACTCGAATAATATATTCACTCTTGAAATTACGTAATTTGAAAGCAAAATCCAGAAGTCCTTTTGTTCCAACACGACATTCAAACGTAACAGCTCCGATGTGATTGCCCAACTCCCGCAATTTTTTCCTCCTATTTATACGCGCTAACCCCGAAGTCTTAAAAAAAATAATCATAAAATTAAGATATATGCAAATGCAACAGCGATTAATAAGTTTTTTTCCATGAAATAACGAAAAAAATGCAAAATCTCCACTTTTTTAAAATTTTAATATTAGATAATTTGAAATAAATTGTGGAAATACGAAAAAATATCAAGATAATTAATAGACAATTTTCAACAAGAGAAATATTCGATAAAATTTAAATCCTTACTCGATAACATCTAAAATGATGCCAAATACAAAGAATAGCAATGACAACTCGGAGTAATATTTTGGGTCCTTCAACCAGAAAACAATCGATGACACGAACAAGATGATTGAAGTGCAACAAACGAAACAACCAGCGTTTCCAGTCATCTATAAGGTAAGCCAAATCATCGTCAGTCGTATCACTCCCTAATTTTCGTCGCAGATATTGATAAACTCTTGGCTAAAATTTTGAAGAATTATTATATAACACCAACATAAATAAGACATAAATAATAAACAATACCAACATAATACAGAATAGACATTAGCATAATCTGACTTCCAAAAAAATTTCCTTGATCATTCAGAAAATTTCATTATTCTATTTGAAAGTCTTGCGATGTTACCTTATATGTCCCTTTAATATGACCAACACTAAAGGGAAAGATCAATAACAAAAAGATGTCTTTACTTTTATAGGATCTTCATAAATTTAAAATAAATTCTTTTTAAAGTCTGATACCTACCCTATAAGAATGAAGCATATCAACGAGCGCTCGTGAAGTGCCATATCGTTGCAAGACCGCTGATATTGAAATATTAAAGAGGGAGTCGTAAAGCACACGTTCGGTAAAAGCATAAGCTTCATCTTCCTCCATGAAGTGTAAAAATACTGCTCCGAATGACGATAAAATCTGAAAAATTCAAAGAAATCCGAAGAAATATATTTAAGTAATAAAATCAAAAAACGGTTTATACCAACGGAAATCGAAGAAAGCTGTTTAAAAGAAAAATAATTTAGAAAAATAGTCCGTAAACTTGAAAAATTACAAAGTCTGGAAATTCACTGAGACGACCCATTTTAAATACACCCATAAGCCTCCCAAGTGCTGCAGTTCCATCTGTATTTAAAAAATACACTTTTTCATCGAACAAAGGACGACCTGAGAATATATTTTTGAACAAAAACAAGATAAAGCTTCTTCATTAATAGAACTTTTGTCGTGAAAAAATCAATAAAAATTATGTAAATTATTCTCAAAAAGTTAGAAACCTTCGCAATCTGTTTGGACATCGGAAACACTATTATTATAATAAGATTTCATATCTTCGAATCGCCTCCCTTTGTATATTGATTTCCACAATACTTTGCGAGCTTCATGATCCACTGGTATATCCTTATTTCGCATTAACCTTTTCGCCTAAAAATAAGATGAAAATTTTTTTTTTACAAAATCTAATTTCCAGTATCTTCGTAGCATAGAAATAATATCGTAATGATAACAGTGGAAATGGACTAATCATAAGATTTAGCTATTATTGCTAAAAAAATGATCAATAAAGCTTCTTCATTAATAAAACTTTTTTCGGGAAAAAATCAATAAAAATTATGAAAATTATTCTCAACAAGTTAGAAATCTGTTTGGACATCAGAAACACTACTATTATAATAAGAAAAAAAACAGTGAAAAACCAAAAAACCAAAGTTTTTTCAGTAAAAAACCAAATACTCATACCACACGATTTCCGATACAATTTTCCATCATTTGCAGTGTAGCGATCTGTCGATCATATTTGTTTGAAAAATCATTAATTTTGAAGTTTGTATACGGAGAAAAATAGGATTGATCTGGTTCTCGGCTATCATAAATGCCCTTAAATAATATTTATCAATCAAAGAAACCACCAGATACGTCCAATTCATTAAATCAGTGGAATTTAAACAACAGTGGAAAATGGAAAGATGGAACATTAAAATACATTACAAATGAAAAAACAAAAAAACAACCTCATAAACCCTTCGAGAATGCAAAACCAAATTTTCCATATTTTTACACAAATTAAAAAGTTCGAACGATTCACTTTTATCCAACTTAATATCTAAAACTTTTGCCGGCAAAATGGAATTGGCGTCTTCGCGCGTTGGCATTTCTCGATTTCCACCAACTGATCTACCACTTTGATTTTTTCCAGAATTTTCTAAAATCGACAAAACTGAGAAATGATTAAATTTATTAAATATTTAAATGATGCATTTATGAAATAAAATAAGTGAATAAGTGAAACTTTATTAGCTTTTCATTGAATTAATCGATCTAATAATAAATGCAATGGAAGGTAACGTTCGAGAAGTTATGCATAGAAAAAAAATTTAACCAGTTAAAAGAAATTTGCTTTAATTTGAAATGAAATTCATTTATCACTTCTCAGCAGTGAACTATTTTCTTTGAATTATTGGACATAGTAACGAAGTAATTCGCTAAATGGTTGTTCCAAATAAAAAAAATCTGTATATTTAGATCGCCTATGATAATGAAACTAAAAAACACTAACGAAGCTAAACACAAAACTTATCAAACATAAAATATTTTTAGCATAAAAAAATCCAGAAATTACTAAAAATTAAAAGTTAAAAATCAAAAAGAAAAAAACAAACTAAAATTCACCGAAAAACAACAAACGAAATAGTGTGGCAAAAATTCTTTTCCAAAACTAAATACTTATCAACTTATTCTTAAAAGTGCTTTTTTAAAAATTACGATTCATTTCATTTCGCAGAGAGAAAAAGAACAAAAAAAGGCAGCACTAATAATAATTTGACCTGCACATTCAGAAAGTCCTCGTGAACTTCGTCGTTCATCGCGTTTCAATCTTCGAAACGATCGCTGAAGTGCAATCGAGATTCTCGACAAACTTCCACGTCGTGAATCCATTTTTATATTTGTGAATATTTATTGAATATATCGACTAAAACGAAAAATTTATCTGATAGGAAAGAAATTTCACTTTTACAACACAATTAAATTATTTTTTTTTTCTTCCGAAATTTCAATCGTTTTTTTTAAAGCAATAAGACAACTGATGAGAGAAAATTTCTGCTTAATTTTTTCAGTATTTCTCGTTTATATTCATCATTGACTTAGAAAAGAAAAAAGAAAGATTACAAAATAATAGACAGCACGCTTTTTTATCTCCGTTAAGCAATAATTTCAGTAAATCGAGAAGTGAAAATGATGAATGTGGAAATGGACAAATGCGAGACTAAAGCTTACTCTTTACCTTTCAAGTCCTCTCAGGCTTGGTTCTCTACACTAATCCGAAATCTTAGCCTCCTAAATATCCCTCAGGCCCTATCATACCTGGCATAACTCAGTACGATCTCTACTGTATTTCATTTTTCGTAGATTTTCGTTTTAATTTCATTATATCATCTTTTCGTTCTTTTGAATTTTTGATAAATTATTTCACTACAATCAACATGATTTCAAACGAGAAACGTCCATAGCATAATGGCAAGGTGATTGCCAACAAGAATTGAGAACTCGATTTTCATATTCAGCTGGAATACCCACGCTACGTTTTGCAGAACGACGAATGCAAAGAAAATACAATCGCTCAGTGGACTATCGGTCATTTCGGAGTTCCGATACCATAGTTGCAGGAATAAAACGGCCATTTAATCGGATTACGCTGACAACTCGCCCATAGAGCCAAATGATTTCCTGGCAAAGTTTATCCAATCCTACAAACCAGCGAAAATAGCGCAAACCATGATTATACAGAAGAGAGGTCGGAAGTTCCGGAAAATTCTCTCAAAATGGTCATGAAGCATTGGAATTTCATAATTTAATGTAAAAAAAAAGTTTAAAGACTCTCAGCTAGCCGGTGCAAACTCAAGAAATTTGGATAATGCCTTCTTTTTTCTTTTTTTCTTCGTAAAAATTGTTCAATTTTGCAGAAGTAATTCTTAAAAGAAATTTCGTTCCGCATTCATTTTGATATAATTTTATAATTTTGATATAATTTTATTTTGATATAATAATTTTTTATAATTTTACTTTTTATAAAATTATGAATAATATAAAAAATATATGAAACTAACCAAATTAATATTATTCTAAAGCACGATTTTCGTCAAACAAAACGCGAATTTCTTCGATAAAATAAAAAAAAGAGTTGAATCAGACAGATCGCCTGAAAAAATGCTTTAAATATTATGTATATTACTATACAAAATGTATCATCGAGAAATAATTTCTAAAAAAGAATGCCTTTCTTATCAAAGAAAATAAAAATTTTGTCTTCTATAGGAACATGCAAATAATAAATATTTTACTGCTGATTAATTACTTAGATCAGAGAATCAAAAATTAATAATCAATGCCGCAACTTGTTTTCTATTGTAAGGAGAAAAATGTTTCAAGAAAAAAAACTTGAAATTAATTTCCAAATGAACTGCAAAAAAAAAAACGAAACGACAATTTCCTAAGAAAAACCACCAATAGCTCTCTCTATAGATTCAATTCTATCAGTGAAAATCGGCCTTTTTTAATTCATCGTTCTTTTTTTATGCTTTGGATTCCTCTAGCAATGCTATACCCTAGTTTACGGATCCTTTCTTAAAGACCACGGACCTTTTCTCAAAGACTACGGATATCCTCACTTAATAATTCTTTAAATTGCACAAAATAGATCCCTTATGTTCTATTTTAATGAAAGCAAAACGGGAAAGTAATGCGATTACGAAAATACCTTCAATTACTATTAATAATACTATTACTATTGTTATTAATATTACTATTTATAACTGAAAAAAGAGTACTAAAGACAAAAATTTGTCCGTTATAACTATAGCCAAAAATATAAATACTGTCGCAAAAGTCGCAATAGTACCGCAGTAATACAATTACTTACTGATATTATCACTTACAGCGCTTATTCAGCGATGTCATACAGTTTTTATGTAACAGCTATTTGTCACAAATAAGTCGGTAAATAAAATGACGAAACCATTAATGGAAATATACAAGTAAACGATCAATTACTCATTTTTAAACAAGTTTGTACTTTTGAAAATAAATAAAATTGTGGAATTCGCATTTTCGTTTCTAATTCATGTTAATATTAATATTACATTACATTAGATTTTAAATAATATTAAATTCAAATATGATAAGCTATACGACATAATTTTGACAAATTTCGCTCAATTTTGGCAATACGCGTCATTCCATTTTTTAAAAATGGCGAAAAAATTCTACGCCAAAGCTGTGCCTTTTCGTATTTCGTTTGCCCATCACTTCCAAACTTATAAAATAAAATTGTTCCAAAATCTAATCACAAAATAATTTAAAATTATAAATTATTAATGGAAACATTCCACGCCACGTTTATGAATATTAATTCAGCAAACGAAATGTTATCGGTAAAATATTAGAAAATATGCATATAGAAATGAATAATGAACTTACCATTTCAAATAATGATTTTCAATGATGAAAATTTTATCAATAAATTATCATCGATCTTATCGACGTTTTTCTTTTCGCGAAGCAACCTCATCGAGAGCCACTGTCATAATCAATTTGTACGATCTTATTTTTCGTTCTTCTCCTAAAGGTCACCTTCATTGACCTTTCGCTTTCTGGAATAAAAGAAGAAATAATCCAAGGATAATTTAATTTTGCTACGAAAATTAAAACGTTCACATAGCAGTTTTTCATAAAATTTTTCATAAAATATAAACCTGATTAATTACTTAATAACGCAAATAAATTTCAAATAAAAAAGCGAATGAAAAAGGATCAAACTCTCTCTTTAAACTCTAATTTAAACTCTCTCTTCTCCATCATTTGAACAGCTAAGAAGAAGAAGTGTGTTACTGCAAAAAAAAAGATTAGCTGACACTGAAGTGCTGATAAAAGATAACACACGCATTATACGGTTAATTACCTCATAACGCATAAAAACTTCGCATGAAATAGATAAGAACAAAGTAAACTTGTTTAAAGAAATAGAAGAAAAAGACGGAAAATTTACAGCACAAAAAGGAACCCATATTATCAGTCCAACTGATAAGCTTATCACTTCCTCGGTGAGTTTGAACTCGCATAAGCGACGTTGACATATCTAACTTGTAGATACATAAATAAGCATAAATTACATATATAACAGCAATTATACCAAGTACTATCCTCGCAAACAAACGTCCATCAAAATTATTAAATCATCTCCCTCAAACGTCCATCAAAATAGTGAAATAGGATGAATGAAACCTCAATGAACAAGGCCGAAGCCGAGACTGATTTTTAGTATATCCGAAATTAATCGGATTGTGTCGCATAACTGTTGACATTTTGGATTTTGAAAGACAAGATTTTAGTTCGATTTTATTGTTATAAATAGAGAAATTTTGACTTATTTGTTAAAAACTTAGAAAGTTCCTAAGAATTTTCACTTTTAAATGGACTGATAGCTGAGGTCGGACGAGCTTCGCAGCTCGAGCCTGAGGTCAACGCCCGGAGCGATTTAAGTTCGAGCCACGAGTTCAATCTCTTGCCTGAGGCTGCGCTGCGACGGAGAGCTTTTCTTTACATTGTCCTTTGACCGTCCTTTTTCGATATTTCAGGCGATGTCTGACTCGGATACAGAATCATTCCATAGTTTTGATAGTGGTAATGATTACGTCGATAATGATATCGAATCAGTTAAAGAAGTAGTCGTCTGGAATGGGAAAATTGCGCGCAGAAATGATTGTTCCAGTGATGAATTGGTTATTAGTCACAGTTCATCGCCAAAATTTTCTTGCTCGTTTATCGCGTCTAATCGACTAACAGAGCAGGCTGATCAAGAAACTGGAAAATTGGCTCGAGCTCGAGAGATTGGCGATGCGAAAGATTCGTTCGATGTTGGAGAAGAATTCCACAAAGATACTGAAATTTCTGAATCATTTCCCACAGATACGCAGTTGTTTGAAGGGGCTTCTTCGGAAGCGAATAACAAGGCCATGGATGTTGATGGCTGGGAGGATTGGAATATCGAAATGGAGAAAAATGAAAATGATACTGAAAAAATTGCAGATGAAAATTCAACATCAGAGGATTTCACAAATCTTTTTCAAGCGAATAAGGTTTAATGCAATTTTCATTCGAAATATTTATTTGAGATATTTGAAGAAATTTACCAATTTACTAGGTTCAGGCGAGTGTTTTATTGCTAAGGCTTTTATTTCAAGCATTATTTGTGGCTACTGCATATCGTAAAAATTCGAGCTAATACTTAAGGCACTTTTAAAGTTCAATTGCCAGGTGAGGAAAATTTTAAGAACCAGTGGAACGAGTTTAACCGGAACTGTTGAGCATAATTCAGTCATATATAATTTTTCGCTGAAATGCAGATTTTACAAATCATTTTATATTCTAATACAATAGATTATTTTGAATTACTATTAAGCCAGTTGGCTTTATTGCTTATTTATATAATATTTTATATATAACAATCGTTCTTTTAAACGAATATGGCAAATAAGCATTTTTTTGGAGTAAATTTCCTTATAAATCGTTTTTTTTTTGAGAATTTTTTCTTTCTTTTGATATTTTTTAATTAGCAGATTAGCAGTTTATTCATTGAAAAATTGTAAAAATTACTGAATTTCCTAGTGAAATTTTTGTTCTATAAGATGGTAAAATTTTAAAATTTAAAGATTTTTCTTTATTGGCTTTTATAAGTAAGTAAAATCCACGGTATAATAATTATATGTTTTTACAGAAAACAACAATAACCAACGATTTTTCTTTTTGGAAATGGAATAATTTTTCTCAAGTGCTAAATGCAGTTGGTTAATTTTTAAATATTTGATATTAGTGCAAAAATTCGATTTATTTATTCATATATTATAATTATCATTTTATTATAAAAACAATTTCGAGGAATGTTGCATTTGCAATTATTTTCTGAAATTGTCTATTCTCATTTCCAGTAATTCAAAAAAAGAATTGCTGGGAATTGTTTTTGAATAGTAGTTTTCATTCATTTTTTATCATTTTAAATTAGTTTTATTTTGATGTTTGCTCAGTATCTTTAATAGTTTTACAAAAATTCATCAAAAATTGGGAAATGAAAAAATTTGGAAATACGCCGATCAAAAACGAGAATTTTTGTATTTCGACTAATTTTTTCAATTTTTTTAGGTGGCGGAATATCAAATGTTGTTGAATCCAGTTTAGGTCTTCCTAAACCTGAAGAACTGGCTGCAGATGAAAAGAAAAAAGAATTCGTGAAGGATAAAGAAGTGTTTTTAAATTCTTTTAAATTAAATTTTGGCCTTTTAGTAATAAAAAATATTTGATTGCAAAAATATTTCTTCCATTTCTTCCACAAATTTCTTCCATTTGAGATTATAGAAAAAGATTATTTCGACAATTTTTCTTGCTTATTATTTCTCCAACATATTGCAAAAGTGAAGGTTATTATATTCGAACTTATTGGTGCATATTAGAACTTTAAATTAACAGCGAATTAAATTTTTTTGTTGAGCTGGTAAAAAGTGGTAACTGGTGACAATTTATAAATTCGTTTTTCGCTTCAAAATTTCAAAATTTTATTTTCAAATTTAGGTCATGCAAGATTCGGATGCAATGATTTCATCCTTTGGTAATTTGCTATCAGGATTTGGCTCGAATATGGTTTCAGGATCTCTGGATGTATTAGAGTCATTGGGTAAAACGGCATTTGAAAAATTGACAGTATCTCAGGAGGTAATCATGTTCTAATATTGCAATTTGTAATAGATTAACATAGACATCATAATATGATAAGCAATTGTTTTAGTTTTTCAAAAATTTTCGAAAATTAAGAGATAAATACTGTACTGAATTAATCAGAATCTGTTAAATTAAAGCTTTTTAAGGAGGGTAAAAGGCGGCGATTTATTTTCGAATCCCATAATGATCAGAATTTGTCGGAGATTCTCAGAGAGCTTCAAGAAGCACAGCGAATCGATGAAATGCACCATTTCGATAATTGTTTTGGTAAATCGAAGCGAAAAAATTTAATTGATTTATTTGAGCGAAGCGGCGGTTTTGTTCATTTGGAAGGGCTTGAAATGCTATCTGGAAACTATGCGATGAAATTTTCATCATATGAAAAAGTGTCAGTTTTTTGGACTATATTGAAGAACGAATATTAAGGCCGAAATTAAACAGTGAAGTATTTTTTTCCATTTTTCTCCTTATCGCAGTAAAGTTTGTCGGTTTTATAATTTTAAATTAATAATTTAATATTAAAAATTAATATTTCTTTGGAGCATGGAATTTTCAGTCATCAGTGTTCATGGTTAATAATAAAAATTTGTATCGGTTGTATAATTTTGAATTTTTGTAGTTATAATTTTTATAAATTGTTTATTTGTTTGTAACGATATTTTAATAATAGTGAGGTAGTATTGAAAAAATCTCTTAATAACATCTCTATCATTGTTCAAATTTATTTTAAGTATTAATAAGTATTCTTAACATTATTAAGTATTTTTAATAGCTATCGCTATTCAAATTTATTATAAATATTATATAAATATTATAATATTATAAATTTTTTATAAATATTTTAGTGCGAATGGAATCATGGCAAAAGCTTTATCAGAGGAATTGAAAGATTGTTGTGAAAATGAAGATTTCGCTGGACAGTTGAATCGTATTCTTTCTGATATTAATTTACCATACGATGTACATTTTTTATAAAAATGCTAATTATTTTAATGCGAATTAAAGATTTGATGCTTATGTGGAAATCTGTATTTCCTCAACGGAACATACGGCGGAAGGGTCATTTAAATGCAATATAGCCAGCTAAAATCTAGATGCTTGTTGTTATAAGAAAGGATTATTACACAGTTTTAGCTTATTATTCGTCCTTTTTTATTATTAGTAGTTTTTATTAAACCCTTTTTTTCCTAAGTATTTAATTTTTCTAAATATTTCTTTGGAGCATGGAATTTTCAGTCATCATTATATCAAAATGTTCACGATTACAATTAATTTTTCTAATTCATTTACACCTTATATTATTACAGGGATCATCACTATTACTTTGCGAATCACAGTGTAACGATCGCTGTTCAAATCTTTCAAAAGATTCACTTTTGGCCTATAATGATTGTTTGGGTTTGGTAGTTTTCTGTTTTAATTTTTTTATTTTTTTTGTTTTTCTCATTGTTTTTAGTTATCTTTTAGATATCTGCAGCATGACTTTGCCGTTTTTTAATTATCCAATTATTTTGACATTTTTTTCTTAATGAGAGAACTTTTTTTGCGATCTCATATATTTCGAGAAAATTTTAATTTCTTTTTTGATTTTATATTTTATCTTTTATATTGTATTGTTTTGCAGTTATCTTGTAATGGTCGTATTTTTAGAAACTATTGCTGATTTAACTGCTGATAGCGTCAAAATGTTCCATAAATTAGCACAGCTAATGTTAATAACTGATGAAAAACCCAGTCCGGAGCCTTTTGTGGACTTTTTATTTTTAATCGGGCGGCGAATTTCGTTTTATAGCAATCAGTATGCAAATAAGTTCAATTCAACAGATGAATTGGACGAAAGAGTGAGTTGCTGTTGGTATTAATGAGGAAATCATAGTTTTTATCTAAACTTATTAGTTTTTAGCATATCTTTTGTGGTTCAAAATATTTCAATTTCCCATAATATTTGTGATTTCCACATTCTTTCCACATGTTATCTTAATGTGTGAATATTTATTTCAGGACGATGAATTAATAACTTCTTTATTATTGGCCGCTAGTGATTCTTACTTATATATTCAACGATGTTTGCGGTTACTTCAACCGATGTTCCTGAGGAATTGATATTTATTCTATTCTATGAAAATTTGCGGTTACTTCAACCGATGTTCCTGAGGAATTGATATTTATTCTATTCTATGAAAATAAAATAAGTATTTTTATATGATTATATTTCTTAATTGCTTATCCTTTGTATATCATGGACTTTCTTGTGGACTGTTCCATTTGTAAACGAATATGACAAAAATTAATTAAACTTGTATGGAAAATTATACTTGTACTCTAGAATGGGAAATTATCCTTTCATTTTTTATCAGTTGTGGTTTTAATACGAATTTATGTCCCTTTTACTTTGCATGGTTCCATTAATCGAAGAATGAAGTGTTTTTAGACTATATTTTCTGATGTTTCGGTTCAACTTGAAATTGGTTGATGCTGATAGTCATATTTTCCACTCTTTAAACACTAGCAATTTATAATCGTCATTATTGGCTTACAATTTACAAAGAATAAAAATAGAAAAAATAGGGAAATTACATATTTGTTATTCTGTTTGCTCACTCGTTTGTTCACTTCGATTTTTCATTTCTGTCATAAAATTTGAAAATTAATTATGGCTTTTTTTTTGTTTTTCGTGTTTTTGACTTATTTAATTTATTTCGAGGGAATATATGAGAATTATTTTTTTATTTTAATGTTTTGCTTTCGTCATTATGTTTTTTATGATTAATATGAATATGTTTCCTACAATTTAGTAAGATCCAGTTAAAACAGTTCATTTCATTTTTAATGGTAGGCTTACGCATATCAAATCGTAAAGATCGGATTCGCACTGTTTGCAGTGCAGCTGAATAAAGTATTGATAATCTGATAAAATTAGGAGTCCCAGGAAGTGTTATAATAATAATTATTTACTATTATAAACGAAGTTTCAAGGTGTTATCGATATGATTTCGGGTTTATTTAATACGATCAAGAATGCCGCTGCAGCAACGGAAGCTTGTAGATCAGTGGTTGAAGAAGTGCGAAATGTTATAACGTGGAATAGTAGTCAACCTCCGGAGGTGATTATTGTCGGCTGTGTTTTTTAAATATCCAAAATATTTCCTTAATAGGATGATTGAATTTACGAAATTTGTGGAATTGAATGGGTGACAGAGATTCTAAATAATTGCAATTAGTAGGTGCCTAATGCCAGTAAATCTCAATTTCAGGATCGAAAAATCTGTTTTCTTAGTACTTCGCAGCTAAGTTCGCTTGTTAAGTGTGATGACTTCAAATCGGTTTCCATCTACTCGAATAAGGAAGAAACATTATTCTATATTGTTTATGTACAAAGATTTGTAGCATTATCAGTTATGTCGAACAGAAATGAAGCGCTGAGAAAGCAAAAAATATTAAATGGCTTGTTTAGATTGATCGAAATTCTCGGTTTATGATTTTTATTTGATTTTTAGTTTATTTATTTTTATTTGATTTTTATTTTTTTTTTTAATTTGCAAAATGAATAATCATTGTTTGGTGGATTATTGAAAAAATCGCAAAATTTTGGAGAGCTTTTTTAGTACAAAAATTTGATGAATTCGGCATTCCAAATTGATGGATTGGATTTTTTTGAAATGAAAAATTTAAACATATTTTTTATGAAAATTGAGAAAAAATTGATAAAAAAAATATTTTAAAATATAATATAATATTTAAAAATAAATATTTAAAAAAAAATAAATAAAATAAATATTAAATTGAGAATTTCTTATAAATTATTCATTTTTTTTTGTGATTCTTTTAGTTATATTGTTGATAAATCGCTAAGCGATCATTCAATTAAAATACTTTTCCATGGACCAATACTTTTTTCTAGTCTTTAATAAAATATATTCAGATGTATTGGAGCCAAATACATTTTTGAATCGCGTTGCCTGCCTACTGATAAGCATTGAAAAGAATGCAACATATCGCGAAATTCATCATGCTTGTTCTTGTGGATTTGATGATGTTGTTGAAAATTTCTGTTTAAATTCTTCTATTGATCCCATTGTGTGAGTTGATTATCGTTATCACTTATCATATTTGCATATCAATGCATGCATTTTATCTAATATATTTTATCGTTTAGTGTTGTCAACAAAGCAACTGTTGATGGTCTTTTGCCCTTGCAAATAGCTGCAAATAATGATAATTATAATGTAGTTATTAAATTGCTCGAATATGGTGCTGATATTCATAAATTAGATTTACATATGAGGAATGTCTTTCATTACGCTGCTAAGAAAAGTCCAAGTATACTTCGAGTACTTAGTTTTTTTTTTCTTTTTTACTCATGTAAATTTTTGGTTTTGGATAAAAATGATTGTAGGTATAACATTAAAAAGCTTTTTTTGGATTTTTCCAGTTATACTTTTTGCTAATTCGTAAGTTTCAACTCGATTTATTTCGTTTTCCACAGAGTAATTTCCCATCGTGTGATAGATACTAAAAGTCTTTATAACAACAGTTTGCAGCTTTTAATGAGTTATGATCGATCTCAACAAGCAATGAATCGCTTCGATAGCGATGGTCTATCTCCACTTTGTTTGGCTATGAAATCTGGCCATGTAGAATGTGCAAAAATCCTTCTCGAATCTGGTTGTTCCAGAGGGCCATTTCCTGCTGGTCCATTATGTAAAATTTTTCTTAGCGTTCCAGTCGATACAGAAGGGTTTGTAGTTATTCGTAGTTATTTTGTAGTTATTTTAAATTTTTATGCATTTCGTTTGAATAAGATTTTATATCAAAAAGTCAAAATAAAATTATGCTGGAATCAAACCGAGGAAGTTTAGTATTTTTTTCTTCAGAGCCTAGTAAATTTTGGTAAAAATAAATGCAATAATAAATAAATTCTTTTTTCAGGTTTATCAATTTGCTTCTTAAGTACGAACCAAATTTTCTTTGTGAGCCTATATGCGATGGTTCTTCTATATTGCACCAAGATTTGGATGCGCCTGTAAGTTTATTGTTCTTTCAATATCATTTCCATTTTCTCTGAACCCTTTAATTTCAACAAAAGCCACGATAAATTAACTTACTGGCAAATCTGATATTTAAATTTCAGTCCAATGAATTGGAGATTTTTAGCTACTCATTCTTATCATGAGCAAAGTGACGAAGGAAGTAAAAGATTCTGAAGATAAAAATAAAAGAACTCCCTTACATCGATCAGTTCAAAGAAGTAATCTCAGTCAAACTCTGGCATTACTATCATTTGAAGTTAATGTGGATGCTTTAGACGAAAATGGAGATACTCCACTTAATATTGCTGTCCAGGTATTTATTTCTTCAGTTTAATTTTAGTTTCATTATTGGTATGCATTTCGGTTATAGATAGGATCGCTCGAACTTGTCAAATGTCTTTTATGCTTTGGAGCTTCTGTTACACTCTTGAATAATGGTGGATTACGCCCCATCGATATCGCCAAAAAATCGTCAAATGCATTCAGGTATCTGTTTTAATAATCTGTTTGAAATCTCCAAAGTGTTATAAATGTTTAAAGTCATATTAATTTATCCAGACGTGTTTTTCAGGGAACAAATGATAGAATGCATTAATACTTTTCTCCAGTCTCCAAAACCTGTGAGCCCCAAATCCAGATGTATTTTTAAATTTCTATTTATTTACTTCTTATTATTTTTTTTATTTTTTACTTATTTTTTTTCATTTATTTATTTATTTCATTCTGAATTTGTTTGGTTAGCAAAAAGCTATTATATGCTAAACAAATAATATTGATAACTTTTCATTTTTAGTTTTTAACGATATAATGCAAATGGCTGCGATTAGGAAACGGAGTGAAATTATGATTAAAAATGAAACTAGGCCAATCAATGTCTTATCGCTTGATGGCGGCGGCATTCGTGGTTTAATACTTTTACAGGTATTTCCTCTTTTTTCACAATTCTACTATACTCCGAAATACGGCAGATAAAAGTGGAAGGCGTCAGGAATCTGCCTTATCTGCCTTTGACCATATTTGAAAGTCTCACATGATTGCGTCCACCTTCATTCAAATAGCATCTGCAATAAGAATATTATCAAAATAGTCAATTTGCGCTGGTTTCATATTCTTCGTAATCCATCAGGAATTGACTCATATCTTGCTTGTCAAATCCTATGATGGGTGGCTCCAAAAGCGAGGAAGGCTAGTAAAAATGAGGTCGGTAGGAGAGATTCTGAAGAGAGAACGTATAGGTGATATTCATTTACTAGAATAGTGTCGGATCGGGAGGCTTGGCAATGTCTTACCTAATCGTTAGTGAAGCGACCCAAATCAGCTATTGGAATATTTTCCCTAATAAATTGCTCATTATATATTCCTCTTTTTCTTCTAGTAGTTTCGACGTTTCTAAGCCACTCTATCCGATGCCATGCTTGAGAGTAAAATAACTGAAGCCACTTCTTCCACCATCTAACTCACGCATTAAAATCGATTCTGACTGGTCCTGATCTTGATTGGTCCTTCTCGCGTTTGGTCACAATACTTAACAAAGCGAGATATGCCCCCGTTAATTCCTGGCGTAGTGGAGAACATGACCTAACCAATGTGGGCTTTATCGTGATATATCTATCTATTTGTAATTTTCCACATAGTTTTAAAATAATGGAAATTTCTGCTATAAAGAGAATATCCAATGATGCGAATCGTGAAAGTTACGTTGCATAACTCATTTTTTAAAAAATCACTTGGATTAGTCCAGAAAAGGATTTCTTAAACCTGGGATCCAGGCTAGGTTTGAAGGAGGTTTGAATTTTGGTAGAAAAAGATTTATATTTTTTCTGGTGATCGCAATTCGAAATTTAATATTTCCTTTAATTATATAAAGAGCAAACCGCAGAAGTTTTATATCATTAACAAAAATCTCATATATCTTCTCTCATTTTATACATTAAAAATATTAACGCTATAAGCTTATGCTACCACTGGAGCACTTGGCATGGAATAAGATAGTAAAATTTTTGATCTACAAATTCATCCCGTCTTTCGTATGGAGTTGGAATCGCCATCTTCGTCTAAACTCATTTCTAAAGTCACCTTCATCCATCAGAATTTTTTTGCAGATACTCATACATATTGAGGAAAAACTTGGTTCATCAGTAATCGAATATTTTGATTGGTTGGCTGGTACAAGCACTGGTGCGATTATTGCTTTAGCTTTGGCTCGCGGTATTCCTTCTAAAAAAAAAATTAATTTTAAAGTAATATATTCAAAGTCTAAAGGGAATTTTTTTCTAGGTTTTTTTGGGCTATTTTAGGCGATTCTCCTCGTTCATGCCAAGGTCTGTATATCAGGTTAAAATCAGAAGTGTTTATTGGTGAAAAACCTTATTCGGATAAAGAATTCGAGCAAATTCTTAAACGTTACTTTGGTGATTCATTGGTTATGGCTCATATTGAAAGTAAAAAGTTGGTTTTTCAAGCAACTGAAAAATATTGATATTTGCATTTGAGATAAGACAAAAATGGTTCAATATTGGTGATATTTAGGATTATGATAACTGCGACATCTGTGAAGACAAACGTCCCTCAGCTAAAATTGTTTCGTAATTATCGCCTTCCTCTTTCTGAAATAAATAATCAAGTTCTAGGATACGACGATCCCTCAAATCTTCTTGTTTGGAAATGCGCAAGATATTCCAGGTATTTCTTAATTTTTTCGAATCCTTCGTTTATATTCGCTTTCTACCAATTTATCGATCAAAACCACCTTCAGTCAACGCACTTTCTTTAAAATTTGCATAAAAAGTGATAACATTTAATATATACTTTATATTTCCTTTTGGTTCTTTACGAAAATGGCCTTCAAAAATGCTTTTGAGAAACCAGTTTTTGGATCGCTATCGTAATATTCCTTTAGTTATTTTTATTTTCTCTTTGTTACAGGAATTTTTCTTTGGTAAAAAGCAAGGAAAATTTTTTATAGATGATATAAAAAATCTTGCATAGTTTTTAGTGCTGCTCCAACATATTTTGCTCCGAAGGATGATTATGTTGATGGTGGTCTTGTTGCAAATAATCCTACTTTAGATTTGCTATCAGATATTCACGAATATAACGCGACACATGCCCAAGCTGTATGTATTTTAATGCTTTTTTTTTCGTGCTATTTTCGACAATTCCCAACTAAAAATAAGTTTTTACGATATTCTAGAAAAATATTCCTATTTTCCAGAATATGGAAAAAGCTGACATTAATTGTATTGTCTCGCTGGGAACCGGTGTACTTCCGGCTAAAAAGATTAAGCTTGGAAAATTAGAATTTGGTATACCACAAAATTTAGAAGAAGGACAATCAATGCTAACTGATTTCCTAAACATGAAAAGCATCCTTATAAAACAGGTTGTTGTTTTTTTTTAAAAACATTTTTATGATCTTTGCCGTGTAAATCAATTTTTTTTGAAATTTTTAAAAATTTTTGAAGTTAAAAATGAGTAAAAAAATGAATTTTTCACTAATCATAAATTCCGCATTCAAACATTTTATTATTTTAATTAAATTAGTTATAATTAGTTATAAATAGCTATAGTCATTAAATTTAGATAACAGCTTCAGATGGGGAATGCGTGAGACGTGCGAGATCATGGGCCCATGGTTTAAATATACCATTCTTCCGACTATCGCCTCCATTATCAACAGATGTTCAGTTGGATGAGAAGGAAAATGAGATTATTATTGAATTCTTATGGGAAACAGAGGTAAAAACTTCCATTAAAGAGAATTTCTAAAGAAAATTTTCCACTTTTACTTTCCTTTACAAGTAGCAAGTAGCTTATTAAATACATTAAATAGGACTGTTCTTTTTTACAGAGATATTTGCGAACAATTGCTCATTCCGATATTGACAGCTTGGTAAAGCTTTTGAAAGGTGATATCTAATATTGATAGTATTTTGAATAGTATTCGATAATAGAATTTGAATATTACTTTGTCTTATACAGCTGTATTATTCTTAAATCATTTATTTTTATTTTATATAAATAAATTTAAGTTAATTTACATTCTATAATTTCATAAAATAAAAATTATATTCGATAATTAGAGATCACAGGTCCAGATTTGGAGAAGAAATTACTAGAGTTCTTTGGAACTTGCAGTGAAAATATTTCGTGCTATATCAGGCGTTAAGCGATTGCAGAACCACAGCTGAGGAAATATGAAATTGAGGAACCAGTATGGTCCAAAAATCAATTCCAGCCTGCATTAAAATTATTATAATTATATAATTAGAGAACTTTTAAAATATACAATAAATTTATATTTTTCTCAAAAATTTCGCGCGGAGCTTAATTGATAGAAAGGGTTCGAATAAAGCGACCGAGCCAACTTAATTAGAAAATTAGAATTTGGTAAATTTCATTTGAATTATAATTTTGATGAATGGTGTCTCACCTTTCTTTATATGATTCACCGTCTCCTTTAAGTTCACATCTCCTACTCAGTGTATGATAATCGTACATTGTAAAACCATTCAAAGTATAAAACATCTAAATTTATAACTGCTTATTGAAGAAAATTAGCAGAGCAGGTTTGTGCAAATTGAGTTTGGTGTTGTTGAATACCAAGTTTTTTATTTCAATAAATAAATTTTTAAATATGGAACCTGAGAAACAAAAAAAATTAATGCAGCAATTGAAGAAGCACAAGCAATGCTAAATCCAATGCACATTGCCATATTTGTCAATGTTTCATAAGCCATAAACCACCTTATCAATGCAAATGGAGCAATAAATTTGAGAAAGCCATATGGCAGAACATCTGGTTCAACAAATTTTATTAAATATAATAACAAGAAGAAAGCGCCACATGCAGCACCGACGCCTGCCCATAATACAAATACTATAAAAAATCTCTGAAATTTGCACATTTAAAATATTTAAATATTTAAATTAGTCTTTCATTATCAGTTATTAAAAAGTAGAATAATGTCTTATTTTCAGAAAACAAACCTCCTATATTCCTTAATGAATTCAAAAAATTAAAAAAAAAAAAGTCAAATGTGTCGGAATGTGTAAATATTTGAGATAAAATTTATTACATATTTAATAAATAAATATTTTAAATATTAAATATAAATTCAGCCATATCTCAGCGAAAACAATTTTTTAAATACGAATATTTCTTAAACATTTTAGATACGATTACAGTCTCAAAAATCCCACTGAACTTTTGCCATAATTTACATTAAATTAACATTGTACTTCTTCCTATCAATGCTTTTTGATATAACCCAATCTTTCTTTTGATTCCTTAATGTCCTATCGAACCTAACTGAATACTTTTGCCATAACATTAGTTAAAAATAATAGAAGGCCGAGGATATCAATGGAGCGTTGTGGTCAATGGGGTATTAAGAGAAAATTTTTAGAATTTGGTGGGCTTGGAAATAATCTATCAGAAAATACAATGGATTTTGACGGAATAACAAGCAGTATGCAGTTTTATAAAGAAATCTGCCGTTTCAGGAAAAATCTTATTAATATAAAATATATTTTTCATATATTTACTGAAGCAAATGCACATTTTCCAGCTCATACACTTTTTTTTTCATTTATTTTTACAATTTAAAAAAAAAAAAACTCTTTACTTGATTAGCAATTCCGACACATGCTCCCGTCATGAAACAATGATGATCTTTGCGAAGAACGCACATATTGCATAGCAAACAGTGATGACTTCTTTTAGGTGCCATACGATTGCATTCCATACAATATTTTCTACCGGAATCATCGAATTTTACCACAAAAGTAACTTTATTCATCCAATTCTGTGGATCATTTTTCCTGAAATATCAAATCTTCCTGGCAATAACTTCATAATTCTGGCATATTCTTGCAATAGTTTTTCTCAGTTTTCTGCTAAGCACAATTATATGAATGAATAAAAAATGAATAAAAGAAAATAAATCATCTAACCTACTATAAAAAACGAACAATATTAGATTAATGGCTAATTCCAACATTATGAAAACACCGAAATAATTGACGATTTCGCAGACATCACGATCACAGGTTGCCGGACACGAATATAGCAAAACCGTTGCTATAATACTGGCTGTAACGATAACCGTGTAGAGAATACCCGTTATGTTGGCCGCTTGATACGAGTTGCACAGCCGCATTTTGCACTACGCACTCAACGTCCTTTGGCCTCGCTTAGGCCACGCACAGCTTTCCTGTTCAAGTAAACAGTCAAATGCTTAATCAGATAATTACTTATGAAATTACGAAAAGATTAATAGGAAAATCCGCAACGATCAGCGCCAAATGAACAAAAATTATCTGAAACGAATTTATTTAACAACACAAACAACAATAGAAATTCTTTTTTCCGGGAAAAAAAAACACAATGGTTTTAATGAAACTAAAATTTTTGAATAATTTGGATTCAATCATTGAGCAATAAGACGAAAATCCACTTTCATCAACTGGCGAAAATATGCAATTCTCGCAAAATTGTAAAACCTCCAAACGAAATTTCGCATGTACTTCGTAAATGCAAAAAACAACTGCACATACATTAAGATACGACGGGGATATTTTGAGGTTTCCTCAACAGCAGCGAATTTTTACCTTTCAGTACGACAGTCGAGCCACCCCTGTCCAATGTGCTATCGACTATTGCTCATTAACGCAAAATCTCAATTGAACGCTCATATACCACAAGCGTCGACAGCATGTTTATAGAATGCTTCCGTCGGCTTCGCCGCCCACCACAAGAATTGGCATAAATCTTACAAGATAAGAAATCTTATTGATCAGTTCGGAGCACCAATGCTGAGGTTCTACTCCCTGCAGAAATACATTCAACGATCCTGGTTATGCGAGCGATACATTTTTACTTTTAGCTATAAGCCAAAGCAGCGTATCTAACCGGCAATGGTGAGTTTAAAAAAAGCATAAAAAATTTATGTAAATATAATAAAAATAGAAATATACATGGAAAATTATATACAAAAATATAATTTTTAAAAAATTCTGAATATTAGAAAACAAAATATAAAAGGAAATAGAAAAAATAATTACAAATAACTGATTTCTCATCGAGTAATTAATTCCAAAAACAGCTTTGATAAAAAGATTACAAAATTGATTGATTAAAAGATTACAAAAGTGATCACGGTCTACTGATGAATTTTTCGATTGTACTCGCAATCAGTTTTGGACCCTTCCTCGCAAGCTCCAACGGCGTTTCATCGGCATTCGAAACTGCGTTAATATCAACACCTGCAACTAAAATTGAATCCACGGAACTATTATTAATTAATTGTAATTATAATTGTAAATTTGAAATTATAGAAAATTCAAAGCCTCTTTATAGAATAAATGAAAAGAATGAATGAAAAATTTTTTAAACAATAAAATAATTCTATTCTAAAATAATTCTGAAAATTTTTGAGGATCATCCAGTTTTATGTATTATCTCGATGCATCTTGACTTTAATGATAATAACTATAACTCGAGATGTTTCAAAATTTAAAAGAATTTCGCAATTTCCTGTATATAAGGGGACTCTTCTGCTTGCTTCTGTAAAAAAAAAGGACAATTTCGAAACAAAAAGAATGTATAAAAATTAACGAAATAAAAAAAATGAACCTGGACTTTCCAAGAGATATCGAAATGTCTCATGAATTTTATCGAGAGGTTCATCTGAATTTAAAATTAAATGCAATGGAGTAAGATTGTTATTAGTTCTGCTGTTCACATATGCGCCATGTGAAATAAGCTCTCCAACGCAAGCAGCTGAAGCCCAACGAGATGCACAGTGCAACGGAGTCCAACCATCAACTGTTCGTGCTTCATGATCAGCACCAATTGACAACAAATATGATAAGCAATCTACATGATTATTATATGCAGCACGATGTAATGCCGTATAATTATCCGCATCTTTAACCTGAACAAAAATAAATATTTATAAACAAATATTTATAGATAAATAAATATTTATATATTTTATATTTATAGATAAATAAATATTTATATATTTTATTAAAATAAATATAAAAAATATTTAAAAAGCAAAAATAGTAAAAAATAAATAAAAACTACAAAAATTTATCAATAATATTATTAACCATTAATAAGCTTTTGTCTCGACTTATCATTTCTTTAAGTGCTTCTAAGTCACCACGCTCAGCAACAGATAAAACTGTTTTTGGTACTTGTTTTGCAGCTTCTTTATTTTCACCAGACGATTCCCATGCAGAGACGAATGGTTCATTACTTTTCTTGTAATTATTTACCAACTCTGTGAGATTCTTAAAATTTTAATATTTTAAAGAAGAAAATTTCGATATTTTGTCTCTATCATAGGCTATTCTATTATCGCACACTTTCAGCCGTAATCCATTTGTAGCTCGAACCTAACTTAATATTGGCTCAACATGTAAGGTTCTGAGAAATGAGATTACAAATTAAAGAATATGGATCGGGGAAAAAATAAAATATAAATATGGAAAAAATAAATACAATATATTTATTGGCTAACAAATATTAGAGTGAAGGAAAAGAAAAAAGGAAGACCTTATAATCATAGGCAAACTGTTAAAAGAAAAGAGCGGTAAAAACAAAGAGGGGCTAATCATTGATAATGAAACAGTTTGAAGAATAGCTAAAAGGAAAAGAAAAGGATGGAAAAAAAGAGAAAAGGAAAGATCGACGGAAATATGGAAGCAACCGCCTATTTTCTTGTGGTGGACCAGATGATCGAAAAGTACCAAGCTTTCACAAAATTTTCCACTGGGCCTGCACGAGTTTCTACCCTAACAGTCTAATAAAACATAAAAATAAAATAAAAAATTAAGAACAAACCTCATTATCGTCAGATATCAGTTCATTATCATTATCAGTTTGACTACTAAAAGACATATTTCGCCAATTCATTGCAGTATTTTCCATCTGTTTTGCGATCTTTCCTCATTGAGTCTTTAGAGTTCAGAAGTTAGGTAGAAATCAAGTTATAAATTACGAGATTAGTTGTAAATTTCATAAAAACGGAAATTCACTTAAATTTTGAACCTTCAAGGCAGTAATGGTTTAATAGCTTCCAGAATGGATCGAGAATGGCTAAACTCCAGCATATCCAAATGTGGACCCATAGGGCACTCAACCACTTAACCCCGAGGTCAAACACAATCTTAGACTACAGCCCGAAAAACCCCGCTTCACTCAGTTTGCTAATCCTGCTTTGCTTCCATCCATTCCATCCACCCACGATTTTGTAAACAATGAAGTGTGGTAACGGCCAGCTAATGCGAAATTATGCAGCCCCTGGAGGGATTTGCTTAATGGCTAAAAATAAAAGATTTCCCGAGATATGAAACCAGTGTTTGTGGTCAGTTCCAAGCTTACTGAGAATATTCGTATCCACAAAACATTGAATTTAAGAGAATAAAACTGACAAAACACAAAAAAATGAAGTCTTTTTCTCAAACTGATAACAAAACTGATAATTGATAATGATTTATGGATAAAGATTAAAAAAATGAAAAAAAGCCATTGTATGGCATTAATTTCTGGACTACGCACATCAAATTGTTCCATCAAAAATTTCCGCCAAGAGAAATCGCATAATCATTTTTTTTGATCTATTTTCAATAATTCGATAGGCAAAATAGGCTTTAAAAAATTTTTGTCTTTTCCTTTCGAGTTTTACATATTAGTTGTTAGGAAAAAAAGTTATCAGACATTGAGCCAACTTGGCCCAACCGACTGCCCTAAAAAGATTGCTTTTGTCGCATTACTTTCTTGGGAAATCTTCTTGGGAAATTATTTCTTATAATACAGTTAATGAATAGCGAAATGCTATATTATTTGCGCTGAGGTCAAGAAGCATTTGGTTCCATGCTAGAAATAAATTTATCATGATAAGAGAAGTCTGCGGGGGGGGGGGGGGGGGGGGGGGTTTGTCTCCTATACTTCTGTTTCACTTGGCTAACCACGGAGCTAAAAATTCTATTCATTTGTCAGCGAAGACAGCCAAATATATGATGGTCAGCGTTATTTACTAATGCTTCCAACAATATTTTTTCGGAGAATCTTAGACAGTCCCTTCCCTAAGATGAATAAATACGAAATAACATCACATTTTCTTCTTAGACCCCTATTGCATCTTCATTTTACGAAAGCTTCTTAGAAAAAGGAGAAAAAAAATTAAACTAATTGTCATAGACATGGTAAATAAGACGTTAGCGCTCAAACATTTCTGGCTAGGCGAGTTCCACTGGCAGTTAGTACGGTGAGAAATATAAGAAACCAAGGGAATAGCCAAACTGCAATAGACTGATCCTTCGCTCTTGAATTTTTAAATTTGACTATTTTACTCCAGCTAAAGAATCCTAGAACTCTTGATAACAAGCTGAACGATAATCAGCCCTCCTTACCTAACTTAAGGTGACTTGTTGACTAGAAATTGGGACCATCAAAAAGGAAATATCTGAAATTTTTATAAATTACGTTGGATTTGTTGTCGTATCAATTTAAAAAATTTAAAAAAATTAAAAATTAATTAATTAAATTAATTAATTAAAATTAAAAATTAAATTAATTAAAAATTAATTAAAATTAATAAATTAATTAGTAATAATAAAATTAAAATTAATTAATTAGTTAATTAAAATTAATGAAAATCAATAAAAAATTAAATTAATTAATTAAAATTAATAAATTAATTAGTAATAATAAAATCAAAATTAATTAATAAATTAGTTAATTAAAATTAATGAAAATCAATAAAAAATTAAATTAATTAATTAAAATTAATAAATTAATTAATAATAATAAAATTAAAATTAATTAATAAATTAATTAATTAAAATCAATAAAAATTAATTAAAAATTAATTTAATTAATTAATTAAAATTAATTCATTGATGTCGCAATTAGATTTATTATATTCAAATGTCCAAAACGACGACTAATTTTTAAATTATTTATTTAACATAAAGAGGAATTATTCGCGTAACAATTAGTAACTCAGTCGAAACTATGGACAAAGCAGAGTCTTCCTACGAACAATTCATGGGAAGGATTAGTCAGTCGGAATCAGCCATAGACCAGAAATTTGAAGAAATTCTCTCAGAACTCTCTGAGGACGAAGATTTCGCAGAAGAAATGGTCCATAAGGAGCCTCACTCAGCTCCTCTAAATTTCTCTTTAACAGAGGCGAAACTGATTAGCGGTGATATTGATTTCATGAAAAATGAACTCAAGAAATCAAAGAAAGCTGCAGATATTGTTGGCATTGGTTTTCTTGAAGGAAAAACTGAAGAAGAAACGAAGAAAAACGATCGAATCATATGGCGAAGAATTATTAGAGCAGCTGGACTGGAAACATCACAGATTAAAACAATCCAACGTCATGGCCTACCGGACAAGAAACCTCGTCGACTGATTATATGCCTTGATTCTCCTAGCGCCACCATGCAGTTGGCTACGAGTGAACAAGCGAGGACGGTTCTACCCTCTGGTGCTTTTTTCAGACTCGAAACTGACCAAGAAGTCATAGAGCAATATCACCTTCATTCAAAAATGTTCGTTTTTACTAAACCAATGCGCGACTAACTTGGGTAGTTGAAAATAAGAAAGCTTAAAAGAATTTTGGCTAAATTATAAAGTTGAAAATAAATCTGGTTTTAGAGCAAATATGGATGCAGCTGATAATGAAGACGATGATAAGGAAATTCCTAACGATGATGATGCCGAGCGTGAAAGCCTTACTGAATCTGAATCCAGCAACGAATCACTGCTACCGCTGCAGGAATCTCCAGAAGAATTCCATACCGTAATATTTTAGCTCTGCCTTCTTCCAAAAAGAACACACCATTCATAGTTTGGCTAGCAGACTCTGCAGGCTTCCGGAAAAAGAGCCTTTTATTTATATCCCTAAGAGCCAAGAATTTTATTTATATTCCTCAAGCAATAGCCATGTTGCTTCTTGGAAGAAACATTCCGCAATATTTCTACCAATATTAATGTCTTTAAGACTTCAAAATGATTTCCGATGCGGGTTTTGCAAATTGTTTCATTTACATTGGTAGGTAAAATTTTTTAGTTTCGCCATCTTATAGTCATCTCATATATCAGTCTTATTAGTTTTCGCTAATTATCCAAGCTAAATTGCCGTATATTGTAGTAGGAACTCGCATATATACGCATATATATACGCATGCATGCATATCAACACTACCTATTATCATTATCACTCTTATCACTATCATTCTCTAACTGTACCACAAATAAGTTCAACTAAGTTTTTTTTTCGAAATATAATCAGCACTTAACTTGAATTCATCATTTCAAGTTGATCACAATTCTAAATTTCTGATTTTCTTATGGCGGTAAATCAACTACTTCTCCACTAAATTATATGCAAAAAGAAAGGACCATATCACTAAAAAAATAAAATCAATAATAATAATATTTGTTATTTTTTACGAAAAAATTTAGAGATTTATCAACGATTACGAACACGAAGAAATTCACGCATCGCTTGATATTGACTCAGATGATAAGAAGCCAAGTGGATGGGAATTTGATAAATTTCTAGATTTCAAGCCGTATTATGCGGAAAAAGAAAATGAATATTACAAATGCTTCGAAACGCGTAACATAGGCCTTTTCCGAAAAATTGTAAATAAGTCTCCACATTTCGCTAAGGTAACTTTTTAAATAAACGACCAGAGAGGTCATTTGGGAATGGGAATCCCAAGAATAGATTTCTTTAGTGCAACACTCCAATAAGAGGTGGTCTCTTGCTAATATGGATAAATTAGCGATGTCATGACAATTAGATTGCGATTCTCGTAGTTAAGAAAAAAGAAGAAATTAGGAAGAAGCAGGAGAAATAATGCAATATTCATATTTTTAATAGCCTAAAAGACTTGTGAATCGCTCTAAAATAGCTCTTGCTTAACAGATTCTAGATATCCACCAGCACACTCCTCTTCATCGAGCTGCAACTCTAGGCCTGGTGGAATTTATGGAGATTTTGCTTGCGGCAAATGCGGATATAAACTCGAAAACGCCACTTGGATGGACACCACTGCATTTTGCTGCTTTTCGAGGGCATTACAAATGTGTTAGACTGTTGCTCAGTAAAAATGCTGATGTCAATTGTAGAACAAATGCGAATGAAACACCGCTGCATTTAGCCGTAAGCAATCCTAATGTGTCGAAAAAATCATGTTGCACCATACAATTACTTTTAATTCAACCAAGTTAGTTCATTTAAAAATTTTTATGCAATTCTACTAAACGCGATTTCTCGAAAGAACTATGTGATATATTCTATTATTCATCATCATCATCGATAATTTACAAAGATCCTCAAGATTTTCAAAGGATCCTTCAAATTTTGAGGAGAAAAATCATTTTTATCATTCCTTTTTGGAATTTTTATCAATATATCCTTCAATTAAACATGCATAAATAGCTCGCTATAGGAATAACATAAGGAATAAGGAATTTTTTGTAGCTATAAATAGCTCGTCATAGGAATAACATAAGGAATAAGGAATTTTTTGTAGCTATAAATAGCTCGTCATAGGAATAACATAAGGAATAAGGAATTTTTTGTAGCAAAAAATAGCTCGCTATAGGAATAACATAAGGAATAAGGAATTTTTTATAGCTATAAATAGCTCGTCATAGGAATAACATAAGGAATAAGGAATTTTTTGTAGCTATAAATAGCTCGTCATAGGAATAACATAAGGAATAAGGAATTTTTTGTAGCAAAAAATAGCTCGTCATAGGAATAACATAAGGAATAAGGAATTTTTTGTAGTTATAAATAGCTCGTCATAGGAATAACATAAGGAATAAGGAATTTTTTGTAGCAAAAAATAGCTCACTATAGGAATAACATAAGGAATAAGGAATTTTTTATAGCTATAAATAGCTCGTTAAGGAATTTTTTATAGCTTATTACCTATTACTATTTCCGCCAGGCTCTTATGAGTATTATTTCCTGCATTCAAAAATATAAAAGGATTAATAGGCCTTAGGACTCGAGAATTTAATCAAAGTGGCAAAAGTATAGATGCCACCAGAAAATTTAGAAACCGTTCTTACCGATCCAGGCAACCGAACCTTCAACGATTCGAAATGTGCTCAGCCAAGTCGACTCAGTTCATTTCGAAAATATTTAATTAAATAAGATCGAATTTATTTTATTGCCATTATAACTCGATAAATTTTTACAGACATTGACAAAAATGCTCTCACGAACAGCGGAGAATCGGCGTTTACGATTGCTGCACAAATCTCTGTCGCATATATCAATTGCTTAAATTATGAATTTGATCGAGGGGCATAATGGATAAATCTATGGATCGCTTTATTATTATCGTAAATAATTAAATAATTCAACTATGCTGGATTTTTTTGGTGTAATCAACGACATATATTTTCTTTTTTTCACTGCAAATCAAGAATGATTATTGATAACAATTGATTGATCAATAATGGCATTGATAACTGATAATCTTCGTCGATTGTGCAAAATTTTATTTATTATTAAAGCATTTTTTGCCAAACACTGCTCATCATCCATCCCTTTTCATTTGTCGACAGACGGACTATATATGAATACTATTAGTATTTCTCCAAAGTTGTTTTTGTTTTCATATCGCCCTTTTAAATGCCTTGGTCCTAGAACGATAACATGTTTACTATAAGGTGAATTGGACAAAAATTGCTCGCCTACTAATTTCCCATAATTGTTGAATGTAGTGGCCAGTTTATGGTTTTTGTGGCTAAATGAAGGAGTTTCATATATGCGTTTAAGAAAAAGATATAAGATATTCGCTTATCACAATTATCGCAATCAATTATCAGTTATCGATTATCACAAAGTTATTAGTGCAAAAGTATTATGAGCCGATGAAAAGTTGTCAGATGAGTACAGCGTTTTCATTCTCGAAAGTAGAAATAAGGGAATGTCACATATGCGAGAAACTGATAGGTGAAAAAAATGGCATTTGTAAGACAAAATAAGACTGTCCACCTAGCCTTCGTTGCTATAGTGTTATTCAGTGAACAACGAAGCGCTGTTGCTTTCATTGCATAGACATCCGTAAACATTAAGTGATTGCAAATCAAGAATCAATGATTATTGATAACCACTGATTGATCAATAATGGCACTGATAATTGATAATCTTCCTTTATATTCACAGCAAAGCGTTCTCACGAGGGGCGAAAACGAGTCGTCTGAGGTCGTTTAAAGGGTTTGCTCATTAGCGTTCTTTTGATTTAGTCGGCGAAGGAGAAAAATGCCTCAGCTTCTTTTAGATTCAAATTTTTCTTTTTTTTTAGCCAACAAAAAGCGATGAAGTTCTTTCACAATTGTGGGCCAAACGAAGCTATGGTTGTATCAGGTTAATTCTTTCTTTTTTTTTTTTCCTTAAAATCCACCATTTTTCGCTGGCTGGCTAGCTGTCTGGCTGGCTGGCTGGCTGGCTGTCTGGCTGGCTGGCTGGCTGGCTGGCTGGCTGGCTGGCTGACTGGCTGGCTGACTGGCTGGCTTGCCAGAACAAGTACGAATATGCATGGATTTTTGTAAGACACCCTTCGGTAATCTCAGCATGGACTCTTTGAAATGTGAATTATTTATGGCCATTTATATTCTTTTATGTTTTTTTTTGAGTGAATTTAATTAGTTATTTTAATTTAATTTTATATAATTTTATTTTAATATAATTTTATTTATAAAATTATTATCATTGATTTTGTATTATCTGACTTATAGCGAATTTGACGTATTGCTGTAAGGAAATAGTAGAAGCTTGTGGTAGAGGAAAATGATGAAGAATGATCATTTTTCTTAAGATGCAAGACGGACAACATAAATTATTATAAATTATGGAAGGAAGTGGTTAAAAAATCCATTCTGATGAATAGTTCTGTGATGGGAAAGGATATTTATTAGAATGAAAAATAAAAGAGAGAAGAATAGGAATAAGATATGCTTACATGATTTCTCGTTTTCCTATCTCTTCCCATTGTCCACACAATTTAGAAATTTATATTTATATGTTTTCTTTCTAGGGTATTGTTTTAATTAACAAGTACAAGTTTGATAGGGTACCACAGTTTCTACAGTCCTTTTCCTTCTCCTCATTACTTATAGTGATTTGATTGAAAAGTGATTAGGTTCACTCCTCTGGCTTGTTGAAAATTTTTGCCAGAGAGTCGTTTTGTGATAAAAATAAAGACGGATTACCAACGTCTCTCGGATTTTTGAAGAACAGATTTGCTCCTACGGAGATTCGTATTCCGAAAAAAGAGCACTTTTACTCCTTTATATTGATTTGGCTTTATTCTTCTAATTTTATTTCGTTTTTTTCGAAATAATAAATTAATTATGGTTTAGGTATGTTCCATTCATCTCCTCTATATATTATTGGTGGTCGAGCATTTGTTTTTCCAATTATACAAATGGTTCAGCGAATTCCATTAAATACAATTACACTGGAAGTAATAAGTCCTCGTGTTTATACTCAGAAAGGAGTTCCTATATCAGTTACTGGTATTGCACAAGTAAGATAATTATGCAACTCTTTAATATTAATGAAAAACTTTATTAGTGGTTTTTGATTAAATTTGCTTTCCTCCATCCTCTCGCAGCATTTTCACATTTTGTTTTATTATCATTTAATCTCATTAATAATCTAGAATTTGTCTGAAATTTGTTGTAAAAGTTTCGCACTTATAAATTGTCTCATCCATATTCTTTCTTTTTAGTTTTATCCTTCTTTTACTTCCTTTTCTTTTTTTGCTGCCTTTCCCTTATTTAATTCTCTTTCTACTTCCACCTTATTTTTAGTAATATCCGTCTACTTACATACTATATATACATGCCAATAATTCCCATAGTATAGTATAAAAAAAATTTTCCAGATAAAAATTGAATCGAGAAAAAAAGAAATATTAGCAATAGCATGTCGTCTGTTCTTAGGCAAGACGGAAATAGAAATAAAACAAGTATATTTCGAATTTGTTTTATTACATTGCTTTTCAATCATTTTTTAACCATCAAATTTTTGAAAACTTTTTAGTTATTGAACAAAATTTTTAAATTATTGAACTTTTCATAACCAAAATTTTTTTATTAATATACATATGATACCCTTAGTAATTTTGAGTTCTAATAGTGTTAAGAGAAATACTTACTTAATTAATATTAATATTAATAATTAAAGAATTAATACTTATTACAGTTACTGTTCTTGATACGTTTGGTAAAAGTTTTCAGATATTTTTCAGATAGCTCTTGAAACTTTGGAAGGCCACCAACGTGCAATTATGGGTTTAATGTCTGTTGAAGTATGTTGTAATTTCTATAGGTTCTTCATGGTTTTTCAAAAAATTTATTCATTTCATTTAATCACTGTCTAGCGGTCGATTTTGTTTGAAAACTATATTCCCTCTTTTTAAGTTGTTTCATTTAATTTTTTTGTTTTTTGGGAAAAATTATTTATCATTATTTACTTTGATCATTATTTATTTATTTTATTTAAGGAAATCTATCAAGATCGTAAAAAATTCAGCGAAAAAGTATTTGAAGTGGCAAAATGTGACCTTATAAATATGGGTATCTCGGTTGTATCGTATACTATCAAGGATATACGCGATGATCATGTAAAACATTTCTTTATTATATTTTTATCGTTTTTTCATTATTTTTTCCATTCCATTTTAAATTTTTTCATGTTATTTCTCATTTTATTTTTTTCTTAAATGAATATTTGAAGGGATATTTGAAAGCTTTGGGTATGAAGCGGACGGCTGAAGTAAAGCGGGATGCCCGTATTGGTGAAGCTCAAGCAACAAGAGATAAGATAATTAAAGTGATGGTTTATCGGTTTTTTAAATACTGATAATTCATGATTTTGCTACAGTTTAAAGCAAGTGTAGTAGAATCAGCCAAAAAAAAATAATGCTGTTAAAAAAAGTTATATCAAAAGTTATACGATAACATAAGCGGTTTTTCGAAAACAATTGTTTTAGAAAGTGACTTTTACCTTGTAAATTAATATTTTTTTTTTATTTTATTTATCACCGAACTTTTAAGGAAGTTGCAGCAGAGGAGCAACGTATGATAGCAAAATACAAAAATGATATTGAAATCGCTAAAGCCAAACGAGATTTTGAATTAAAACAAGCGGCATTCAATTATGATGTTAATGTTAACAAAGCGAAAGCTGATTTTGCCTATCAACTTCAGGTTTAGTTTTATTTCTGATGGGAAATTCTCCTGAACCCGTCGAGCCTTATAGATAAGTATATTATTTTTTAGGCTGCTAAAACGAAACAGAATCTCAAGGAAGAAAATATGCAAGTGGCAATCGTCGAACGTACATCTGCTATAGAAGTCGCAAAAGAAGTAATTACATTTCGCCCCATATGCTTCTAATAAATATAATTACTCACTAAAAATTACAAGAAACGACAGAATAATTTAGTTCTTTGGGAAAAATTCATCATAAATTAGTGTTCAGGAAGTGATTCGAAAAGAACAAGAATTAAATGCTACAGTTAGGCGTCCTGCAGAAGCTGAAAAATTTCGATTGGAAAAGATTGCAGAAGCTGAAAAAGAAAAAATTATTTTGAATGCTGAAGCTGAAGCTGAGGCTGCGAAAGTGGGTTTCATCCGCTAATATGATTCGCTTTTTAAAATCTCACATTTTAATGTTTGTTATATGGAAAATTTAGTTTTAAATTAATTTAATTTTAATTAAAAGGATTAATTAATCAATCTTAATTAATTTAGCTCCGCGGCCAAGCTGATGCTTATGCTATTCAAGTAAAAGCGGCAGCTGATGCAAAGCAAATCCGTGAAAAGGCTGAAGCCTTTAAGGAATTCAAAGAAGCAGCTATTACTGAGATGACTATCAATATGCTTCCAAAGGTTAGCATTTTATCTCTGAATTGAAGTAAATTTATTTCAAACTCGTTTTTATCCAAATTATGAGTTTTGATCATTTAGCTGGCCAATAAAGTAGGTGAGTCAATGCTTGACGGTGTTAATGAAATAAAAATGGTGTCAACAGGTCAGAGTGATATTGGTGCAGCAAAGATTACAGGAGAGGTTATTATTTATTTTATTATTTCAGTTTATAGCCCCTAGTTTTCATTATTATTGCAAAATTATATGATGTTTTTATTTCTTTTTTTGTTTCTTTTTTTTACATTTCTTTTGTATTATTTTATTTTATGTAGTTTCAGATGGTCAGTATAATGGAGAAAATTCCACAGCTTATGAGTAATGTCACTGGCGTTGACTTGTTCAGGGTAATTTTTAGCATTTGATAAATGGTTTTTTCTGTTTTTTTTGATTTAATTAAATTTTTTTTCAGGGACAAGTATATTAGTAATGCAACAGTTGTTCACTGGTTTATTTTTCGCATGTACGCTTGATGCAAATGTTTTATTTTTCTTTATTTTATTCTTTTTTCTTTGTCTTTCCATTATCAAAAGTCTTTTAATATAATGATCTTTTAAGAATTCATCGAACTTTTCGCTTTGCCATGGCTTTTATAAGTCTTACAATGCTTCATTTCGATGGTTTGGTTTTTGGTGTTTCTGCCTTTTTTTTGTTATTATTTTTCATCTTTCAGATTATGATAAACAATCATTTTTTTTATTTTATTTTATCGATAAGCTTTTGAGAAATACTGTGCTTGTATTATATATTGTAGAAATATCGCATTGTAATATATCATGAAGAATGTATTTACTATTTGTGATTATATTTGCGATCTCATATGTGTGCTATATTTCTTTTTTATGGAATTATATGTAATATATTGTTTTGTACAGTTATATTTTTTGCATGAAAATTATTTATTATTTTATTTTTTTAAAAAATTATTTAGATTTGTAAATATTTTTGCAAAAAAATTTGTGGAAGTATTTGTGGAAAAAATGGACACTAAATAAATTGAAAGTCTGAAATAATTATTTGAAATTGAAAGCTTTTTTATTGGAATTTATAGGATTTAAATATATTTTTTAAGAATTTTAAGTCCCTTAATAAAAAATGTAAATAACGATTCGCAAACGTTATACAAAGTAATTTGAAGAGTAATTTAATGAAAATATTTCGATGAGGTAAAATAAGATATTTTAATACATTTCACACATAGGATTTTTGTAGGCTACACAATAGGGAACAATAAAAGAATAAAGGATAATAGATATATGAAAAAGGGAACTTGAAAGTGGAGATGGATCACCAGTAGTGTTCAGATTTCACTTTTAGCGATAAGATTCCCTTCAATCAAGGGAGAGGATTTCTGTGATAATCTAATTACCCAGCATTACGAGGACTTTGCTCTTAATGATTTCTTCTTTTAAAGAAATTGTAATGGCTGGACCAAAGTCGAAACAGTGTCTAACCTGTCCTAAGAGCTATTATCCTCAACTACCTTCACTACATACGATTATATACATATATATATATATATAAGGCAAAAAGTGAAAGATTCAAACTGACTTCTGATTCCTTCGCCAATGAAGAAAACCGAAAAAATCGGCAAATCTGCAAATGCAAATGCAGCAGGAGTTCGAAGAATCAGCATGAGTTTTTCAAATGAGATGACCTAGACCTATTTTTCCAATAAATAATATATTTCTATTGATCGTTAACGGGAAAAACGATTCAGATCGGGGTCACGATGACAATTTTTGTATTTTTCTTTTCATAAATTACTTATCAGTTTATATGCTATTATGTTATTTGCTCAAAAATTATCCTCAGAAATTATCAGAATCAGAAATTATCCTTAAAAATTATCAGAAATACTTAGTTGAATATGCAGAAAATCTTGACTTAAGATTGGGCTCAGATTTGAGCTTAAAATCTTAGTAAAATAGAATGATAAATTGTTTAATAAATTTGAGTATAAAGATTTAGTAAAGCTTTTTTCATTTTTTGCCAACACACATTCCATTCCGTTTGCATTTTCCTAATGGAACTAAAACCTTTCCTTTTCGCCGGAAATTTATTAGAGATAAAAATATCGGCGGATCATCTGATTAGTTGTTCTTTTTTTTCGATATTCTTATATATATATATAAATAATATAATCCAATCTTAAGAATTGCCTTAGGCAATTTTCCGCGTACTTATTTGTTGTTATATAGTTCCGCGTACATATAGTTAAATGAAATAGGGAGATAATTTTGCGCATAGGCATTCGTTATCTATTGAAGCAAATCATTGAAAAATTGTCGAAAATTCGATTATATGGTTCAGAAAATTGAAAATTTGTCTTTTTCCTTTCCAAAATTCAGTATAGCCAAATTTTCAAAAGTAAAATTATAGTATCTTTTTCAATAAGAAATCAATTTTAAGGTTAATTTTGAAGTTGAATTCTTTTCGCAGAAGCAGAATAGTTGTATGATTTCTTCCATTTAGTTCGAGCCATCGAATTTGTTTGATTTCTGCCTTCGACTGGAACAAATATTCCTATCATAAATCATGAAAAATCATGAAATTCTAGATGCATGCGGAGATAATCGTTTGCATTCCTATTTCCATTTGATTCTTTAACTGAAGAATTTTTCCATGTTAATTAGTTAAGCCAACCAAATTGCTGGTGCAAGAAGAAGAATCATTTTTATAGCTTTCCTTTGTCTTGTAGAACTATAGAAAAATTTTCTATAGGAAATCTATCATTTCCATTTAATTTATAAACAAAAGCCGGTTATTGAGTGCTTTACGAAACCCACCATTTGCTCTTTTGTAAAGAAATATTTAGCAAAAACATTTTTATTTTTGGTTCAAACGTTTCGAATTCAATGAAAATTACAATTTCTTCATAGTTGGAAATATTTATTATTAATAAATCATACAATATCGTTATTTGAATTATTTTTTGGCCTTTAAAATTTTTTAGTAAAAAATTGACCTATAAAAAAAAAATCAAAAAAAAAAAATAAATTTCAAAAAATTTCATTTGCTTTTTGGAATGTTTCATTTTGGTCTTTTTTTTTCTATGCAGTTATTTCACTTTCTAATTGCAACAAAATGGTAAATATTCGAAAATAAAGAGCAAAATAATTTTTATAAGAAAAATAAAATAAAAATAGAAATTGTTTTGGAAAAACTGGTTTTAATTTGCCTTGAATCGCGCAAAACCTGTCAAGTTAAAAATTGGAATGATGTTAATCGCCCACCTGTGCTTCCATTCTCAAATGGCTCTCTGGTGATAATAAACCTCTTTCTTATCACGTCAGCCAAAGTGGACCTAGCCAAACCAAATATCGTGAATGGTGTAGGAAGAAATTCGCTTTATACGCTCACTATAGTTTCTTTCGTCGAAATATTTATAATTCCTCTATCATCTAACCAGTAAATATTAATATCATATAATATAATTTTTTATAGCAAATTCATCAGATAGGAATAAAAGCCTTGAAGATCAATAAATAAGAGTTTCGTCTCTCTATTTTGTACTAATACATTTTGCACTTTAAATCGAAATTTCTCAAAAATTCGATAAAAAAAATTAAAAATAATAAAATAATAAAAGATATAAGTAAATGAAATGAATTAAATTACAAAATAAGAAATCAAAAAGTTTTACAAAATTTGTAAAAAATGAAATTTTTATAAAATAAATATTTATTTCTCAGAAACGCCCTTTTTAAAATTTTAAAGTTTGTTTTTCATTTATTTGCGATCATTAATTCTATATTAATTAAATTATTAAATTTTATCATTTAATATTTCGTATAACAATTATCAAAATATTTGTTAATAGGTAAATTTACGCAAAATTTCTTATGATTGGTTAGCATTCACTATTTCTGGTTGTACTCGTTATTAAAGCTATTAGGACGGGAAATTTTTGCTAAAGGGCGACACAAAGGCGATAAATGGCTTGCAATACGCCTGCATTGCCAGAATTCTTTAATAACAGATTTATTCCTGCGGGAACATCGAGGTCCGAATTCCATTGCTCGAGGCGATAATTTAAGCAACAATTATCCAATCCTACTTATCAATTATTTCATTGCGTATTTTTCGTTATATTTTTTCTAATATTTCTGGATTGTTTATTATTATTAATTGATAAATGGTAATCTAGTTGTTCCCATTAAAATTTGATAAAAATATTTCTGAAAAGATTCTTTTAGCTTTGTCGATTAGACTGAGGAAAAATATAATTGTTTGGAAATGAAATCCGCCCTCACTTATTTTTACTTTATTCCACAAATTCAGCAGTTGTATTATATTTTTCTCACCGATTAAACTATATTTTCATCGTCGATACAACATTCACCACTTGTTATTTATTTTACTATTTTCAATAAATCGCCTTTAATTTTATTTTCAATAAATTTATCTGAAAAAAAGAAAATTTACAACAACTGGTTTCATTAGTGGATAGCACTCAGCATTCTTCCTTAGGTTAGACTGCTATTAGAAAGAGGAATCTTCGCCGGAGAATCATCTGAGAATTACTGGTGAACCCACCACCATTCGGATAGGTTTCACCGCAAATTGTTACTTGTTGATATGTCGGATTTTTTATCTAAAGTATTTTTAATTTTCCCACTAATCAATCTTTTTCACAGTAAGCAATCTGCGAGAGATTCACCAAGCGATAGGATCGAGTCTACTGTAGCCATCCGAATAAATATTCGTCGAGGATCGAGATTCGACCTCTCTTTTATTGTTACCTCTTTTTTATTCTTACAATTATTTCATAGATTTCAATTTCTTTGTCAGCAACGGTTTTACAGTTGGAATGAGCGATGGATTTATATTTGTTATAGAAAAATAGAGATTTAAATTTGGAAGCCTAGCGTAGGCCTTTTTTAAATTCTTTTTTCAAATTAGTTATGACAATTTAATGATTTTTAAATTAACTTTTTTCTCCAAAATTTTCATTTCTTTAGAGAAAAAAAAATCACATTAACGATAATTTAAAAAATATGAAGCGAATTGAAGAGAAAATAAATCTTTTAGGATATCAGTGAAATATTTTATGCTAATGAATTTCATGCTTTCACATCTCTCTAAAGGCGTAATGTGATATATTAATTTTGGCTTGGCTTGGCTTGGCCCATGCTCCTGGCCAATGATATTTGCGGCTACTTGCACTTCTGCACTCGATCATCGCTTGGCTAAAATCTCTCATCCTACTAGCAATGTGGTAAATCTAATCAGAAATGGTGAATGCCATTCAATTATAGAATTAATAAATTTTTAGAAACTTGTCCTCTTTGGTTTTTTATTCTTATTTTGACATACATCGACTTTCCTTTCTTTTAATTTCCAAATCGATTTGCTGAACGGTTTTAATTTATCGCTCATTATTTCTCCATAAAATATATTTTCAATCTTGCGATTTTTTATCATATTTTAAGGCACTAATTTTATCAGTGACGAATATCGATGAATGCTTTAATTTTCAGTAAAAACTTTCCATATGATTTTGTTTTAAAATTTTTTATTAATGTTAAACGGCGGATCATATTAATCCGTGTATTTACAACTAAA
Organism: Dracunculus medinensis; assembly: GCA_900625125.1. Taxonomy (NCBI): domain Eukaryota; kingdom Metazoa; phylum Nematoda; class Chromadorea; order Rhabditida; family Dracunculidae; genus Dracunculus; species Dracunculus medinensis. Next base: position 145,455 of record UYYG01001209.1, read on the forward strand.
CGAAGCATCATCGAAGCATATTTATATCGAAATCCATCGATAATTAAGCGCTCACTTATTCACATTTAATCACTGTTAAAGCAAAATTCGCTGTTGAACAATTACAGTTATCACTCAACAATGCGCCTGCTAGTACTCTTGCATGCGATCTGCATGAGATCTGCCTACGCTTCCTAAGAATCTCCCCTATCTCCTTTAAAAAAAAAAGGCGAAACAGGCGCAAATATTTGGAGATTTCTGAAAATAATTACTATTTTTTTCAATGAAATTATTTTATCATTTATTCGAAATAAGGGAAATCGAATAAACGGGAAATGTACTTTTAGAAAAACATTGTTTTTCCGTTTATGAAATTTTATCGACTAAACAAATATTTGCGATCGTTATCGTTCTTTCTTGCTTCGTCCATACTATTTTGGTATTTATTTTTAATTTTTCGGTTATTTTACTTTCTTAATGTTAATATTAAATCTATTATTAATTATACTAATAATTATTAATATTGTCAATTATTATTACATATAAATATATATAAATAAATATATGTAAATATGTTGATATTATCGTTACAACTATAGCGATAATATTCACTGATAACTGATAGCACTGATAATGATTTATTTCTTTGTAATAGCCTCCACCATTTCTAGTTTGCATGAACTGTTAAGATGCGATTTATTCACCAGAGAGTCAATTGGGAATAGGAATAAAATATAGTTTGGTCGGAATTTAGGACCACCGATTCATTTTCAACGGCAAATTGTTAAAAAGTGTGAATCGAAGCCGTAATGGTCCTAGTTGAAGCAACATACCACTCCGCTACCTCACTCTTATGGATTAATAAATACCAAATTCTCCAATGTTATAAAGTTATCTATATTGGTACCAATTTTCAATTCAACCACAATTTGATCTAGTTATTTGTAAAAGCTCACATCAAGTACCACAAGTATCAAGTACCGATATTATTTTTTTTTAGTCATCATTCGTTGTTTTTCAGTGTTTCCGTTCAGCAAACCAAAAATATTGAAATATTCTTTGTATATTATATTGTAAATAAAATTTCAAAGTAGGTATTTGAAGCATTTTTTGCTTTTTTTCAAGAGTAGAAAAACTAATGGACTTCAAATTTCTGATTTTTATCTTCAAATTATTTCTTTCTCAGCTGTTTTTTTTTGCATCTTATATGGCAATCCAACTTTATTCTTTTACCTGTTTTGCTGAAATCCATAATCAATTTTGTCGTATTTATATTGCAGTAAACGAAATATTTTCACAGAAGAAATGGTTTCTTAAGTAAATAAATAGGAGAAATGGAAACGAAAACTTCATTTCATTGTGGAACTATCTCAGTGTTCGAAGGAGGGAAAAATAAATATAATCAAAATAAAAAATAATAAAAATAATATAATCAAAGCATCACTAATAATTTTCAATAATCAGAGCTCTGAATTATTCTGCTTTTTTTTATCTTTTATATAAACACAGTTATAAAATGGTCGAGTTGCTTTGGACGGCGATGCCAGTGTTTCTTCAGTCCACGTATAGAGACAAACCTGTCATGCAATTAAATAACGCTGGAGAGCCATATGTGTCACATTCTCGCGAGTGATTATCTGCCAAAATAGGCTCGTCATAGATGCCAGAAAAACTGCTACATGTTGTTAAAAGGTTCCGATGCAGATGCCGATGCCGATGCCGTCTATCTATCTATTCCACATTTTCAGATTGCATGAATAAAATCGATGTAAGCTTGTTTAAATATTTGTGATACGTATTGTAGGCAAATATTATTTGTTTGATTTTTCTATAAATATGAGACCGATTTGCTTTAAGATTAATACGATTCATAATTTGAAAATCATCCAAAATCTCAACCCTCTCATCCTTCGCTTTCGAAAGTAGTTTTATAATAATTTTCGCTTACTTTCTTCATTCACATAAATTTTTTTATTAGAATATTTTTTTTTCCAAATATTCATCGGTTGTATCAATCATTAATTACTTTCCTAAATAAGTAACTGCTTTGTTATGAGAAATATACTCGATTATTCAACTTAATGCTGCAACTCGTTCAATTTATAAAATTCACTTCTTCTCCTTCTAACAACAATTCACATTCATCATTTCTGGTTCGTCTACGTTGAGAAAAGCGGTACAAGTGGACTCCTTGCACCATTTGAATTTCGTTTTCTCTAAGCAATATGCTATTCGGCCATCGCATCTCATTGAATTTAATTTACTAAAAATCTATTTTTCTATCCTTTTTTCGTTGGAAAATATGAATAAATAGTTGTAATTCTCATTGATTTATTTTAAAAAACTGAAATCAATATAAAAAGAGAAAAAAACAAAAATTCAAAATCAAAATTGCTTCGCTTAAAAACCGGTTTTGCAAAAATATATCGAAGAATTTCACCTTCGTTCGGCTCGAATTTATAAATTTTTTTTCTTCAATATGGTAATTTTATTTGTTTGATTTTATTAAATAACACCATTCGTTGATTTATTATACAGAAATTCTCCAAACTTCCCAGTTTTTTTCGAAAATTATTATATTATATCTGATAAAAGATAATGTTGATATTGATGTTTATCGTGATAATTTTCGATGGTTTTTATTTTCGGATTTACATCCTTAATGATAATATAATATCTAATATAATATAATACCTATATAATATAATATAATATACCTTGGTGATAATTAATGATAATTAATTAATGATGATTGATGATTAATTTAATCTTAATGATAATTAGGATAATGATAATTTTCATTAAATGAACTCACAGACGAATACGTAACATTACCATGTTTTGGTTCAATTTTTTTCGTGTTTTTCATTTTTTTTATGAATATTTGATAAATATTTTCACAAATTTTAAATAACTGAAGTGCTAATTTCTCCACATAAAGCATATTTTAAGCATAAATGGTGTATTTTTTATTCTTTTCAATAGGTCCGATTTTTTTTTTCAACGCTTTTCTTTACGAAACAATGAAGTCAATTGTTATTGTATATTCCTTTATTACTGTAATACGTCGTTCAGTTCCTTCAAATTTTTTAAATATTTAATTGAGTTATCGATGAATTAATGAATTAATAACTAGAAAATCACGTAAATTATCATAAATAAATCTCTCTTTTATCCATTCTTTCATCCATTAGTTTAACAGTTTAACAATTAACAAGTCGGATGATTGTATATCGATTAGAAAAGCAATGAACCCATGAAAACTTGTTTGGAATTATGTCTAATAATAGACATTTCTTTCCATTAATGTGGTTGATATCACATTCGGTACGCTAGTATATTTCACTATAAACTGAGAATTTTTGGCCTTTTATGGTGGAAAAATAATTCCCCATGTGAGCTCAGAAATTTCCGTCTTTTTAAATTTTTTCTTTATAATTTTGCTTATACAGTTGTTGGTTTTTAAAAATTTTGTGCTATATTCACTTTTAGAAATATATTTCTACACATATATATATAGAATAGAATCTTTTTCTCACCTTCTGTGGGTCATCCTGAACCTCGAGTACTCTATTATAAGTCTGGGAGCATAAGGATCTGTGTAGCGTCTTAACTTTCCCTAGCAGTGCACTCTTCTGAACTAAAGTATAATCCTAGAATCTGTTAAAACCACTAGTTTAGAAGTCATACTCCCTAGTGCTCCTATTACCACTGGGGCTGCTTAGGCCTTCACTTTATATATATATATGAATTCCTAATCTTCTGTGCTACGGACTCTTGGTAGTCTGGTGAAGCTTGCACACATCTTGTGAATCCGTGTGTTAAGAACTAGTTATATATCTATATTTCGTATCAAAAATTAACTGCTTGTTTTAAATTTCAATCCCTTATTTTCTTAAATTTTTAAATAATTCGTTTGTTAATTCGTTCATAAATTGAAATTTCTATTTGCGTAGTTTAATCCTGTTTTACGAATAATTTTACCAGTTCTCAACAGTTAAAATGAAAATAACGAAATAATTTTTGCAGATTATAAGCAACAAAAATGGTTGAAATGCAACAGATTATCGAACTTATTCTTGCAATATTCCTTCCAGTAAATTTTAAATTTCTCTAAATTCACAGCTAATAGATAATTTTTAGAATTATTTGCTATTGGAAAATTCATAGCTCAGAATTCGTTAAAAGAGCAAAAGTTTTATGGATTCAGTCTGCTGGCTTTTTATCTTCAGTTTTTGTCTTCGAGCTGTAGGTCCCGATGAAACCATTTATATAAAAGATAGACTGGAAATGTGGAACTTAAAATTAAATGAAGGCATATTGCTTGATGCGAGTGACATATTGCTTCGACTAAAATATAGCCATCATAGCTACCTGATTCTCGACGGGAATAAATCTGTTGTTTAAAGTGTAGTGTCAACTGTGCTTCTGTTTCATTTCGCAATGAATTCTTGATAAAGGCAGCTAAACCAGAAATAGTTAGCTATTAGAAGACAAAAGATATATCTACATTATCAATTAATCAACTCGATACTGTAAATTTCTGTGAAAAAGCTGAAAAGTTCTTTAACAACCATATGTTATGATCGATGGTATCATTAATCTTTCTTGGATGGGTTCGCAGATAAAAAATATGAAAGCAACAAAGCTTCGATGGAACTTTTTGCACTATAATTTATTGATATTAATAAGAAATTAATATGAAATTATTTTTCAGCCGTTAGCGATATTCATTCATGGTGGCGATTGTAATATTCATGTGATCGTAAATATCATTCTCTGTTTTTTCTTTTGGTTGCCGGCCGTGCTTCATGCACTTTGGTATTGCTTCTTCCGAGCCTAAAAGAGCTGATTTCTGTTGGATTTAGTGAATGGGTTAGCTGCCATATTTCGTGATTTTGAAGGCATTTGGACAGTTATTCTTATTTTGTGTGATTATTCTTCAATAATAGTCGTCGTAAATTTATCTTAATTCGCAAAATATTATAAGTATGCGGAAAAAATTTATGAATTTACTTTTTAACTGACATATTTTTTTTTTTTTAAAGATCAATTCTCAAAATTCTTTTCTTTATCAATTTATTGATATTTCATTTTTTAATGTTTTATGAATGAGGAAGAGGAACATTTGAGCTGAATTTATATAATTTCTTTCTAATATTTCTTTTTTTCATTCATTTGTAATTTTAAAGAATTTTTATAAAAATATTTTATTTTTTCACTCGTCAAATTTCAAAGGCTTATCATTACGAAAAGACGATGAAAGCCAATATCTTATGCGTGCATGCAATTCGCATTTATGTCCTCGTCTTTTCGCAATTTCAGCCTTTTTGCATGTTTTCTTTATTTTACATTTTTTTATCTACAAAATGAATATTTTCTAAATATAATACAAAACTATTTTTACTTATTTTTCTGTTCGAATTTTATCTCATTTTTCAAAAAATAAATTTTTAAATACTGATAATATTGATAATAATTGATAATAGTGATAATAATAATTCTTGAATAATAATAATAATTTTTCAAAATATACTTAAGGATTTTTTTCCCAAAAATTTTGCTTCATCGCAACGAATTCTCTTTATTTTATTTGTATAAATTTTTTCTGAAACATATGAATATGTTTATTGAGTGGTTCATAAAAAAATTTCTTTCCATAAAATTCAAATGGCCTACCCAACGTGCCTTATATGATGTACAGCTATTATTTTTTATAGTATTGTTTGCAATATATGATGAATAAATTTTTTCGCTAAAAATTTATTGTGGATAACGAAATCCTTCGTGTCTCGAAGTAAGTAAGTGGTTAACGCTCACCGTCAGCGATCGGGCTCTGAAAATTACTTGGCTCATTATCATCTGGGCTATGCTGCATCGAATGTTCGAAATATTATATGCTCCATCCTTTTAACAATAATTTTAATATGATTTTTTAAATTTAATTTTATATTATATTTTAATATTTTTACAAATTTTTACCGAAAAAATGGAAAATAAAAAAAAAAATATTAGTTCTGAAGATTTAAATATTAATATCAGAATTTTTCTAATGACTGTGCCAGCCTAATAATCTGGCTAATTTCAGTTAGAAAATGCAGCACTCTGTTAAGTCGTATTTTGCTTCGACAAAGGAGCAACATTTTAGGTTTGGTTGCAACCCTTTTACAATTAAACGTGCAATTAAACGTGAAAATAAAGTGGTACTATATGTACTCAGCTGACCTTCAACCTCATTTCATCGGTCACCAGGAATATCGCAATTATTGCAATTTAAAAAAAGAATTCAAAAAAATCAACGAAATATATTTAATTTATAAAATATTAATAAGTTTCGATGTGTAATTTTGCAGTATTTATTAGAAAAAATGCTTATAGGTTAAATCAAAAAATTCAACTGGTTTCTTGGGCCATTTCCTTTATCAGTTTGATAATCAGTTTAATTAAGTTCGAAGAGATCGAATTTATAAGAAATTTTCTAATTTAATTTTATTTTAAATTTGAAAATATAAAAAAGTGATTAACTAAATCGATTCAATGAGTAATCGACAAATAAATATAAAAATTAAGGAATTTAGTAAAAAGAGACACCAAAAGTAAATAAAATTTTGCAAATGTTTACATTTTTATTCATTGCCAATTATTTTTAAATAAATATTCCAAATTTGTGGATTAAACGAAAGTACTGAAATGTAATTTACAGATATAATTTATAATCACTTCAGAAATAATCACTCAATAAAGAAAGAGCAAATTTAATGCTTTAAAATGCGATAAAAGCCAAATATTCCTAAATTCCTCTAAATTGAAATAAAAATTATTTTATTGAACTTACACTATCGCATAAAAGAAAGAGTTAAATATTTGGGCCAAATTCGATCCGATGGAATCCAAAGCCAACTCGATAAAGATTTCTAAAAATAGAATTTTTCATGCATTTTTCGATAATTCATTTGCAATAAATTATGAAGGATTTTTGTATAAAAAGCTATGGTTAATTAAATAGAAAGAGTGAGAGAGAGTAGCCGAGTCTATCTTTATGCTGAGATTACCTTTTTACCATTTCCAGCGCCAAGATTCCTATTTATTAGAAAATCTAGCAGTTCATGAAGGTTCAATTATATCCCTATTCCCATACAACCATCTGGCACAAATTTTTCACTATATTAACAGCCAGTGAAACGAGTTCAATGTGAAATTATGAGCGCTAACCACTCACTTATTTAATAATTAACGAAAATATACGAGCGAAAAATTAAATTAAATTGTAGGAATAAAAAATTATGCTATATTGTGCGATTTATTATTATTATTATTATTATTATAATAAAATATTATTGGAATTGCAAATTAAAGCCGTTTTTAACAAAATTCGTTCAAATTTAATGAAAGAAAAGCTAATATTTAAAAATTTAAATGCGGAGATATCGCAGGATTTAGTATCGACAAAGATTTTAAAACAATTTATACACACGCAATAAATAAAAAAATAAAAATAAAATAAAAAATAAAAAAATAAAATAAAAATAAAATAAAAAATAAAATAAAAATAAAATAAAAAATAAATAAATAAAAAATAAATATTTTGATAAATATAATTAAGAATTCTAGAGAAAATGTTTTAAAAACTTTTAATAATAAATTTTAAATTTCAAAAATATGCCATAAATTTAAACATTAAAATTAACTAATTATGCCAATTTTAACGGAGTTTGAGATTAATAAAGAGAGCGCATCCTAAGAGTCTATGCAATCAGAAATGCTGAATACCATTAGAAGAAGAGAACAACCTTTTCCCATTTCAAGACTTAACCAATTTAAAAATCTCTTTAATTTTCTAAGGAAACATCCATCCGGAGACATCTTTTAAGGAAACATTTCCTTAAAAGCAACAAAATTTTCCCAATTTTTTTTTTCTTTTTTGATTAATCATTTAAGCTTTCTGTTCTGCTTTCTGTTCATTCCTAGATTAGCTTTTACCATTACCATTACTATTAATACTGATTACCATTCTTAGCTTTCATTCCTAGATTGATAGCTTTTTTTAAAAGAAAGCAAGCCTCTGATAAGAATTATACGTATATACCTACTTTTATAACACCCGAAGCGTTGTTAAGGCAACCGAATCGTTGTGTGGCACAGCAACTTCGCGAATGTATCGACATATTGTGAGCAATTTTCTATTTGATTAAATGTTTAGCAACAAATACTTCCTGTATTTTTCTATCGTCCAGCATATTTCAGAAATTCACTTAATGTTCCATAATCTGCGGGCATTTTCTCAGACCAAATCGAAAATTTTGATAGTATTCTTGTTATGTATCTTTCACATCTGAATTATTAGCTATTAAGCTTCCTATTTATTTAAGATTTCTGTTACGATCATTTCTTTTTTCCGAAATATCACAGAATTTATCAGTTCTATATTCTAGAAACTTTATGATAAGCAATGATAACCCCAAGTTTAGAAAACAGCTGACGAGCTTGTAATTAATACATTAAATTATAAAATATATTATAAGTTGCAAAGATAACGATAAGATAACTCAATATGGGAAATTAATGTTTAACATAGAAAAAAGAATTGAGCAAAAGTCCCCTATTTAGATTTCTATATATGGTTAAAGTTAGAATTCATATTTAAAGATTTTGTATTTCAGACTGATAATATGAGTAAAGCATTTATTGGTAAACCAGCGCCTTCTTTCAGCGCGGAAGCTGTGGTTGATGAAGACTTTAAGAAGATTTCCCTATCGGATTATAAGGGAAAATATCTTGTACTTTTTTTCTACCCTGCAGACTTGTAAGTCTCCTCTTTTTTAAATTTGTCGAATTTAAAATATCCTTCTGTTGCGCATACTTATCTCAGTGTTTGTGTTTTAGTACTTTCGTATGTCCAACAGAAATCATTGCATTTTCTGACCGATTCGATGAATTCGAAGCATTGAACTGTGCCGTCGTTGCCGCATCGACGGATACTAAGTTTTCACATTTCGCATGGATACAGACACCCAGAAAGAAAGGAGGACTTGGAAATATGCGTATTCCTATAATTGCCGATCAGACACAACGCATCGCCAAGGACTATGGGGTGCTTAAGGAGGATGAAGGCGTTTGCTATAGGTATCTCGCACACTTTATTTCGCCCTATAGGTATATATAATTAAAGCTGAAAGCGGAGATTTATAGCTCTTTTCTATCGAAGATGGTGAATCAAAACCTGAAAAATTGGAATATTTTTAAAAATTTCATATTGAAATAATTGTAGAGGATTATTTATTATTGATGGAAAAGGAATTATACGGCAGATAACGATCAACGATTTACCAATTGGCCGCTCAGTGGATGAGATTATTCGTCTTATCCAAGCGTTACAATATACCGACGCACATGGAGAGGTGCTTCATTCATGCTTTAATTTATCTCTTACATGCACTTTGCTCATATATCGCCATTAAAATAAAATCAGAATAATTTTTTAGGTTTGTCCGGCTGGGTGGAAACCTGGAAAAGATGCAATAAAACCAAATGCAATCGACTCTAAAGAATATTTCGAAAAACAATAAAATAATTTTTTATAATTTTTTTGTGCCATTAAATATTAACAAATCTCTATTATTAAAAAATATTATGAAATTTCTAAAATCTTTCATTCTGCGATTAAATGAACCTTTTTTTTCCCTGAAACGAAATAAATAAAAATTTTTATAATTTTAATTTTATTTTTATTTGCACAAATTTAAACAGTACTGAAAACGTATCTAAATGAATTTGTCTTCAAATTTTCTACAAACTTGTATTAAGCAGACATACTTTGTGTTTGTTGTCATGCATGCTTACGTATATTACTGGTTGCTTAGATTATGATTCCTCTGCTACGTATTTCGCTTCCTCGTTCATTTTTATTTTCCTCGTTCCTCATTCAGTTTCCGCCCAAGGTACTCATTTTACAAACAAATATACATCTATATATTTTATATAAATGCACATACCTCTTATAGGTATATATATATATGTAAATTTATAATAAAGGTATATAAATTATTTGCTTGCATAATATATACATAGGAAATAAATGCGGAGAATATATACAGGTATATAAAGAAGCATTTGCATTAGTACATATAAATACTTTAGGCATAGACTCTATTTACATTATTTAAAGATAAAAATAATAAGATATTTTAGTAGAACAAAACTTTTAAATCAAGAACCAGGATAGCTGAGTGGATAATGGTTTAGATTATTGTATTGAGGTGCAAAGTTTGGTTCGTCCTTCTGAAATAAAACTACTGACAAAAAATCACTGCGTATTGTTGATATTTCTATCGCCAAGTGAATCACTCGTAAATACTGCCAAGTGGGGCTAACAGCCAGCGTAGCGAGCCTAAAAAATCACTTTAGTTTACCCAGTAATCAAATCTGAAATTAGTAAAACCTGGGTTTAGCCGACTGCTGTTCATCATATTTATAATAATTTTAAGTGTATGAAAATTTATCTATCATATTTATTTATCTCTAAACTACCTATAAATTGATTTTTTGATAGAAATTTTTTGCGATACAATAGATGGACTGATCTGCACGATCTATAACTACTATATTTGTTCATTCCAACGAGCAATAATCATTATCGAAATAAATAAACCGGGCAAACAAAATTTTATTTGGTATTCCTGCAATTTTTTTTATTTTGCGTCAAAAAAACTAACGAATTTTTTTTGTCATCGCACATGACCCTTCAAAAAAACTGGTTAGGCACTCACAATTTCTATTTATTTTATCACCTGCGGAATGACCAGCGGAAAGCGGAATTTTGCCAGAATTCACTCATTTGAGGCTAAAATTATTGGCGGCTTCCACGCACCACTCGGGTTTTTAATTTTAATAGTTCGTACGCTCGCCCGGATGGCATTCTCGGATGAGCGTATTCGATATGATAATTTAAACTGCCACTCGACTATTCTATTTTGATTTGAAATTTTAGTAGCATCAGCTATGATTTAACTGTGGCGACATGCATTATTGTAAAACTAATCATAAAACCATGAAATTTTAAATTTTAAATTATCAGTCACGCCAGTCCCGCCTGCTTTTTTTGCCGCTTAGTACCATTTAATATATCCCGCAGTTAATTTTTTATATTCACAGAATTTTATAGACCTGTTTAAAATTAGTAGAATTTTTACATTTTTTGAAATTTACTAACGAAAATTTCTGAATTGAAGCGGGTTTATGGCTAAATAACTAACGTCTTCTTAACAAATTGTTGCCGCTTTTTATCGTTTTGTCATTATTGTCTGAATCATTTGTTAGCATTACTGCGATTACTGGTGTTTTCGTGAAAACATCAAAATTCTTCGTCGTTTAATGCCACCATTCTTATTTTTCAAATATTATATTTAGCCTATGCTATACTATAATTATTAATCGCTTTAAACTATAAATTTCCAATAAATGAAAGATTTGCTGAATTATTTGCTAGTCTTTTTTTTAGCAACATTTTTGGCTTGGCCTGTTCCACTAACTACTGTGCTGGGGCTTTTTCACCAGTGAGACACTTGGAGAGGTGAGAATCGAGAATCGAACCTATGTTGCTCAATATTAATTAAAGAAATATTCAATTCAGTCGATGTACACATATTAGAGCAAGAAACGATAGTATTTATAGATTCTTAAGCTATGGTTCTTAAGCTGAGAAATGGTTAAGAACCATCGGCTTATAACTTTAAAAGGTATTTAAAAAGTAACGCGACCAATTTAGATTAATTTTTTCCGGATGATAGATGATAATTCTTAAAATATTCATATGGTACCACGATTTTTAAAAAGATTTAGCATAAAGAAAACAATTCAATAAAATTTTTCTACTAAAACAAAAACTAGATAATCATTTTATTCGACCTAACGAACGAAACTTTTTTTCTTGAATTTTTATCTTAAAATAATTTTTTTAAACTTTTTTAATTTAACCCAACCAATATTCTTCTAAAAAAATTTTTATTGGTTTCTATGTTTTTAAGATGGTTGGATTTTCTTAGTATGATAAAATTGATAAGAAATTTTCGCCAGTGATAAATTGGTGGAAATCTTGCATTTGTGCAGTTTGATTTAAAAAATATCAGTTCTGCATTAAAAAGGGCTATTATATCCATTATTTCGATAGATCAATAGTTTCGTTGGCTGGAAGGGAAGTTTTAAAAAGAGTTTGGCGTGATCCCTTTTTTTTTATGCAAACCCTAAATGCAAACTCCCGGAAAATTAATTTTACTTAGCATTATTGGTAGTTATCGGTTTTCTCAATTATTATTTTACAATTAATTTTCGTTATCGATCTGCATTAAAAAATTATGGTATCAGTAAAATAAACGATGAAACGTATGAAATATTTTAGTATGTCGACAAAGGAAACTGAAGGACTTCCTTTCGATCATGACCATGAAAAATATCGATGCTGTTGTTATGGTATGCACGTCAAGGTTGTCGCTGATTTCGAAACTTTCTCCTTTTTCAACTCAAAAATCAACATTGCACTGCAAAAGCGAATAGGGAAAAATCTTTAAAAATCTAATTTTGTTGCACACAAGTTTTTTGTTTGTTTTCAGAATAAAATTGTAACTATTTGCAATCTTAATGATTTTTAATTTTTTCTTTCTTAAATTTTATTTTTCTGATGCGACTTCTATCTTCTATTTTATGAGATTGCTTATAGTAAAGAGAGCTTTGGCATTTACCATTTTTGGTTTGGTTCACTCCATTAGCTATTAATATGGAATTCTTTTGCCTTGGGGAGCGAAATACAAGTGGGTCCACTTGGATTTTGCTTTTAATGACCATTTACTCCCATCAAGAAGCAGTTAAACTATAATTGCTACGCCCCCGTCGAAATTCTATCCAACTTGTCAAATTTTGGCTGAGAGTTTTTTGGGTACAAACTGGAATAAAAATTTCTGAATAAATTCCAAAATTTTTTTTTTTTTCAGACAGGTTCCTATATAATAGCGATAATCTCAGCATTTTACGTAATAAGTAATTTGGTACTGAAAGCGGTCGGATTATCAGATATCGGTTGGAACTGGGAATTGCTATTTTTAGTCGTCGATTCAGTCGCTATATTATGCTTGCTAGGTGGAATATACTTCGAAAAAGCTGCATTGTTACAACCTTTTGTTGTGCTCACTGTAAGTGATTTCAAAAAAGTAACATTAGCCTATTATTAACGTTAAATTTAAGCAGGTTCATACAATTCCTTAACATTTTATTATTTTCCTTAATTCCTTAATGAAAGGAATGCATTTTATATAGCGATTCGTTCGAGTAGAATATGTTGTAACACATTATACATTGGTAAATCATAAATGGGGAATTGGGGAATTGGCTTGGGTCGGCGCGAATTTCCGAATAGAATGCGAATCTGACTAAAACTCCGTTTTTCAGATATTGACGTTGTCCTTTTTGATTCTTCTTTGTTTCTTTTTTTTCTCCGCATGGCTTGATTCAAATTCCTATGCTAGCGAATATATCGAAATGCAAATTCGTGATGGACTACAAGAAACGGCTGAAATTTTGGCTGTTGAGCAACAATATGGTATGGTTGATTTAGCTGAATTTATTCTCCTACATTTATGAATATATTCTTTTTGCGCTGATCATATAAATAATTATCATAAAGATATCATATTATCTGAATAAAAATCTATTGCAAATTCTGAAATATATTTTTTGCTCCAAATATGATTGCAGTAATCTGATTAATCTGATCATTTTAGTTATCCCACTCTTGGCTGCTATTATCACATTTAGTTTGGCTATTGCTGTAGTTATTCATATTTGGTTCTTATTCATAATTGTTCGATGCGCTCAGTACTTTAGAGACTTGGAACCTGTAAAGGTGAAATATTTTATCACCGTTGATTTCTAAAATTGGCTTACTTTCTCAAACTCTTTTTGAAATTTCGTTTTTATAATTGATAAATTTGAATTTTTGATATTTCATATTTATTAATATTTGAATTTTTCAGTTGAATTTATCGAAAGGTTATCGAGTGGAGACTTTAAGTAATTCAAATATATTCGATCATGTTTCCGTTCATTGTTGAAATAATTTTACTATCAAATCAAATGATCAAAAGATATTGCAATGCTTTAATAATTTAAAACAACATAAGATAGTATGAAAATTTCTTTTTTTATTTTCGAGTTTTTAATTGAAATTAAAAGATTTCTTGAAAAAGATTTTTATGGAATTAGAGCAATGCGGTCACTTTTGTGCTTTTCGCTGTTTTCCACGATCGATTTGGTGTGCATCGAATTATTTACTGCAACAGAATATTATTGTATTAAAATAGTAGGTTGTAGTCCTTATTTATTATATATATTGCACCGTAAAATTTAAAGAAATCTTTCTTTCTTGCATGAATTCGATTATGAATGAAAATCGTGAAAATATCAATTTTTTGCGCAATGACATACTGATCGTCCTCTTAAATTGGCGAATTCTGAATTCCTTTATTGGATACCCCTTGAAGCAAAGCGGGGTCCACAAAATGTTTTTGTAAATTATTATAGAATGAACTATAATATTTCTATGATAAACTGTATGATATTTCTATGATTAATGGGTTTTTTTCCAGAAAATTTTCCAGAAAATTTGAGGGTTCTGGCAAAACTTCTCTTTGTTAAGTTTCAAAACCATATTTTATAAAAACTCTTTTGTGAATTTTCTTCATATTTCTTTCTTGTTTTTTTATGCATTAACCTCAATAAATGATTTATTTAATTCACATTTTTAATATTATTTGCTAATTATCGTTTGGATACGCTCAACAATCATTTTGGGTTCCTTTCTTCAATTTTTGCAATTTTACTATTAGTTATTTGATGAATGGTGACTGTTTTCGGACATCACATGCATAATGAAAACAAACTTATTTTAGCTCGAATAGGAAACTAAAAATTGCAAAGAAAAACGAAATAACTAAAAAATTTTCCAATCCATACTTAAAATAAGATGAATTGTTTAAATTTGAAAAATATTAATTTGTTGGAATAAATAGAAGATTTAAGACCACTCAACTAATTCAGCCGCGGGTCAATTAACTTCGGTGACACAATTAAGGAATAATGTCACCAAAGTGAACGATTGGCGTCATGCTGCGAAGTTGTATTGTATAAATTTGCCATATTCTCGAATAACTTTCTTTTTTTTTCCAAAAATTTCCCATTCTACTCTTGCCGCAAGAAATTATCTTTTTTTGCAAAAATAATTACTATAATGTTTTGTAAAAATATATCATCATTTTCAGCAGAAAATCTCTTTCTTGCTGTAATAACTAGTACCATTGTTGATTCTTCTGAATCCATCGGCAAAATGAGTAAAGTAGCCTTATCCTCTTGGCCTGATGCCATAATCGAAAATAATAAATCCCCTTGAATTATAAATATATTTTTTTTAGCGATCTATTTGAGACTATCGATTATTATTTTTTCTCGGAAAACTGCCTGTAGGCTTAGAATGAATTGTATTTCATAAAAATGCAGTTAGCGAATAGATTTTTCAAACTATAATAATTAATTAGAAAAACGATTAACTGAAGAATAAAATAGAATATACGATATAGAATCATATATTTTGTGATGAAAAAAACTTAAAAATGGCTCATTTCATTTTTTGAAAAGAAAGGATTAGAGGATAATCCAGTAATATCGATATGATCAATCATAATGAAATTCGCAGCAGAATTAAATATTCATATCAATTTTAGGAGAATGAAGGGACTCGAAGAGCTGCAGGAAGATATGCCTATATGCAATAACACAATACGTGCTGCTTATATATCAGCAACAATATCAATTGGTTGTCTTATCGCAGTGATACTAGTATTACCAATTATTTATTATCGCTTAGAGACTACTCAAACTAAATTACAAGAAAGGATCGCAGCTTTTAAGGTTATCGACAAAAGTTTGTATTGAGTCACCTTGATAGTTACCACGAATAGCTAAGAGGAACACCATATGCCATCTAAAAAAAAAAACCATTAAAACATTCAGAATGGATAGCCTTAAAATTCTCATCCCTATTTATCACATTTTGAGATGGTTTTTCCTGCATAAGTTTAATCAAAAGTTTAATCAGAAAACGGTAGATCAACGAAGAATACTTTGAGGACTTCTAAATGGACTTTTTTCGTGGATTCTAAATAATAATTTCGTGGAACTCTTTATTCTCTTTATTCTTCTCTTTTGTTCTATTTTTGAAGTCGGTTGAATCGTCAATTCGAGAAATCGATGCTTGGGTATATTTGCAAGCAAATCGGTTTGCTTAAATTTGTAAAATGCTAAAAATGGATTGTTACTTCTAAATTGATGGAATTTCTAAAGTTTTTAGTTTTCAGTATACATCTCGTGGTATATGGCAAGATATAATTATTGTACAAAGTAATGGGCGAATAAAAAGACAAGGTATGGCTCGATTTTTATTGCAAAAAATTCTAAATTCTATTATACTAATTCTATTACTAAAATTCGTAACAAAAAGCATAGGTGTTTGATCATCGGATTTGGTAAACGAATTTCTAGGATGGACGAGGGGACTGTGATAGAAGGGATTGAAGGGACTGAAGCAAATTAAATTGGATAATAACATAGCGACCAATAAATAATTCACTGAAGGGGAGATCGGAAAAGTTATTATATTAATTAGTATATTTCATGGCATTACCGTTTACCACTTATTTTTTATGAGTGCATTCGCTTTTTTTTCCTTCTTAAGTTGTTAATTATAGGAGGTTATGGAAGCAGCGCAGTATGGGGTGATGATCAACAATGTATGTCTTGTGTTAAACTGCAATGTCCACCTGGACCACCAGGCCCACCAGGATTGGATGGTGAACCAGGAGTTGATGGTGAAGTAGGCAGACCTGGAAAGCCTGGTCTTGATGGTTTGGACATCCCATTAGATCCAGAGCCCAGCGCTCCTTGGTTGACTTTTCGTGATAAATTATATTTACGTACAAAATTGCAAAAATATTAATACAATAAATAAATATATATTGAATCTTCAGCTAAATTGTATGATATATATGATATACATATTTATTTTCAGTGTTATTTGTCCTGCTGGTCCACCTGGTAATCGTGGGCCTCAAGGCGAGAGTGGAAGACCTGGTGTACCTGGCGAGCCAGGGCATCCTGGCTTGCCAGGAAGACCAGGAAAAGCAGGAAGAGTAGGAGATCCTGGGCCTCAGGGTCCTCCTGGAGAGCCTGGTGAGCCAGGAATAAAGGTTAATATTTAAAAATTCGACGGTAATAAAATGAAAATTCCTAATATTTGTTTGAATGAACAAAATTATTCAGGGACCTCCTGGTGATGATGCAATTGGCGGTACTGGCATAAAAGGGCCTCCAGGTCCACCGGGGCCTCGTGGGCCGAAAGGACCGCCTGGGCCCAATGGTATTCCTTCTACTACTTATGGGCCACCAGGACCGATAGGTGAAATGGTGAGTTTTTGTTCTTCTTCATTTTTATAAGTAGTTTTTATTAAATAATTTTCAAAAACAATAATTTTTAGGGTCCTCCAGGTCCACCAGGCAAACGAGGTGAACCAGGCCCACCTGGGCCGGTCGGCCCTCCTGGAGAAGCTGGAGAGCCTGGTGGCCATTGCCCTTCTGCATGTGGAGTGCAAGAGGTAATAGCTCCTTCGGTGGTAGAGCTAGATACAGATGAACAACAGATTGAGCCTGTGCAACAAATGCAGCGTATCCCAAGTTCTGGCTACCATGTTCACTGATTAATATGGAAGCAATGAGACTTCCTTGGATCTTGCTCTTTTTATTCGCTTTTATTTGTATAAGCTTCAGATGCCATTCTAAATATTACAATATAATAAACAAATAAATAATTTTAAAATGAATATAGCTCATATTATGGGGAATACACCAGGGAAATGGAAGTCCAACTGCAAATAACTGCACAGTTCTTTGGTTCAATTTTAAAAATTCTAAGACCAAAGTGTGCCATTCCATTTTATACTTATTTAATCCAGTGTTGCCCTAAAAAATTTGTGGACTTTTCTTTGCTTTTTTAACCCAACCATTATCTAATATATGGCACTCCTTTCGTTTATATAGTCTTAATATAAGATTGATGGTAAATAAATAATTTAATAAAAAATAATTTCTTATAAAATTATCTTGAGCAGCAACAAAATTAGAACTCTCACTGGGAATCCTCTTGTATTTCTACGTGTTATCTTCGACAAAAATTAACTACAATTCTTCAAAAAGATTACCAAACAATAAAAATTAGCAATTTTTATATTCGGAAATTGTGTTGCATACAACAGCTTAAGTGTTTTCAATATAAATATCAATGCTATAATTTATATTGAAAACACTTAAGCTGTTGTATGCAACACGATTTCCGAATATAAAAATTGCTAATTTTTATTGTTTGGTAATCTTTTTGAAGAATTGTAGTTAATTTTTGTCGAAGATAACACGTAGAAATACAAGAGGATTCCCAGTGAGAGTTCTAATTTTGTTGCTGCTCAAGATAATTTTATAAGAAATTATTTTTTATTAAATTATTTATTTACCATCAATCTTATATTAAGACTATATAAACGAAAGGAGTGCCATATATTAGATAATGGTTGGGTTAAAAAAGCAAAGAAAAGTCCACAAATTTTTTAGGGCAACACTGGATTAAATAAGCATAAAATGGAATGGCACACTTTGGTCTTACAATTTTTAAAATTGAACCAAAGAACTGTACAGTTATTTGCAGTTGGACTTCCATTTCCCTGGTGTATTCCCCATAATATGA